>CM035426.1:131651776-132201776 GCA_020310875.1 Ceratopteris richardii | reverse complement strand
AGTTTTGTCAACTGTCTCATTAATATGCTCAATCTTGAGTCTTAGAATTAATATGTTGCTTCTTATATAGAAGTTCAATCTTAGTGTGACTAATATGGTTTATGATTAATTTGAGAGTTCAAAGAGCCTCTTACATATACTGAGAGCTTTATTTTTTTAAGGACTAGAATGATGAGACTACATGAGGTTGAAACTCTAATATTGATCCTTTAAACAATTATAAATTGTAATATGTATATTGACAATATGAATACTTTTATCCACTTAGAAAGAGGCTCATTGAGTTCAAACCTTAGTGTTGTAAATTAGTCCCTTCCAATTTGCAATATTAGGCCCGAGCTAAGATTTGAAGATTTTGTTATCAACAAGAGAAGAAACTACCTGGAGAAGCTTGAATATCAATGTCAAGCTATTTTTTAAGATATTTAAATAAGATGAACATTCAAAAAACATAGAGTTGGAAAATATAGAATTGTCTCAAAATCATGAATAAGTCCCATTTTTCATGAATAGGCCTTAGCATGTGTCTATGGCATATGTCCTAACACAATGAATCTGGTTCTATTCACCTCCTAATGATTAAACTTCTCCATCTTCCTAGTATTCTCCACCATTGCAAATGCATCTAGATCTAGATCCCTTCACTTGATAAGGAAGCCCCTCACAAAGCCCATTACTAAACTTTCTCTTTAGAGCATCACCACTAACATCCAATGTATATTTGTGAGGGTGTAGGACCTTTTCTTTGTACTGATTAATAGACAAGGTATGCTTGTCGCTCTCATGTTGTCAAAAATTGTAAAAATCCATCTTCTTCCCCATATGGAAGTGTGGAGAAAAATAATGCCTTTCTACTTGCTCTCTAAAGTCCATCCATAGAACTAGAACAAAATGCATCCAAGTCTGCATATAGGAATTTCACCATAGCTTTGCAATACCATGAAGGTCTAGGGTCCCAACCTTTTGCCTTGGAATTCTCTATGAATTCTCTAAGATAAAAAAAATCTTCTAGCTCTTCAATCCATACCTCCAAATCTTTGTTTATCTTATTCTCACCATCAAAATTATTAAATTTTGGCCTTCATGAAGACTTGGTTTAGGGCAAACTCACATGTGCTCAAAATTCCTCATATCCTGTAATGGGAATTGGTAAGATCATTTTGTCTACTACTATTGGCAGTTCTTTCACATTGCCAAATGCTTTCTATGCCATGGATGAAGAAAACGTTGTTGTGAGTTTCTGCACCAATGAAGATTGTATTAGTTGTTATTTTTTTTTATGAAAAATGTAAAGTTCAATCATCTCTCAAATGCTAATGCTATTATTTATTTTAGCATTTCATTTCATGTGACATATAAGCTCATACACTATGCAAAATTCGTGAGTGATTCTACATCTGTAGATCAACATTCTCATGCTATGCTAATTGCAATGTTGTGGCATGAATGCTTTACACCTTTTAATTTCGCTAGTTTGGTTCATCTATAGAAATTTGAAATGGCATCCGTCCTATCGCAACTTAAGGTGTCTTGTAAAAATGTCTCTGATGCTTCTAGTTCGGGCAAAATGCAGTGCTCATCCTTCCCGAAAGGTGGTTCACTATGAGCTGCTCGTAACTTGCAGCTTGTTCATAGTGATGTCCTTGCTCTTATTTAGACAAGTTCATTTGAAAACTATCTTTACTTCAGGACTTTTAATGATGAATTCTCTAGGCATGCATGGGTGGGTCCATTGAAAGAGAATTCTAGAGCATATATGTTGTTTAAGTCATTCCTTTTTATGGCTGAAAATATATTTTAATGACAAGTAAATTTGGCACCATCCATTTAGAACCGCTAGGGGAAAGCATGTCATGCGTATCTAATGCGTTTTTGGTTGAGCATGGGATAAAATACGAGTTTACAATGTCTTTTGTACTATTCTAAAAGAAAAGTTTATCATCTATAACATCCATAGACTTAACATAATTTTATTTGTTTTGATGTTATTTTTGTTGAAGATGGGATTAAACCATTACTTTCATGTACCAAGGAGATACCAAATAGATATAAGAATGTGTACAAAACCTTGCTACCTCGTTTTATAAGTGGATAACCAAGTGCTAATCCAAAAAAAGGAAACGTTTTTGCCTTCAAAAGTTCGACATCATGATGAAGATCATTTAATTTCTTATGCTAATTTACACGATGCACTTCTTTTATGAGAGGTTTGACATAGAAGAGGTAAAAAATATGCCTAAATGGGTTATTTATACTTTGCGAGATAGACATTAGATTCATCTTTGTCATATCATACTTGTTTAGGTTGTCATAATGCCTCCTTTGAATCTAATTGACATGAAATGGTTGCCTCTAACCTTTTGTAATGTGAATGAGCCATTTTCTTTTGATGAGCAAAAAGATCAAAAGCTTAGATACCTTCTATGACACCATAATATGATGCCATTTGAATAATGCTACTTGGCATTTATGTGATTTTCCTCCAAGAAAAAAGGAAACTGGCACTAAATGGGTATACTAGCTTAAAGTAAGACTGATGAAGAATATGATAGATAAAAAGCATTGATTTTGATGATAGCTTTGCTCCCACATGCAAGATGACCCTTGTTCATAATAGTTTTTCACTTAGAGTTCATCATGTTTGGAATGTACATCACTTGGAAATTTAAATTGCAATTCTGAGTGGTGATCTACATGGTGTATGAACTTCAGCCTTATGGTTTTTTGTAGAAAGGGCATGAAAACATATTGTGCAAAGTTGAAAAACGAAATATATTAAGAAGTTATGGGTGTAATCTTGACTTTCTGAGCGGATGACAATATGTAGACATAGGTTGCTTGCATAGGATATATCTCAAGCTCGAATGATTCAAATAAAATGAAACTTCATATATAGAAACTAGAAAGATCATGATACCTATCCCAAGTTAAAGTAAGTCAAAAGAGTCAACACACGCAGAGAAAGTGATTGATCAAATTCACTATAATGATGAGATAGAAGTAGACAACAATAGATAGAGATTAACTTGCACTAATAACTCCAAATGTATAGGATTATGAATTTATGATACAAGAGAGATGAATTGGACTTACTAATACATATGTGAGATACATTTAAGCTCAACCATGAGGTGCAATCGCTCATTATTTTCTATCATCCCCACGATTAAGGATCACTCCTATTTATACTCATAAAATGAGTTTGAAATTTGAATTTCTTCCACCTAAAACTGTTCTTAATATTTTGGTAGTTATTGATTTGATTCTAGAAACTAATTTTGGTTCATGGATCGTAATGTCACAAGATTCCCTCAATCATTTCCTTTTACTTTTATCTCAAGAGATAAAGTCTATGACTTTTACAAAGGGTGTTCATGTGCACTTTCACAGTGATCAAAAAATGGATTTATGATAAGTCCTTGCTCTTTGGTCAATCATGAAGGCTAAATTTTCCAACAACTAGGGTATTGATGCATCACGACAAAGTTCATTTGTAGAATGGATCTTTGTAACAATCGATTAAGCATATCTTCTAAGTCTCCATTGAAAGTTCAAATATTGCATGATTGTCATGATGCACCTTTTTCTACACATCTAGGTTATTCAAGGACCTTTATTAAAATGAAATATGCTTGCTTTTGGCCATGTACGAGGCAGGATACAAGAAAATATGTTAGTGAATGTTTAAAGTGCAAATAGGTAAAATCTGATCTTAAGAGAATTTTTGCAATGCTTCAACCTTTGGATGTTCCAAATCAAAATTGGGAGTCTATACCTATGAGCTTGATCACTAATTACCTAAAAGTAGAAGCAAACATGATACCAAATTTTTGTTAGTTGTTGAACTTACCAAAATGGCACATTTCTTTCCTAACAAATAGTGCCTTGAATGTTGGAAGACTAATTGGAAAAGCATTTTTTTGATAGCATGGAATGCCTAAAAACACAATTTTTTATAGATACTCTAGATTCACATCAAAATTTTTGAGTGCAACATTTGAGTTCATTGGAACTTAGCTTCCTATGAGTGCATCTTTCCATTCACAAAGTGATGGTGAAATCAAGAGGGTTAATCAGGTACTTGAAGATATGTTCTGTATGCATGTGAATGAAAAGTAGGATAATTGGAGTGAATATTTGCCCTTATTTGAGTTTTCATACAATAATGCATGGCTTGCATCCATAATAATGACTTCATTTGAGGCTATGTATGGTTATAATGGTTTGAATTCACCTTTGTTTTCTAATTCTCCAAATAATCTAGAAGTATCAAAAGAAATGCTTGAGAAGATGGATGAAGAATGTGGAAAAATTAAGCAACATATAAAACAAGGTGAGAAAATATAGAAGAAATTCTACGATTTGAAGAGAAGACCACTTAAATTTCAAACAAATGACATAATATTTTCCTAAGCTAATCCTCACCAATCTCACTTGTTGCTCGGAAAGGATCATATGCTTTCTCCACCATATGGAGGTCCTTTTAAATTTTTCAAATAGATTGGACCTCTTGCTGATTTGTTTGAACTACCTGAACATTTAAATGTGCATCCTATATTTCATGTTAGCTTACTTAATAGATATGTACCTAATGTTGTTCATGTTTTGCAGGGCAACTATAAATTGAAAGATGATGGCTCCTTTCAGCGTCCACTTGAAATAGTATTAAATAGATCTATAGTAGAGATTCTAGTGATGATGAAGAAATAGATCTATAGTAGAGATTCTAGTGAGGTGGCACACATATCGAGTTGAAGTTTCCACTCGGGTGAACTTAGATGATTTTCTGGCAGATTATCCTTCTTTACAACTTTAAGGAAATAGTTCTTAAAAAAAAGGGGAGGGGGGGGGGAGGGATCGTAATAGGCCTTTTGATAGTGAAATAATTCATTTTGAAGTTTCTAGATTATTTTTTGGGGATAATGTTTGGAATGAATAATTAGGTCCTTTTATGCATGTAGGCAAAATTTAGGGATGATAATTTATATATTATCTCTCTAAAATTTATCTGCATCAAATTTTCTAATAAACATTGAATGTGAAGATGAAAGAATTAAGAGAAATGTTGTATGAGAGAAAGCTAGAGCATGCATAAGAGAATAAAAAGTGTCTCTGTGAAGTTTTTATGAATCGCATTTTAAGTACCTCATTTAAAGCTCCATATTTAGTTCACTTTAAGAAAATTCCTTGATTTTATTTTGCCTCTAGTATTTCTAAACTTACAGGGCTAAAAAGTGATACTTTTATGTCTCATAAGATTAAGTTGATTCCTCGCTATTTTTGAATTACAAGGCTTTAGAAAGTGTCATTTTTAGGTACTTGAAAAAATGAGCTTCTCTATTTCTATTTGAATCCGTGATTTTGAAGCACATGTGTTGTCATGCACACTTAGAGATGTTCTCGGATATGTGTTTCTCTTTTTTTTTCCTTTATTTTTGGATAGGTATCGCTAAAGAAAGTGCTTGACTACTACAAACACATGTTTTTGCAAAAGTTTTGCATGCAACATGTGAAGAGCTGACTTTTTCTATATTTTGTCGATTACACAATTCCTTGGAGGATGATAAACTATGTTTTGAAGGAGATTTGCAAGGTGAAGTAGAAAGAGGTAAAACATAAGAGAACTACCTTCTGATTAATAGTGAGAGTGAGAGTGAGAGTTTGATTGAGAGTATGAGTGTGAATGAGATTGTGAGAGCTTGGTGATGGTCGAGAGGTCAAGGATTTCTCATAAAGATATTTACCAAAGCTATTGTATCGATTGATTCGAATGTATAATACAAAAAATTTTCTTTCTCTAAGTCATATCTTCTCTACTCTTCAACATTGAATTTTCTTTCATCTTGTGCAAGTTCTGTGTTTTTTCTCTATTATGTTATTTGTGAGTAATTAGAAGCTTCTCATTGATTATGTCTTGTGATTAAGGAACTAATACATGGAATATCTAGATCTTGGTATTGTATTAATGATAATGTCTTCAAGTGGTATGCACATACTCTTAATGATTCTTTTAAGAGTTGGACAAAACTTATTGTGTCCAAAGTAACAATCCTATACTATTCGATTCTTGGGAAATTGACTCCACAAGATATTGTTAGGATTTTTCATGCATCTATGCATGCTAGAGAAATCACTTTTGCCATAGTTTATATCTGACTTCAGAGATGATTTGGCCGCATTATCTCCTTTCCATTAGCCATATTCTTGTTGTTTGGAGTGGGGTGGACCTCAATAACATTTAAACACATGTTTCCAAGATCTTCCAACCCATGAACCTTAGCATACACACCTCAATACTCAAAACGAGATGAGTGAGAGATAGTGAGAGAGTAGACAAGCTATTCAATGTGTAAAAATATGCTAAAATGATCACCTACACTATTCATATATGAATATCAAATTATAATGTGTGAATATGATACAAACTCATCAAATCTGAATCTAGGGAGAAATAGGAACTAAATACAAACAAATGCATGAATAGTGCCTAACAGGTATGAAGAGTGTGTGAATGTGAGAATATGAGAAAAATAGAACTATTGTATAGAAAACCCTAATTCTGAATCTAGCTTATAGAAATCCTAATCTAAAACTTATGAATGAATAAGTAAGGACAGATGTACAATTCTTATTCATAGTATATCACCAATATATGCTGATGGTTGGCAAAATCTAACTCCTCCAAGTATTCTAGATGTAGAGCACACCTCCTAAAAACTTCTCCTTGTAGAGCACCTCCTTGATATCCTCCAAGATCTCCAAGATTTGAGCACTTAAAAGTTTGAGAAGATAACTATAATGACCCTTGTCCCTCTATTATATAGCAATTTTTTTGCCAAACTGATCAACACTAAAAAGCAATTGCTAAGGCAAAAGTAAGGCTTAAATTAATCAAAAAGCATTTTTGCGAAGTCTTTCATTGCCTATGATATGCTTTTCAAAATTAAAATGAAAGAAAACTTTTTTTTGTGTTGTCATGATCGGTATCGAGCCTACATCCCTTAGTTTTCAAAGATTTTCTCTTACACCAAGATACTCATGACATTTTTTTGTAGAGTTCTCTAAATTCTATAACGTACTTTGCTATTAGTGGAGTACTTTTGTACTATGTTGACATTGTTTTCAACAATCCCCCTTCAATGGCATAATGGTACAAGGTTCAATAACCTACAGAACTTCATATGACTTTCTCTCGATAATACTTTGGTAAAAATATCTACAACATTTTCACTTGTACTTATGTAGCTAGCTCAATGCACTTTTTAGATACCTATTCTCAAATGTAATGGTAAAGTACCTCTATATTCTTTGTCCTAGCATGATGAATAGGGATCATTGCAAATTAATAGCACTCACATTGTCTAAAAATATCTGAATTGGAAGATGAACTTGAACATCAAGATAACTCAGAATCTTTTGTAACCAAACGAGGGGTTGGTCACATTCATTCTCAGTCTGGCCAATGCCAATCTTGGGAGTGCAAAGATTTGTGATCACTAAGTAAGTGCTTTCAAGTTCTAGTTCAAGTTCTAGTTATGTCTCTAGCTCTAGTTTTGTCTAGTCTTGTATCATGGAAATCCTTTGTTTTCTTATTGTAATCTCATAGTATGAGATCTTGTTGAATTATTTCTTGTATCTAGTTCATATCCCTAAAGGGAATTCTTGTAATTGAGATATCTTGTTCCATACCTAGTCTAGTTTTCAATAATTGTCGGTCCCGGGTTGTGGGACGTCTTGTATCAGTCACATATTCTTGTATGATTTTCCCTCTGTGGGTGTTCTTGTAATCATAAGTGTATTTCCAAAATATTGTCTATTGTGGTCAAAGATCACAATCTAGTGCTCCATGACATTTTAGCAAGATTACCTTCATCAAGACCTGGCACCATGGGTTCCCTATGCAAGGAGATCCAATGTATCATAAAGGACTTGATGCAACATGTCCAAGAGATGAAAAGATTGCTACAACAAGATGATCCATTACTTTCAAGCTATGCCTTGAATATCCAGATGTTGTTTTTGTGGAGCCACATATCAATACATATCAAGAAGACTACATGATTAATCAGTTTCGAGGTGGCCTCAATCATGAAGTGAAATATCTATTGCTATCCATGCCTCAAGCAAATACCTTGGAGGATGTTATCAAACACGAAGTTCAATGTGAGGATCAATTATTCAAAGAAAGCCAAGACCATGAGCTAGAAGTGTTGAATAATCAAGACACTATTCCTCAAAAAATGAAATCAAGAACTTTTGAACACCAAAAAATCATTACGAATGATATGGAGCATACGAATTATGAAGATAATAGGAAGATAAAGGGCAAGGAGGAGTTCATGTTCAATCATGGAGGTGTGCTTACTCAAGGCACTCCATCAAAGATCTTGGAAACACTACAACGCACCACTAAAAGCTCAAAGGACCTATCTTGTGACAAACCTAAGGAAGCTCAAGGCAGACCCTATCCATCACCACCTTTCAAGATTAAGGATCATGACGAATTCAAGGTGGATCAAGTCTTAGATTCAAGAATATCTTGAGGATGATTGGAATCCGTTAGTCACTACAAAGAGTATGATGTCAGTGATCGTACTTGGGAGCCTACAAAAATCTTCAGAGAGCGAAATTCAAGGTTCATGAGTTCCATAGGAAGAATCCAATGAAACCCAAGCTAGAGAACATGGCCAATCCTCGTGGAACTCCTCCCTTGAGGGGGAGGTGATGTCATGGACAAGGAAACCATCTTAAACATTAGATTCCATGTGACTTTTGGGATCTCATGAGTGGCTCAGAGTTTGGAGAAACTAGTGCTTCCATTGCATTTGGAAGGTTCCAAAAGCCTAAGATCAATTGTCTATTAGCTAAACTTTGACACCCCGAGGTCTTGTTTCAAATTGATGATATCATCGATGACATCATCAGCTTGTAACCACCGTTGAACTACCCTTGGAATACCTATATAATGAGGGGTTGGCCACATTCCCAATTTTTCCAATGCCAGTCTTGGGAGCACAAAGATTCATGATCACCAAGTAAATACTTTCAAGTTCCACTTCAAGTTCTAGTCTTATCTCTTGTTGTAGTCTTGTCTAGTCTTGTCTAGTCTTATATCATGGACAACCTTTGTTGTCCTGTTGTAATCTCGTAGTACGTGATCTTGTTGAGTTATTTCTTGTATCTAGTTCATATCCCTAAAGGGAATTCTTGTAATGGGGATATCTTGTTCCATACCTATGGTCCAGGGTTGTGGTATCTCTTGTATCATCTATAGTCTAGTTTTCCATAACTCTCAATCCTGGGTTGTGGGACATCTTGTATTGGTTATGTATTCTTGTATCATTTTCCCTATGTGTTCTCAATCTACTTCCGATTGTAATTAGACATTGATATCCATGGTTGTCTCCATAGGCTTGGAATTTTTAAATATCTCAATGTATTTTTATTGTGTCATGTAAATATACTCATCTTTGTACATGAACTCAATCCAAAGTAATAATGCAAAGTACCTAAGTCATATACATCAAATGTTTGCCTAAGTTGTGCTTAAAAATCTTGAAGGTTTGAATCCTTGGGACCTTTCATGATCATATCATCAACATATATGATAATAATAATGAAAACATCTTTTTGAGCTTTATCATAAAGACTGGGAGCTCAATAGATAGAAGATACACATGTATTCACACATACCAAGCTCTTGGTGCCTACTTTAAATCATATAAATCTTTCTTGAGATTGCACAATAAATTTCCTTTACATGTCCCTTCAAAACCTTTTTGCTACTGAATCTAGAAATCTTCATCAAGATTACCATTTAGAAATGCAGTTCTGATATCTAACTGGTACACTTTCCAACCAAAGAATGCACCTAAAGAAAGAAGTGTTGTGACTACCGTATTCTAGAAATACGTGCAAAAGTTTTGTCATAGTCAATTGCTTTCCTTTTTGCATAACCTTGACAAGTAATCTTTCTTCATACCTCTCAATACTAACATCTATGTTTCTTTTGATTTTGAATCTCCACTTAACACCAATCACCTTTTTACCTTTTGGTAACTCCAAAAGCTTCCATGTTCGATTCTTATGAATAGAATTAATCTCTTCATACATAGATTTCTTCCATACAGAACTATGTAGTGCATCTTGAACACTAGCTTGTTCATCTCCACTTCCGTAAGAGCTAAAATATTATGAGTCTTAAATTGTTCTCCATATTTTACTTGGTTTGTTTGTTATATCTTTGTTTGAATTCTAGTTCTTCCACTGTATTCCTTTATACCATTGTCCTTCCAGGTTTAATATAACCATTTTGACATATCCTTGAAAAGTGGTGAAATTTCTTCTTGTTCTTTACTACTCTTTCTTGTAGAACTTTGGAAACTTGTCCAGCTTCATAAATTATAACTTCAAGGAGCTCTCATGATGGACTAGGTACCAATGTAGGTAATATAAATCTCTCTTCATCTCTACCAAGTGCATCTTATAGGATTTGAGAAGGTTCATCAACCCCCTTATATGGCTGAATGTAAGAATCCAAAATCCTTTTAAAAGATGCATAATCTTTTGCTTTTATTAATTCTCGAATCTCTTCCTTCTTATCATAAATTTGAATTTTTGCAATATGTGAATTGCATGAGTAGGATATCATGTGTAACTAGAACATAGAGTCTATATACTTTGCTTTCAATTTCATAACCAATAAATACAGATTTAATGGCTTTTACATCAAGCTTACCATGATCCTTCTACTCAATGTGAACATAGGCTGTGGAACCAAGACCTTTCAAATAAATCACATTGGGTTTCTTCCTCTATTAAGCTTCATAAGGTGTGATGACTTTAAGAGCTTTAGAATTAGATTAGGTGTATGTATTGCATCAAGCCCAAACTTGGGAAAAAGATTTTTGGATGACATCATATAATGAATCATCTAAAAACGTATCCTATTCTTTCTCTCAACAAAACCATTCTACTCTAGAGTGTAAGCAATCATGAGTTGATAAAAGATACCTTTGTCCTTAAGAAAATACTTAAAGTCTTTCGACATGTATTGTCCTCCTCTATCACTAATCAAAATATGAATCATTCGCTCAATTTAATTTTCAACCATAGCTAAGAACTCCTTAAAAGTAGGGAAGACTTCTGATTTTATGTTAAGACCATATATCCAAGAATATCTTTAGAAATCATCGATGAAAGTAATGAAATATCTAAAACCTTGAATATAATTTGTTCTCATTGAACCATTCACATCTGAATGTATGATATGTAACTTCCTTGTGGACATCATGTATCCATGCTTCTTGAAAGGAAGTTTTTGAAGCTTTCCTTCAAGACATCCTTCAAATGATTCTCCATCATCTCATAAAGAAAAAGTATGCAAACTCTCCACCATACCTTGATCTTTGATATGCTTGAGAGCTGTGTGATTGATATAACCAAGTCTAGCATGCCATAAATTCATGTTCTCCTTAGGTGTTGTAGACCTAAAAACATAAGCATGAATTACTTTGGACAATACAAATATTCCACCTATGCTTTCATCTTGAAGTAGATAATGTTCCTCATTAGATGAGATGATGTGACATGAATATTTCTTAAAAATAACTTTATAACCATCTAACAAGAAAGTAGAGATAAATAGAAAATATTGGGTGTGTGTAGAAGTGCGAGAGACACACAAGAAGCACACACAAGGAGCACAAACGCAGCAAGACACACGGAGAAGACGATGGTTGGAATAGCTCTCTCTATTGACGATGAACTGAACTGAAGTAAGAGCTGAATAATATCCCTAAGTACTAAGTACCACCACATATGAGAGTATCATGTATGTGGTAACATGGGGAAAAAACCTCTAGCCAGCACTAGAGTAAAAAGTGCCCATGTATAGGGAAAAGGTTCACATCAAAGCTAGTCGAGGAACATATAAGTGTAAAAAACCCCCTTGGAGCGAATGATGTGAACACATACAGGGAGTGACAGATCGGCCCCCACAAGGTAACAAGCCTAAAGCTTTGCGAAAAGCTTCAAACTTTTCCCGTGGAAGAGCTTTGGTCAATATGTGTGCCACATTATCTTGTGTAGGCACATATACCAAAACAATATCTCCTACATGAAGGCGCTCTCTCACATAGCGCTAATGCACCTCAATATGTTTGGTCCGTGCATGAAACACTGGGTTTCATGCAACAGCCAAAGCACTCTAACTATCAATGAGAATATACGTAGCAGCATCAATCTCCATGCAAAGATCCATCAATAGGCGTCTCAGCCATATACACTCCACTATCGTTGTGAAAACTGCCCTGTACTCAGCTTCACAATTCGATGTCGCCATTGTAGGTTGCTTCTTACTCAACCAAGATATGCATGAGTCTCCAAGGAAAAAGCAATTACCACTAGTGGACACGCGAGTATCATAACAACCAGCCCAATCACTATCTGTAAAAGCATGCAAGCATGGCTGAACATCTCTGCCATAAAAGAGACCTAAGCTCAAAGTGCCTCGGAGATATCTAAACACACTTTTCACTGCTTGCCAATGCTTAATGCCAGGGCTATGCATGAATCGACTCAACTGGGAAACTGCATACTGTATATCTGGCCTTGTGTTGCATGCATATATAAGACATCCCACAGCTTGCTGATAAAGAGAAGTGTCAAATGCATCACTAGAATCCTCAACTGAGAACCTGAATCCTGTCTCAACTGGTGTGGAAACTGGCTTACAATCCTCAAAGTCAAAACGTTGAAGTAGTTTCTCAACATACTTTGCTTGATGCATAACAATTCCCCCCTCAACGGATACAAAATGGATGCCAAGGTAGTAGCTCAAAAGACCAAGATAAATGACATCAAAAGTATGCTGCAAATCAGCCATAAGAATGTCAAGTTTTGCATCACATGACCCAGTCAAGAGTATGTCATCGACATAAAGAACAAGCACTGTAAGATCAGCCCCATTTTTGCGTACATAGAGTGTGCTTTCAATCGGACTACATGTGAAGCCAAGAGCAATCAAGTGCTTATGGATTTTGTCATACCATGCATGTGGAGCTTGCTTGAGACCATACAAGGCTTTATGCAAGCGACAAACCATATGCTCTTTCCCTTTCATAGCAAATCCAGGAGGTTGCTTCACATAGACCTCTTCTTGCAAATCACCATTCAAGAAGGCTGTTTTTATGTCCAACTGATGCACTTTCCAACCTCGATGGGCACCCAATGCAACCACGGTACGAATGGTAGTCATGCGTGAAGTAGGTGCGAAAGTTTCATCATAGTCAATGCCATATTGTTGCGCATATCCTTTGGCAACCAATCTAGCTTTGTAGTGATCAGTGCTACCATCAGATTTTCTCTTAATCTTGTAAACCCACTTTGTACCTATGGCATTCTTTCCTTTTGGCAATTCACATAACTCCCAAGATTTCTGATTGCATAGCACTCATCCATTGTGGATCGTCACATGCATCTTCAAAAGAAAGTGTCTCTTCATTACATGCTATAGCAATAAGAGAATAATCCACAAAATTACTTGATGCATGGTGAGAGCTTGATCTTGTTCTACCAAGTAAAGGTGCACTCAATTTGCTGTCCTGCAAAGTTTGTTTCAGCCACTTTCGCATAGATTGTGCACTCTTGATAGACATGCGTTCATTATATAAAACATCTTCAATATGTACATCATGCGTGGGCTGAATTTCATGCTCAGTTTCAGCCATATTTTGACGCAAATGTTCAGCCATATGTGGCTGGAAATTTCCAGCAGTTTGGACATTTTTTGTGTATCGAACACATCTTGTGAGCTAACTGTTGGTAGTTTTTTGCATTCAAGTAGAGGGAAAACTGAATTTTCAGCAAATACCACATCTCGACTCACAATAATTGTGTTCGTCAATGGATGGTACAACCTATAATCCTTACTTTCAGCACTATAACCAACAAATATACATTTCTTTGCCTTGTCATCAAGTTTGTGACGTTGTTGTGATGGCACAAGAGCATATGCCAAACAACCAAACACACGCATATGACTAACCATAGGCTTATGACCATTCCAAGCCTCATAAGGAGTGATGACTCTCAATGCTTTTGTAGGGCAGCGATTTAACACATAGTTTGCACACATGACCGCTTCCATCCAAAACTTATGAGGAAGATGCTTTCCTTTGACCATACATCGTGCCATTTCAAGTAGAGTTCTATTTTTACGCTCGGCAACACCATTTTGTTGAGGTGTATATGGCACCGTACATTGGTGTGAAATACCTCTTTCATGAAGAAAAGCATTAAACTCATGTGACATGTACTCACCACCACGATCTGTATGTAGAGTCAAAAGCTTTTGTGAAGAAAAAATTTCAGCCATAGCTAAAAATGCTTTGAAGCAAGAAAATACCTCATTCTTTGCTTTCATAGGATACACCCATGTATGGCGAGTAGCATCATCAATGAAGGTAACAAAATATACATGCTTCCCAAAAGATGGAGTCTTGACTGGACCACATACATCACTATGAACAAGTTGCAATTTTCTTGTAGTGTGTGTGTGACTATCTTTTGGAAAAGAAGCACGATGCATTTTTCCAAGAATGCAACCTTCACATGCATGCTTTTCAATGGACTCAAGTGTAGGCAAGCCAATAACCATGTCCTTCTTTTGCAAGTAAAGCAAACTATTGAAGTTTAAATGACCAAAACGAGCATGCCAAAGCTCCATTTCAGCCATGGAAGAAGTATGAGCAACTAAGGCATTCGAGGCAGCCCTTTTGTATGTATCCATGCGATACAAACCATCACATAATGTACCGGACATCACGATAACATCGCCATTGCTGAAATCATGAACCATACACTTATCATCAACAAAGTGTACATGAAGTCCACCTTTGGCAATCAACGGAACTGAATTTAAGTTCTTCTTGATACCGGGCACATACAATGCGTTTTTCAAGAGAATCACACCTCCATTTGCAGCCGTAAGCTCAATTTATCCTACTCCAATGATAGGACAAGAGGCATTGTTTGCACACACCACATGTCCTCCTTTAGGTGCATCTTTCAAAGAGGCAAAAAATCTTTTGCATGATGTTATGTGCTTTGAAGCACCACTATCAAAGAACCAATCCGAATCAGCCTCACTCACAACCATACATTTAGAATGTAAAGAAGCATCATAATGACATGTAACAACACATGCCCAAAAATCTTGAGCCATGTTAGCTTCATCATTCTTTGCATTTGCTGAATTTTCAGCAATAGACATGCCAGATTCCTTCTTCTTTTCGTTGCGTTTAGCAAGCTTTCTAGACTCATCAATAGTATGACCAGCCTTCCGGCAATATTTGCATCTCTTCTTCTTTTGGAAATCACCATCATTAGAGGAATGAGTGGAAGAGGAAGCTTGAGGCTTTGGTTTTGATGAACCCAAAGCTGAACCATACATGCTTTTCCCCTTTTGTGAGATAGCAAGTGCTTGCGTTCCTTCAATCAAACCACTCCTATTCACTCTAGATTGCTCTTCTTGCAAAAGAAGAGACACAACCTCATCAAATGCATACATATTAGGATTTCCTTCTGCAACCAAACAAAGTGTAGTAGCAAAGCTTTGAAAAGATTTCAGTAATCCTTTCAAGAATGTAGAAATGAGTGATGCATCCGGAATGATCTCATCTATGTTTGCCAATTGCTCTTTCAAGTCCTTGATGCGTGTCACATACACATCCACTGACTCATTTTCAGCCATACATACATCCTCAAGTTGCTTCCTCAAGTATGCAACACGTGCTTCATTACGCACGGCATACAACGAAGCAAGAGTGTCCCATGCCTGTCGTGATGTAGAACATGACCGAATGTGTGGAACTATATGACGCTTCACTGAAAGCACAATCAAAGCATGAGCTTGAGCATCTTTTCCATCCCATCTAAGCTGCTCCTATGTAGGTGGAGAAGGAGAAACCACTGTACTCGAAGAAGAAGCTCCATCTGTGACAGTAGACTGTGAAGTAGAAGCACCTGCCGGTCTTCGATCTACATCTGCCACTATGTTCCAAAGTTGTTTTGCAACAAGAACATGCTTCATCATGTAAGACCACATCGGATAGTTGGTCCCATCAAGCTTATCTTCAGCTTGAAGCATGCCAAATAAGTCATTGCTGCCTGCCATTTCACTAAGGAACAAGAATGTGACAAAATCTTCACTTCGATGAAAGCTGAAATGAGTGCTGAAATTTCAGCTCACAAACCATCACTCTGATGGCCACTCTGGCTGCACGAATGGCTTCGAAATGGGGGTAAAACTCCAGCACACCTGGTGGAATTTTTCCGGGCTACTGAAATTCACACTTCTATGCTCCGAAGTCAATTTGCACTGTTAAAGTGTGCGCACGCCGCGACACGAAAAATCGAAACTTGAGAAGAAGCTGAACCTACTCTGATACCACTGTTGGGTGTGTGTAGAACTGCGAGAGACACACAAGAAGCACACACAAGGAGCACAAACGCAGCAAGACACACGGAGAAGACGATGGCTGGAATAGCTCTCTCTATTGACAATGAACTGAACTGAAGTAAGAGCTGAATAATATCCCTAAGTACCACCACATATGAGAGTATCAAGTATGTGGTAACATGGGCAAAAAACCTCTAGCCAGCACTAGAGTAAAAAGTGCCCATGTATAGGGAAAAGGTTCACATCAAAGCTACTCGAGGAACACATAAGTGTAACAGAAAATTCTTCATTATGTCAAGAACATAAAGAACAATGGAAATTGTGAAGTTATCACCTGCTTTGGACTTAAGATCTTGTTCTCCAACCCCAAGTATGTCATTTTCCACTTATCACAATTAGTATCAAGGCTTACAAAGTAGGCTTGGGAAAGGTAGGCATATTCCACAAGGCTCATGTGCACCCAATAGCCTCTTGAAAAGGAACTTGGGCAATCTGTATCTAAAATATTTCAAAAAAGTAGTTCATTTCACTTCGAGAAGTTAGCCCAATCTAGATGACTGTATATCTTCTATTCCATAGGTCGGATTTAGATATGGAAGCTACCTTGAAAAGCACTTGGAATGAAATTTCCAATAACAGCACTAGATTGAGGTTCCAACATAGACAACATTCTTGCAAACTAGGTTGAACATACCAAGGCTGAGAACAAGACATGTAATTATTATAATTTTATAGTTATACTATTCAAAAAGTTTTCAAGGAATCTTTAGGAGAGAGAAGGGTGAGACATAAAGGTCTCTATAGGTGATAAGTTGTCACAAGTTAGTGGTCGAGGTCTAGGCATAGGAATTCTAAGGATATTCCAAGTACTTATGCTACACACGTATGGACTCATTGGGTCTCATAGGGATTCCTAGAGTATGCCCAATTCAAGGACTACTATCCCTTGGTGGAAATGCTAGATAGGATGTAGAGACGCTAGTTCAAAAGGGTATGTATTACATGTTGTCACCTCCTTTTACAAATGGACAATCAATTGTTGTTCCAAATAAGAAAACATCTCGGCCTTTACAAGTTCGAAATGATGATGCAAGTCATTCTATTTCTAATGCAGATCTACATGATTCACTTGTTGATGAGAGAATTGGTATAGAAGATGCTAAAATTGTTCCTTAAGGACATATGCATATTTTGTGAGATTGAAATCAAATGCATCTTTCCCATATCATATGCGTTCACAATTGCATTCTTCTTGCTTTGGATTAGATTTTTATGCAATGCTTGTCTTTAATCCCTGTGAAGAGAGTGAATCTATTAATGTTAATGAAGAACAAAATTTACAAACTAAGATGGTTAACATGCAATTAGAATATAATGGTCTTATGAAGAATGGCACTTAATCTTTATATGATTTTCTTGCATGCAAAAATATCATTGGCACTTAATTGGTATACAAGCTCAAATGTAAGCCTCTTAGAATAGTTGACATGTATAAGGCCAGAATGTTTGCAAAAGCTGATGCTCAAGAGAGAGGCATTGATTCTGATGTGACATTTGCTCCCACATTGCAAATTACCATCGTTCAAGCATTTGCACACTTGCATCTCACAATGTTTTTAATTTTCAATGATTGGAGATAAAATTTACATTTCTAAATGGTGATCTACATGAATAACTATATATAGTTAAACCATGAGTTCTCCAAAAATGGCATGAGCAAAAGTGTGTAGGTGAAAAAGGATTTATATGGTTTGAAGCAAGCATCCTTTGCTTGTTATGAGAAGATACATGCCTAGTTCTTAGCACATGATTTTGAGAATAGACCAGTTGAGTTAATTTCATATGTTAAGTGTGCAGATGATGCACTTCTTATCATTCTTATATATGTTGATGACATGGTGCTCAATGGTTCTAGTAAGAAGAATATTTCTGAATGTGGGGCTGATTTGCATGCCTATTTTGAGATCTCAAATTTTTTATATTTGTATCATCAATTGGGAATTCAGATTATGAAAGTTTATTCGGGAATACCTTTGTGTCAAAATAAAATATATTGACACATTATTGTAGTGTTTTTTCTTGGAGAATTGCAAACCTTTTACCACTCCCATAGAAACACATTTATAGTAGAGTCTTCAGGATGTTGGAGATGCATTTGATATTGTTCTCTACCAATAGGATATTGGATACTTTATTTATGTATGCATAACTCCGCTTGATATCTCGTCTTTTATCTCTCGAATGAGTAGTCTTCTGCATTTCCCAATTTCAAAGCAATGGTAGGTGGCTAAGTGCTTGTTTTGCGACTTGAGTGGTACCTAGTTACTTGTATCATTTTATCCCAAGGGAGAATCATTATTGTGAAATATATATGATTTTGTTGACAAAGCATGGGTTGGTTGCTATTGCACTCATGTCTCCAAGAGTGGTCTTTGCATCATGATTGGTAGCTGGTGCATATATTGGTTGCGAAAAAGTCAGCCTACTATGGCCACATCTATTTTTGAGGCTACCTATAGGCCACCTTTCAAAGTGACTAGTAAGTGTTTGTGGTTCAGATGCCGTTTGATTGATTTGGATGTTGGTTAGTCTTCTACTATCATCATCTTCATTGACAATCAAAGCACAATGGTAGTTTTGAGGAACCCTTTGTTCCATGCCTATAGAAAGCACATTAATATGCACTCTTACGTTTTCAAGGAGAGGTCCACCACTACATAGATATGTTTAGCTTGTGTGTCCACACATGATAATGTTACAAGCCATTCAGAAAGGCTCTACCTAGGGATAATTTTGAGGATTTCTACAAAGCTTTGGGCTTACTTCCTTTTGTCGATTGATTTCTTTGCACTTAGGGTGGTGCTTATACATGAGTGCCAACTCCTTGTTCAATGAATCACCCATAAGGGCCTTTGTTAATATATTTCAACAATGATGTGCGTAAAGACACTTAGTATTGTTTGAGCACTTCTTTTCAATATTTAGAAGCTTTCTCACCTGAGCCTGTATATACACCTCTAGCTCTAATGGGTCACTCATCTTTTTGACTTGATAATGCATGAAGTATTGTGTTGTGCGCCAAGCTTCTTCTTCTTCTTCCTTTTGTTGTTTGTGTGCTTTCCGAGACCTCGAACTCCAACACTTATTTGTAATACATGAACCACAAAGAACTACTACAACAAATTAGAATAACTCAAAGATGTCAATTTTTCAATTAACAAGGTAATATTTCTACTCAGAGAGAAACGAAAAACAAAAACATAATATTCGTTGCCAAAATGATCTTGATTCCTTGCAGTAAAAAAAAAGAGAGTTTAAACTTTCATGTGGAAAACAAGTATATTGGGGTTCTCAATGCCCATTCAAGACAACCTTTCGGCCCCCACAAGGTAAATTGACATATGGGGATTGAAGAAGGTAAAATAATTCAAAAAGTAGGCAACGGAGTTAAGGGACCTAACTTTAATATGAAAATAGTTCATGAAAGTTGAAAGTACATTTTTATAGAGGCATTGCTTTAAAATAGATAGAATCATTGGTTTCATCTATTAAGTGAGTACAAGCTTGAAATTAAATATTTGGTTCTTAATGAAAATAAGGTCTCTAATGCATTACAAATAAGTATTACAACCTTTTCATCCCCTTAGTGGGGGACCCTTTTTTTCGAGAAGTTGTTCTTAAGAATACACAGTGTGATGCTCTTTGTAATCATCTATAGCCTTCTCATAAATTTCACTTCTTTGTTATAATGGAAATAATATTTTGAGAAAAAATATTTTTGTGCATTACCTAGAAAATTTTTATGTAACTTTATTACTGTAGTAAATTGTGACTTTCTTCATCAAACTCAAGATGATGTACATGTTAATATATGGCCAAAGTCTAGGCCTCATAAATTCTATGTTGTATTACAGATTTTCTTATGCTCTTATTACAAGGAAAATCCAATTTTGCATTCCTCGATTGATAGAGATCTCAATTTTCATGCTGGATGAATAATAAGTGGGACCATCTAAGCTATAGGAAAAAGATTTACTAGGGTCCCCAATTGTGAGGCCAAAAATGACAAAGGGAAGATTGCATAGAATATTACTTGTTGGAATCGTAAATGCTTCATATTTGTTAGCTTGGTTGAATTGACCTAAGCCCCATATGCGGATTACACATGCACTGTCCTCCCACATTCTTCAACCCATGATTTGCCATTTGCAGCAAACCACACCTCTCCATTGGCCTATACATAAGTGTCTTCTACAACACCCACGTTCTACAATGCATGATTCGTATTTTGCAAAAGGCCACACCTCTAGATTGGCATATATATGGATTTCTTTGATACTACCCTTTGCATCAAATTAAGCAGTCATAGATATATCTTGTACCTCCCTATTAAGATTCTTCTATATCACCATTTAATCTCTACCTTCATATTGCATGGTTTGACAAGGCCATCAACTTTTTACTTGTTTTAAGCACTCTTCTTTTTTAAACTAAACTATATTTATTCTCTTCTTTGCTTATGCTCCTATACTTTATTGCATTAATGCTTTCTTACAGGCTATTAGTGATGTTAGGTATCTGTTAGTAGAGAGGATTAGTTTTTGAAACTACAAGTATATTATTGTTATTACCATAGTGCATGAGTGATGGCTTCATCTTCTAGTGATGGTTCATCTGCTGATGTTATTACTACATCGAATCTCATTTGTCCACGTATATTCAATTTAAGGGAAGCTTGATGGAACAAATTATACAACGTTGAAGCTCAACTTCTCTATTGTTTGGACTCTTGCAGATTATTTGATAATTTCATGCAAAGGACAAGGCCTCATCTAGAGGCCATTTTGATGGAAGATCCATCAAATCATCACCTGGCAAACCAACATGATCAAGATCTTCTTTAACCTTGAAAAAGGTAGAATGTGGATGCATTATGTACCATTGTTATGCGTGTAAGTGATTTTGAGCTTACTCTAGTCGAGTACACCATCTAACCATATCACGCTTAGGACATACTGGCTCACCAATATGAAACTAAAATCATACTAAGATTGAGAATATTGAGAATGAATTAGCAAATGAGAAACACTCTAGGTCATACAATGCTTAAAACTTCATGAATTGAATCAAACATTTAGAAGATCAACTAGCTACTCTTCTTGTTTTGATAACACCTAAAGAAGGCTTTCACAAGTGTGTTTCATTTGTTCCTACAAAATATGATGGGTTGGTAGCTACCCTTAATGCTCAAGTTAGACGAGACACTCTTATATTTGAAGATTTTTCTCCACCGCTTGAAGAAGAAGAAATGTTATTGAATAATGGGAAAGGCTCAAATAATCCATCATTTCAGCAAAAAGGGCAAAGGTTTTTTCGATAGTTGAAACATTAAGTCAAAGAAGAAGAAGCTCACCAAAATTTGTTTCTATTCCCAAAAGATGTGTCATTTCATTAAGGATAGCAATAAGAATAGAGAAAATGAGATCAGGGGTACTCTCAAATCCAAATGGAAGAATAGGAAATCCACATATAATTCATCATTTCAATGATGGGTTGCCATAGATTAGGTTTCTACATGAGCTGAAACTCTTGCTGATGAATGTTGAATATTAGATAGTGGAGCATCTCACTAAATGCATAACAAGGAGTGGTATAGCTCCTGAATACCTCTATAGGAGCCCATCAATATAGTGGTTGGAAATGACTCGAAATTTCCAATTGAAGAGACATGAATCGTTTCTTTTATTGTTTATGTTTATAAATAAAGAAGAAATTTTAATATCATTTTCTTCTATAATAGATGTTAGTATGGACGTGCATTTAGAAAGAGTTGAAATGTTGATGGAACACATAATATTGTAGTAAAAAGACTGTGAAAAGATAATAGGTATGATTTAAGTGCCCTCAATACTATAGAGGAAAAAGACACAAGTAGAATTTGTCATGAATGTCTTCGGCATCTTCAATTCGTTCTTCTCATAGTGATGTCGAGAAAAGGGGATCCTAGCACATTTTTTCGTGCTTTTATATTTGCATGCACCATGTAAATCTTACATGATGAGCTTGTAGAAAAGGAAGGAATTCTTAAAGATGATAGCAATTTATTCATTCTCCTCCATAGTTGGTACATGATGACCTCTCTCATGAAATGTGTACTTCTTGGAGGATCTCTCTACGGTTTGGTGATATTCAATGATTATAGTAGAAAGATGTGAGTGTATTTTATTCAGAGGAAGATTTATGCATTTGACAAATTGAAAAGGTTTTTTTTTAATCAAGGATCATAATTCGTATTTATAGAATTCAAAACCTATTGGAACGTTCATGAAAGAGGCTTATCACAACCCACACACCTCAAAAATGGAGTTTCTGTGAGAAAAAAAGGAAATAAGTTCAAATGACGTGCTGCATGTTGAAGTCTCAAGATATGCCTCATTCATTTTGGACAAACGAAATTAACATCCATGTGTAAATTTGATTAAAAGATACACAAAGGCACTGCATGGCATTACTCCTCAAGAAGTAAAATCTACTAAAAATGATGAAGTTGTGAATCTCATAATTTTGGACGTATCTATTATGCACATATACATGAGTCAACAAGAATTAAGTTCGAATGAAAAATCCAAAAAATGTGTCCTCTTATGATATTTTGAAGAGTCTTATGTATATAGACTTCGGGATCAAGGGGCAAAGAAGATCATTGTCAACCATGATTTGGTATTTCATAGCAACCACACCTAGTGGAGAAGAACAAATGTGAAACTAATTTCTCATCAACTAAACAAATAACTCACCTTATGCCTTCTAGTAAATATGTTGCAATTGATGATAAGGAACATTATATAATGCAATACCTCCACCAAAAAGCTAAGTGATTGTTTCCCACACCATAAGCCACTACCAAAGTAGGAAACATAGACCTTTGATGATCGTAACCCTCACATTGATGTATGAGAGTCATCTCTAGATGGGTTGTGTAGATAAAAGAGGATCGAGGAGCAACACAGAACCTTACATCATATTGTCAATATGCATCTTATGGCTTAGACTATGGGATCATTAAAAGAACCTATTTTTTTGTTGAATTAATCAAAGACCCCAAGTGGAGAGTAGAAATGAAGTCTAAGTATGATATCATACTAAAGAATTACACTTGGGAACTAGTTAATTTATCATCAAATATAAAGGTTATTGGGAGTAAGTGGAATTAAAAGGCAAAATACAAAACAAATAGTACTTAGAGAAATACAAAGCTTCTCTTCTTGCACAAGGATTCTCACAAGTGAATAGGTTTAATTTTCAAATCACATTTGCATCAATACTTCCAATGACTGAAATTCATATGGTACTTAGCATTGTTGAACAAAAACCGTGGCCTATATTCCATATGAATGTAAAATCGATATTTTTGAATGGATACCTTGAGGAGAAGGTATATGTATCATAACCACCACGTTTTCACATACCTCATTCACAAAACATGGTTTCTAGAGTTAAGAAGCCATTATATGGCCCTTAACAAGCTTCAAGGTCTTGGTATTCATGAACAAATAGTTTTCTAAGTTCTATCTCTCTAAGAAATACTCTTGATGCTAATTTGTATGTTATGAGAAAAGATAACGACCTATGATTGGCATTTTGTGTGTAGATCATTAATTCATTACACGGGATTATGTGAATTTCATCAAACAAACTCATGCTATCTTCAAGAGTTTGAGATGAATGAACTTGCACTACCTTATTGTCTTGGCATTCAAATTTGGAAGAATGGTCTTGAGATTTTCATATCACAAAAGAAGTATGCTATAAAAATCCTTAAATATTTTGAAATGATAGAATGCAAAGACACTATCACACCTATGGAGTTAAATCGTAAACTTTCGAAAAAGGATGATACATGAGAAATAAATGCTTAGAAGTACAAAAACCTTGCTAGGCGTCTTATCTCTTTGTGAAACACTAGACCAACTATGTGCTATGTCGTTGAAAAATAGCCCATGTCCTCTTAAGAACCAAAGGAGATTTATTGGAATGCAAGCATTCAATTTCTAAGGTATATTGTAAGAACCTTGGATTTTGGTATTCTTTAGATGACATGTTTCAAGGGTATTATGATTTAGATTGTGCAGGAGATCACCATTCAAGAAAATCACTTTGTGGATATTGCTTCTCACCTGGATCTAGTATCTTTTCTTGGGCTAGTACGAAGCAATGAAATCTTGAACTCTCTTCCACTAACCTAGGGTACAAATCTTCTTTAGTTGTCTCTTATGAGGTAGTCTAGTTAATGAGGATTCTTATCAATCCATGCTTTCACAACAAGGAATACGGGCATATAGCGACGATTAAGGCGACAGAATTTCATCGCTATAAAATTGCAACTTGCGTCGTAATTAGCGTCGCGTGCGGACCGTCGATTAAACGATGCATAAAACGATGGTATTTGCGACTTGTGATGCAACGGGATTGCGACGTTCCCATACAACGTCGCTAAAACGACGCAATTTAAAAGCATCGCATAAGCGATGCTTTCTTGCATCACATAGGCGACCTTACATGCCGTCGCTTGCTAAAAATTGTCGCTTATACGACGACGAATAGCATCGCTTACACGACGATCTGTTGACGGACAAAAATTAAAACGTTGGAGGCTCTGCGATCAGCATTTTCACGCATCTGATCGAAGAGCTCTCCAACGTTCGCAATTGCGTTGCACTTACGAGCTAAAGCAAGTATATGCAGAATTGTTGTTTTGCCTAAGCTCTCTCTTATTGTCTCCCTCTGTCTTTGTTTCTCTCTTTCTACATCTTTCTCTCTTTGAATTCTCTCTCTCTAGATCTCTCTCTCTCTCTCTAGATCTCTCTCTCTCTCTAGATCTCTCTCTCTCTGTCTTTTCTTTCTCTCTTTATTGCAAGTTATTCAAGAAGCTAACCAAGCAAAAAGTATGGCTAACAATTGTAAGTACAATTTCTATTCTTTGTAGATCATTTGAATTGTGTTATTTTCATTACATAGCATACTCACACTTATTGATATGCACTCATACACTTATACATGATGAAGATGCACTTTCACACATATACATATATACACATGCACATACACACACATATATACACATAGATACATGTGCACATACACTTAGACATACACACATATACACATGCATATGCACAAACATTCCTACAACCACATAAAAAGACATCCATGCATGCATTATTGTGTGTGTATATATATATATATATATATATATATATATATATATATATATATATATATATATATATATATATATATATATATATATATATATATATATATATATATATATATATATATATATATATATACATACACACATTAACATATATGCAAATACATGTATATGCACATCCACATACACATGCATGTTTCATACATATACACATGCATATATATACACATGCATATACATATACACATATACATATACATATACATATACATATACATATACATGCATATACATATACACACACATACATATACATGCATATACATATACACACACATACACAAGAACATGCACATACTCATACACACATATAGACTTATACATGCACATGCACATACATACATATACACACACATACACATGCACATACATACATATACACACACATACATATGCTCTTAGGTACACAGATATGAATGAATTATATAATTAAAGTATTAAAACACATATACACATGCACACACACATGCATATACCTACATATACACATATACATGCACATACACACACATACACATAGAGTTATACATATACATGCATATACATATACACACACATACACAAGAACATGCACATATTGATACATACATATACACTTATACATGCACATACACATACATACATATACACACACATACACATGCACATACATACATATATGCACACATACATATACACTTAGGTACACACATATGAATAAATTATATAATTAAAGTATTAAAACACATATACACATGCACACACATGCACATACCTACATATACACATATACATGCACATACACACATATACACATAGAGTTATACATATACATGCATATACATATACACATACGTACATACACATGCATATGCACATACTCATACACACATATACACTTATACATGCACATGCACATACATACATATACACACACATACACATGCACATACATATATATACACACACATACATAATTAAAGTATTAAAACACATGCCTAATATAAACAATAATAACAATATTTAATAGAACAAAACTCTTCATTACTTAATACCATACACACAATTCAAAACATAACTGAATATATATATATATATATATATATATATATATATATATATATATATATATATATATATATATATATATATATATATATATATATATATATATCAATGTAAATACATATAATCCAATGTCATAATCAACTAAAATCCTAATCATCATCATCATGATCATCATCATCATCAGAAATATCATGATCATTTTGATCTTCCTCATCCTCATCGTCATGATCACCCTGTGACGATCGAGATTGTCCCTCCTGTGTGTGGCTCTCCACCTCATCCATATTTGTCTCTCCATAATACTCCTGTATTACATATAACAAACATAAATAAATAAAATAATTAAAACATTCATAAAAACAAAATAATTATATAAAATTTAAAAATACTCACAAAGGCATCAGGATGAACTTGCATATACTCGCTCAAACGCCGATATCCAAAATGTGTAGCATACTCGATCTCCTATTTCGTAGGATATGGGCCATAATCCTTCCAGTGCAATGAAAAAAATAAAAAACATTAGTTGCTTGCATTTTAACTATAATAAAAAATATACTCACAATAACAAATATACTTTCAAACGTAGCTACAAAACCATTATGGCCCATTTGGCCTAGGTGCGATGTGTGGCCCGACTCCACTCTCTTCTTTGCAGCAGCCTGTTTATTCAAGAAAAATAATACATAAATTAAATGTAAAAGATTACTAAAATATATAAAAATTATAAATATAAACTATTAATTTGTGTACCTTCTGTTGAGGAAATGAGTCCTGAAGACGTAGCTGTCTATGAAAAAACTGCAACGACTCAGGTGGTATGTTAACGCACCTCTTATTTTTTTCGACCATACAATATCTCCTCTTAATTTAATCTCAAACAGGAAAAAAAGTCAGAATACATACACATAGATACACACACATACACATACACATACATATACCCACATACACATATACATGCAAACATATACGCATGCATATATGTAAATATACACATATACATACATATAACATAAACACACATATACATATCCACATATATACGTACACACACATGCATGCATATACACTCATTCATACAAAATACATGCATTTATCCCACAACAATATGTAGTTGTGTATATGTGAATATGTGTGTATGTGTAAATGTGTATATGTGAATATGTGTGTATGTGTAAATATGTATATGTGAATTTTTTGTTTATGTAGATAATCAAATTATTAATATCAAATACCATTATTTGTAGATTCTGATCAATCAGATGGAACTCCACCACCGTCTCCTCTTCGTGCAACAACTTTATACTGTAAGTATATGAAATATTTAATTTTAAATATATTTGATGGATACATAACTTATATATTTTTTTTTATGTTTCTTATTATGTATAGATTCTGATCAATCAGAGGGTACTCCACCACCTCCTACCCATGCAACGACCTCACATGTGTCCTTCGATAGGAATTATGATGAATTTTACTATGAAGAGCATATTATATGTTGGTGTAACTCTTGTTATGGCACGTATCGAAGACCACGATTGGAATGTATTGAACATGAGGTAGAGTATGGTACTTTTGAGCGTGCACCATCACCTAGTCAACGTGATAATGCTTGGGTATGTATTTTCTATATATATTAATGTTATTTTTTATTTAAAAACCATATATAAAATCAAATTATTGTTGATATACAGGAATACTTTCTCGATGATGATGATGATGATTTTTCTCATAATGTTAATATACCTTCTACACGTCATGGACTTGCTGTTCATCAATTACAAGCAAAGGTTTCTAGAAATCCTCTACCTCCTGGTTTAAAGAATGAAACGGCTAGAGATTATCCATCGCCAGCTCGTGATCGTTCTTTAGTACAAACGTATGATAGAAGAAGATATGGAGGATGGAATAGAGGACCACTTCCTTTAGATGGAGAGGTTTTCAACTTTTGGAGTAATCGCTATATGATTGCTCCATCCACTATTACTAATGTTGGTGGTGGTCTCTTTATTTAGAGGATTTGTATGTGCCTCCGAACTCTGAAGTCACTCTTATGTCATTTTGTGGTCCTATATATGGATGGGGAGATTGGCATCGACTTTCACGTTATGTTCAAAGCATGAGTACTTATGGAATATGCTTGAACGCAGCATCCTCTACTAGTAGAAGGATTTTACATGCAGAAAATGAAAGATTATATATTGATGGAAGACCTTACACACATGGAAATATAGCAGGTTTAATAAATAGTAGTCGAGGGTTACATAATAGTTCAAGGAGTAATTGCACATTTGAGGAGCGTGAAAATAGTCATGAATCACCATACATGAGTAGAGATGTATCAAGATACATAGTTGTCAATGCTATTACTACATTACATGCTGGTGACGAACTATTAGTGAATTATGGATGGCGTAGACCTCCAAGAGCACCTTTTAGCTAGAGAGAATAAAAATTTTCTATCCATATTTAATAAGTTATATACTTAATTTTATATTTGAAGTTTATTTTTTATTCATTTATGGAATACTAATGAGTTTTATTTATATGTGTAGATTCCAACGTATGATGTTGATGATATTCGTCCACAGCATTCACAATTACCAATAAGACCACGATTATCAGAAGCTTCCATGAGCAGGCTACGCAAAACTAATCCTATGCAATATGCAAAGTTGAAAGATCTATATTCAAAAGACGATAAAGTACAATATTTGTGTGACAATGATGAAGATGATGGCATGGCAGATTTTATTGAGGATTGGTATCAAAATGACAGTGAGAGCATTGATATTTCTAAAAATGAGAAATATCTTCGAGAGAAATGTCCAAAGCATGTATATGAAGGAAGTCGTTTGACACGAGTAAGTGCAAGCTTACTTATTCTCAACCTTCAAAATCGTTTTGGATGGACTAATGTATCTGTTTCAACACCATTAAGGTATAATTTTCAATTTTCTATCTATTTATATATATATGCATAATATATATATATATATATATATATATATATATATATATATATATATATATATATATATATATATATATATATATATATATATATATATATATATATATATATATATATATATATATATATATATAAACATGCAGGTTTTTATTCTTACTTTAGATAAGGTAAGAAGAAGAACTTGAATTGAATGGATACGATTGTTTGGATGGCAGGATACGATTGTTTGTTTTGGAGGATATGAATGATTTGTCGATTCACATATATGTTCAGTTTAAAAGTGTGAATCGACAAATCATTCAATGAAGGTACATACTTCATATCCTCCAAAACAAACAATCGTATCCTGCCATCCAAAATAATCAAATTTTGTGTAAATATTTTGAAAGATGCATTAATAGTTTTAAAAGATGTGCGGACAAAAAGTGTCCATTCAATTCAAGTTCTTGTTCTTACCTTATCTAAAGTAAGAATAAAAACCTACATGTATATATGTATATTTATTTATTTACCTTTTTTAATATATCTTTTTTTGATAAACTTACAGGTTATTATCTGAAAAGTTTTTACCAAGTCAGAATATTCTTCCTACCTCACATGATGAAATGAAGAAGATAATCAACAATCTTGGTATAGATTATCAATGTATACATGCATGTCCTAACGATTGTATTTTATATAGAGGTGAATATGCAGACTCTTTGACATGTCCCAAATGTCAATCTCCTCGATATAAGGATGAAGAAGGTAAAATCCCAAAAAAGGTATTGAGACATTTTCCATTGGCTCCACGGATTAGACATATGTTTCAAAGCCCCGAATTATCAAAGCTTTTTACTTGGGGACAGGATCACAAAAGTACTGATGGAATAATCAGAATTCCTCATGATAGTGTTGCTTTTCAGCATATTGATTCTACATGGCCTGAATTTGCACAAAATCCATAGAATCTAAAGTTAGGAGTTGCATTAGATGGGGTTAATCCATTCTCCATGAAATCGAGTAAATGGTCAACATGGCCAGTGGTAGTCATAAACTACGATCTTCTACCATATCTTAGCATCAAAAAGGAACATTTAATGCTTTCACTTTTAATCCCAGGCAAAAGACAAGTTAAAGATATGAATGTATATCTTGCTCCTCTCATTGACGATCTTCAAGAGTTATGGAGAGGTATTAATGTCATTGATGTATGGAAAAGCATCAATGAAAGACATATTACGGTTCGTAGTATTGTGGCTTGGACTATTCACGATTTTCTTGGATATGGTGTTTGTTCAGGTATTAATGTAACTTTTTTATTCAATATGCATGTAAATAAATATGATTTAATCTAATTATATTTTTATCATTTTCCATGATGCAAGAATATCTACTAAGGGTTATAAAGCTTGTCCATATTGTGGTGATTGGTTGAGATCAATCTATAGTAAGAATCTCAACAAAAATATTTATCTTCGACATCGACGATTCTTGCCTAATGATCATCCATTAAGATTTAAAAGAGAGCGATACATTTTAATGGAAAGCTTGAAACAGGCCAGTATCCAAAACCTATCACGCCTATGGATTGGTATAAAAAATGGACAGATGGACCTCTGATAGATCCAGAAGCAAAAATCTTCAGTGATGATCCAGATAATGAGTATGTGAACAGAGGTAAAGGAAAATTGGCAATCACAGAGAACATATCAATATGGTATTCTTTGGAGTATTGGAAAGATTTAAAAGTATGTCATCTTCTTGATCCTATGCATATATTCAAAAATATTGGTTATTCACTATGGCAGCATCTTCTTGGACTAAAAGATACCATAGCATCAAGGAATGATTTGAAAGATCAAAAATCCAAACCACAGTTATGGCCAGTTTTTGATAGACATCGACAAGAAACAACTTATGCATCTGCTCCTTGGGTACTGACAACAAAAGAGATACAAACTATCAACAATAGAATTCAATTGATTAAGACCCCTACAGGATATGGAGCATCGTTTCAAAACATGTTTACTATGGATGATAAGAGCTTATCTGGGTTAAAGACCCATGACTCACATAATTTTTGAAACATATTCTACCTTTGGTTATCGATGGATGTACAACGAAAGGAGTACGAGATGTGAATCGTCTTGGATCACTTATAAGGTAACTATGATACTTTTATATTTAATATTTATGAATATATCTTTTATTTTTAATTAACATCTTTATAATTGTCTTTATGATATGTATAGGTGGATTACATCCAAAGAGATCGATAAAAATTCGATCCCACAAAAAAAAACGTGAAAGCAAAGAGCTACTATGTTTGATGGAAAAAGAACTTCCTACTTCATTTTTTGATATTCAGGTTCATTTATTAGTCCATCTTGTAGATGAGAAAGAGATTGTAGGTGTTGTCAACACTCGATGGATGTTTTGGGTCGAGCGATTTATGGGAATACTAAAAGGTTATGTTCGACAAAGGGCAAAACCAGAAGGATCCATAGCAAAGGGTTGGATGCTTGAAGAGTGCATGTATTACGTTAGTGAGTACCTTGAAAGAGGTCATGAAGAAGCTCCACGTGGATGGACCAACGAGTATTCTTCAAAAATAACATCAGGTAAGGGGGTTCCATTCTTATTTACATTTGAAGAAAAAAAATGATGTTTCTACTTTTGTAGCATATAATAGCGAATGCATGCAAGCATTCCTTAGCGAGTATGAGGAACTTCAAAGTCTCCGAAGTAAAAGGCAAAAAAACAAAAGATCTAGACGTAATCTCGATAATAATGAGATTACATATATACCTTCTTTCACGGATTGTCTATATAGTCCTTTGCAATGCGCCAACACAAATAATGAAGAAATCTCAGATGAGCAAAGAGAGTTAATGATAGGTTGTGAACGAAAGGTAAAATTTAAAATAATATTATATTTTTTCATATATGTATGTTAGTTTCTATTTACTAATTGAATTTATTTTGCAGGCTCGAATGTTCACTAATATGTGGGCTTTTGGACAGCATATTAGAATCAAAGCCATTGATTCTTTATGTAAAATAGAGGATTCTAGTATTGTTGCTTCTTTCAAGCAACTATCCTGTGCTAGCTCAAAAGACACGAACCTTATAGATAGCGAAATTGGTTACGTAGGAACTATTGTTGGTATCTACGAAATTTCATTTCGTACATTCAAACAGGTAGAGAAAAGTTTATATATATATTTTTTTAAGTTAGTTATTTTTTTAAGCACCTAATAATGGGTTTTTGTTGTTATATATTTTGATAGGTCATTTTGAAGGTTGATTGGTTTCGAGCGGAGTATAAAGGTAGTAATTCTACATTAAGAAAGGAATTATCTGGGTTTTGGGCAATTGATTCTTCCAAGGTAATGCGATCTACTAAAGAACCATATATTCTTCCTAGCATATTGAACAAACATTTTTTTATAAAAACTCAGATGCTCATCCTTGGTGGCAAGTCATTCATGTGCAACCTAGAGGTAGGTCATTGTTTGAACAGTTTATTGTTAGAGAGATCGAAGAAAGTCCTCTTGATGATTCAGCATCAGATACTGATACATCAACATCTAAAATAGAAATTAGAATCATTATACCTGATAATGATACTAATCTTTTTGATGAAGAGGATAATTCTCTACATGCTGATTCTACTGATGAGGAAGAGGCATTACCAGAAATAGATATTAATCCATCAATAGATGATGTGATTCATGAGAACATAGATTTAACAATAGAAGAAATAAATGAAATCAATAAGGATAATGAAGATGAGACTATATTGATGTCTTACCAAAATGATGGCAATAATGAAAACATATCAGCAGATTAGATAGTAAATTCTACTCTAGTTATCGATCAATAACTTGAAGCTTCTGAATGGATATCAGATAATAGGTTTTTTTTATTAACTTGAATAACGATGAATCCTATTAGAGAGATGAAATCATGTTCTTCTAAGTTAGAGCATGAAGCTCGGGGGTATGCCTAATTATTTTATATATAGCTTTATCTTCGAGGAGCAAATTTTTATCATGTATGTATGCATATATGTGTGTGTATTCATGTGTATTATATGTATACATATGTTAGTATGCATATATATGTACTTCATGTATATGTATGTGTTCGCATGTGTGTGATATATGTATACATGTGTTAAATATGCATATGTGTATATATGCATATGCATTTATGTAAAATATTCATGTATTCATGTAATATATGCAAGTGTTTATAATTGTGTACATGTATATATGTATATGTGTCTATGTGTAAATATGTACATGTAAGTATGTATGCATGTATATATATGTTTATGTGTGCATGTAGGCATGTATATGTGATGTGTACATGTATATATGTATATATGTCTATGTGCAAATGTGTACATGTAAATATGTTTGTATGTATATATATATTTATGTGTGCATTTAGGCATGTATGTGTGATGCATAATATATCTACTCCATTTTATATTTATGTATCCTATCTACATGATGTGTATATATCTTTACATATATTATGATCCTCGTTGATTTGAGTAGCTATATATAGAGGCATAAGGTTGGGAGGAGAGACATCTCTCTAGTAGGACGTCCGAGGTGTACATATACTTCAAACATATGGCTAAAAGGTTGAATTAGAGTTTTTAAATTAGGGATTTCAAAACCCTAATATCGAAATTAGTGTTTTCAATTTAGGATTTTTGAGATAGGATTTATTTATTTATTTATTTATGCGTATGCATGTGTTGTGTATGTATGTGTATCTATATGTGCATATGCATGTGTTTTGTGTGTATATATGCATGTGTATATGTATATATGCATGTAAATATGAATATATGAGTCTATGTGTGTGTACATATGATTATGCATGTGTATGTGTATGTGAGTATGTGTACGTGTATGTGAGTATGTGCATGTGTCTATGTGTATTCATTATATGTGTCTAACATTGCATGTGTACGTGTGTGTAAAAATGTGCATGTATGTGTGTGTATGTATAAATGTGCATGTATAAGTATATGTGTGTAAATGTGCATGTATGATGTATATGTGTGTGTATGCGTGTATTTATACCTCTAGTCTCACTCTCTCTCTCTATCATATACATACATACATGCATAAACACACATAATCATATCCACATATATATACATAAAAGCAGTGCATACCGTGCATTGTCGTGACAATGAGCCATAAGTGTCCGCATCTCTTTTAAACACCACTTAAGCGACCATCCTATCCCAAAATCTATCTCAAGTGAAATAAGTACGTATTTTTTATCCCTCTCATCATGATCACTACAAAAATAAAAAACATAATGTAAATAAAACATAAGATATATATTTCAATTTATATGTAAAACTTTTACTTACTTCCACGGTAAGTGGATAAAGCGCAGGTAAGAGTCGCATAGTGCCCACATTCTTCTCTTGAACTCCAATCCATTCCCTATGTACACAATGTTCCCCTCTGGCTCTATGTCGCACTCTAGTCCTAAGGTGCCTATGCATGTCCTCATAGGCAACTCTGCTCTGCTATCATGTGCTAGAGGTGGTATAGGTGTCCTGAAAATAGATAGATAGAAATAAATAAAAATATGTGTTATAATATCATTAAAAAAGTTTATGAAAACAAAACATACCTATGAGCAGCTAGCTCTCTTCCTGCATGTGGAGCCGCAGAAGAGCCCTCGTTTGATCGCTGGGTAAGCATCTAGATCGTATAATCCAGCTCCTCATCAGACATCTCTGCGTAATCACACATTATGGCCCCTAGAGTATCAAACGGAACTCTTGCTCTCATAAGACTTTTTATGAGAGTGAGTTTCACCTTTCTCTCTCTATTGGGATCCATAATACCTAACATATAAAACAAAATGGTTAGAAATCAATATATATACGTGTACATATGTAAGTGTGTATGCATTAAGTATGTGTATGTATGCATGTGTGTGTGTATGTATGTGCGTGTATATGTGTGTATGTGTGTATGCATGTGTATGTGTGTGTATGCATCATTATGTGTATATGTGTCTATGTGTGTATGTGTGTGTATATGTGTGTGTGTATGTATGTGTATATGTGTGTGTGTATGTATGCATGTATGTATGTATGTATGTATGCATATGCATATGCATTATGTATGTATATATATGCATGTATGTGTATGTGTGAGTATGTCTCTCTATGTGTGTGTATGCATATATGTGTGTATGTATGCATATATGTGTGTATGTATGCATATATGTGTGTATGTGTGTGTGTATATGTGTTTGTATGTGTGTATGCATGTGTATGTGTGTGTATGCATCATTATGCGTGTAAGTGTCTATGAGTGTTTGTGTGTGTGTATATGTGTGTGTGTGTCTATGTGTATGTGTGTGTGTCTATGAGTGTGTATGTGTTTATGTGTATGTATGTATCTATGTGTGTGCATGTGTCTATGTGTGTATGTGTATGCATGTATGTATGCATATGTGTGTGTATGCATGTGTATGTGTGTGTATGCATCATTATATGTGTATGTGTCTATGTGTGTATGTGTGTATGTATATGTGTGTGTTGTCTATGTGTATGTGTGTGTGTCTATGAGTGTGTATGTGTTTATGTATATGTATGTATCTATGTGTGTGTATGTGTCTATGTGTATATGTGTATGCATGTATGTATGCATATGTGTGTGTATGCATATGTATGTGTGTGTATGTATCATTATGTGTGTCTATGTATGCATGTGTATGTGTGTATGCATCATTATGTCTGTATGTGTGCGTATATGTTTGTGTGTATCTATGTGTATGTGTGTGTGTCTATGAGTGTGTATGTGTTTATGTGTATGTATGTATCTATGTGTGTGTATGTGTCTACGTGTGTATGTGTATGCATGTATGTATGTATATGTGTGTGTATGCATCATTATGTGTGTCTATGTATGCATGTGTAAGTGTGTATGCATCATTACGTGTGTATGTGTCTATGTGTGTATGTGTGTGTATATGTGTGTGTGTGTCTATGTGTATGTGTGTGTCTATGAGTGTGTATGTGTTTATGTGTATGTATGTATCTATGTGTGTGTATGTGTATGCATGTATGTATGCATATGTGTGTGTATGCATATGTATGTGTGTATGCATTATTATGTGTGTCTATGTAGGCATGTGTATGTGTGTATGCATCATTATGTGTGTATGTGTCTATGTGTGTATGTGTGTGTGTATATGTGTGTGTGTCTATGTGTATGTGTGTGTGTCTATGAGTGTGTATGTGTTTATGTGTATGTATGTGTCTATGTGTGTGTATGTGTATGCATGTATGTATGCATCTGTGTGTGTATGCATATGTATGTGTGTGTATGCATATGTATGTGTGTGTATGCATCATTATGTGTGTATGTGTCTATGTGTGTATGTGTGTGTGTATGCATTATGTATGTGTATGTAAGCATGTGCATTATGTATGCATATAAGTATGTATGTATACATATGCATATGCATTATGTATGGATATGTGTGTATGTGTGTGTATGCATTATGTATGTGTATGTAAGCATGTGCATTATGTATGCATGTAAGTGTGTATGTGTGCATATGCATATGCAATATGTATGCATGTATGTGTATGTGTGTGTATGTCTCTCTATGTGTGTGTATGCATATATGTGTGTGAATGTGTGTGTACATGTGTCTGTATGTGTGTATGCATGTGTATGTGTGTGTATGCATCATTATGTGTGTATGTGTGTGTATATGTGTGTGTATGTGTGTGTGTCTATGTGTATGTGTGTTTATCTATGAGTACGTATGTGTTTATGTGTGTGTATGTGTCTATGTGTGTATGTGTCTGCGTGTATATGTATCTATGCATGTGCATTATGTATGCATGTAAGTATGTATGTACATTGTATGCATATGCATATGCATATGCATTATGTATGCATATGTATGCATGTATGTGTTTATGTGTGTATGTCTCTCTATGTGTGTGTGTATGCATATATGTGTGTGTATGTGTGTATGTGTGTGTATATGTGTCTGTATGTGTGTATGCATGTGTATGTGTGTGTATGCATGTGTATGTGTGTATGTGTCTATGTGTGCATGTGTGTGTGTATATGTGTGTGTATGTGTGTGTGTCTATGTGTATGTGTGTGTATCTATGAGTGTGTATGTGTTTATGTGTGTATGTGTCTATGTGTGTGTATGTGTTTATGTGTGTATGTGTATGCATGTATGTATGCATATGTATGTGTATGTGTGTGTATGCATCATTATCTGTGTATGTGTCTATGTGTGTATGTGTTTGTGTATATGTGTGTGTATGTATGTGTGTCTATGTGTATGTGTCGCTACACGTCTGTGAGTGTGTATGTGTTTATGCGTGTGTATGTGTCTATGTGTGTATGTGTGTATGTGTGTATGTGTATGTCCCTATGTATGCATAGGTTTGTGTATGTGTGTGTATGCATTATGTATGCATATGTGTGTGTATGCATTATGTATGTGTATGTATGCATATGCATTATGTATGCATATGTATGCATGTATGTGTATGTGTGTGTATGTCTCTCTATGTGTGTGTGTGTATTCATATATGTGTGTGTATGTGTGTATGTGTGTATGTGTGTATGTGTGTATGTGTGTGTGTATATGTGTGTCTATGTGTGTATGCATGTGTATGTGTGTGAATGCATCATTATGTGTGTATGTGTCTGTGTGTATGTGTGTGTATATGTGTGTGTATGTGTGTGCGCGTCTATGTGTATGTGTGTGTGTCTAATGAGTGTGTATGTTTGGATGTGTGTGTGTATGAATGTGTTTCTATGAGTGTGTATGTTTGGATGTGTAAGTGTATATGTGTGTCTATGTGTGTATGCATGTGTATGTGTGTGAATGCATCATTATGTGTTTCTATGAGTGTGTATGTATATGTGTATATGTGTGTGTATATGTGTGTCTATGTGTGTGTGTCTATGTGTGTCTATGTGTGTATGCATGTGTATGTGTGTGAATGCATCATTATGTGTGTATGAACTAAAAACAATAGATGCCACAATCCACAGATATGGTAAGAGGTGAAGAAGTGTTTTCTTTTATAAAGTAATGCCACATTTATACAAAAAGGACTGGCCTCAAGGCTTTTCCCATCTACGCTTACCTTAACCTTTCAATTTACGTTTAGTATGTATATTTCTTCTAGATCCCAAGGTGTCCCTAGAGCTTAGCACTCACGCTTATGCTTGTTTGAGGCTTTGAAGTGTATAGTGATGATCGTTTGGATCAGCCATGGATACCTTTCGCTCATCAAATTATAAGGAAAAAAATGAAGTTTTTGAACAGAAGGATCCATTAATCGGTTTCTCAGCACGCATAATAGCCTTCTTACTGGAAATCAGGTATCATCCACTCGGCTCAGAAATTTTCGGTTGTCGTTCTCTTTCGCTTTCCGTTTATTAATTTCCAATACCTACAGTGAGCGTTATTCTGCTCGCCGTTCATCTTCTGTACCATGAGATATGACTATGTTTGTGCGGAGCACTCAACTAGATGGAAAGGTGCACATGATGACACGGATAGACTGAAATAGTCTGATAGGCAGTGTGTGTGTGTGTGTGTGTGTGTGTGAGAGAGAGAGAGAGAGAGAGAGAGAGAGAGAGAGAGCTTTACGATATTATAATGAATATTCTTTCCTTTAGAAAATTCCAGAAAGATTAAATACTTCCATCGGTTTGCTTTTGTTTGCCACATTCGATCTATGTTTGATTGACATGCTGATAGTTTTGAACTGAAAATATGAGATAAGACGGATTCAATGTGTGCTCTCAACACGAGTATAATTGACAAGCGAAGCCGTTCAGTCCACAAATAATTTCTCGACTGTGCAGAGTTTTTGATATCCTCTTCCAACATATCATAGGGCAATCTCAAATAGTATAGCCCTGACAAAGTAGCTTTCTTCATGTGAGGAATTCCAATACTCATGACACCTATTTCGCGCAAAGAAGCGACATAACGCAGCTCTCCATCATGGTTACCAACGTCGAAAGTATCGTTAAATATGTGAATAGTTCAAAGATAAACTAGCTAGCCATCAAGCATATAGTTGTCCTGAAAAATCATAGGCGTCTTCTTCCTTTGCCCAATTCATCCACAAACAATGGATCTGGTAAACAGGATATGGACTTCAATGGATCTGGTAAACAGGATATGTCAAGTCCAGTGATGTTCAATGCAAATCGCAATCGCAAAAAGTTACTCTTAATACAACAACGGGCTTGCGACACAGAAGAGGGGCTTTTCGAACGCTCTACTCCATTTCTGTGCAAGGAAATTTATTGTCAATATGTCACTTACAGGTGGAGAAAATACACAAAGGAGAAAGCTCGCTCAATGTAAAACCAATGAGCCATTAGAAACGGAAATAGAAACGCTAGTTGATCAGGATACATTGATTTTATTGAAACGTTTAGAATAAATACATATTCGGTACTACTCTTTCAAGCCACCGTTAGGCTAGCTATAGGCGGACGGATCTTTAAGCGCCTCCACTCCATAGAGCTTCACAACTCCAGAACTAGATGACTCTTTTACTAAGTATTCACACATATCTAAACCGGGATGTGAATGGTATTCTCTCAGATATCGTGCAATTTCTTCATCGATTTGATATCTGTTTGTTTTCTAACAGTAACTAGGGAATGATAACTTCCATAAAAGTTGGTGTACTCTGACTAGAATGACAGATCGTCTCTCTCTCTCTCTCTCTCTGTGTCTGTCTCTCTCTCTCTTTCTCTCTCTATCTCTCTTCTTCTCTCTCCCTACACACACATAATATATATATATATATATATATATATATATATATATATATATATATATATATATATATATATATATATATATATATATATATATATATACATACATATATATATATATATACATATATATATATATATATATATATATATATATATATATATATATATATATATATATATATATATATATATAATCAGAAGGGAAAGGGTAAATGGAGCTTCTGTATTAGTAAGGAGACATATGGTAATGTTATACAATCAAAGAAGTAATACAAGGATGAGAAAAAAACATAAAACGAGAAGCGATTTTAGAAGTATTGTAAGGCAAATGATTCTATCCTAAAGAGCTATCATCAACAAGCTACAAAGGAAGCAAATAAGAGAGCAAACAAGAAACGGGCTCAATTGGTTGTTGCACAGACCTCTTATCCAAAATGGTATACTAATCTTGTTCAAAATAAAGAATAGGCATTTACTATGTATTATAGCTATGATCTATGTTCTCATTAGTAGTGTATGTTTGTAATAGAATCAGATGGCTCGTACTTTGATAGTGGTGCAACCAAGCATATTTCATTCTAGTGTAGCTTCTTCAGTTCACTTGAACCTACTCCTACATGGAATATTTTCAGATTTTGGAAATCAATCTCCAATCATAGGAGCACATGCATCGAATTTCTTATTGATCCTTGGAGTATCCTCAACCAAGGAAGCAAACATGAGAACTCATTCATCTAATTTGAATTTCTATCCCCCTAATATCTCTTAGTCAATAACTTATCACACTTAGGTGTGATGCATCCGATTCTCTAGGAAAAGAGCATCGTACCTTCTTTGGCCTTTAAGAGGTATATACACACAGCAAGTACTTCAAGTTGGATTCATCGTGCATGTTTTATCAATTTGGATGAGAAGAAAAAAAAAAGAAAGAAAAATTAGTTTGGCACATACTGTTACCAGAAGCATCTCATAAAGAGTTGTCAAACGTTGGCTTCAAAAGAGGCAAAGAAGAAAGAGGCTAGAATGGTTATTCTAGAGGCCTCTACACCAAAATAGAGTCTTTTAATCCTGTGTAGGATGAAGAATTGGCATTTACTACTAGTTCAAACTATGACCAATCTTTCATGATCAATGCATGTCTATAGTAGACTTAGATGTTTGATACTTTGATAGTGGGGCAACCAATATATGACATTAGAGCATAGTTTCTTTAGTTCATTTGAGCCTACCCCTATAGGGAATACTATCACATGCACTAACAACTCCTCTTATCCTATAAAGATCATTATGACACTTACTCTTGGTACTTCTTTCACATTCTCTGATGCTTCATTTGTGCCAAGGATTAAGGAAAGCCTATTGTCTGTTTCAATAGTATCCAAGATGCACTTGGTTGTCAAATTTGTTGATGATAAATGTACATATCATGCTTTGTCAAATGGTGATGTTATTATTGCTTCTAGTATTTTATGTCGTGTGTTGTATAAGCTCATAGACTATGCAAAATCTATGAAGGATTCAGCATGTGTAGTACAAGGTTCTCAATCTATCTTAGATGCACAACTATGGCATGCATGCTTTGGTCATCTGAATTATGCTAATTTCTTTGCCTATAGAAGCCTAAAATGGTGTCCTCTTTGCCCAAATTTGAGGCACTTTGTAAACATGTATCTGAAGGCTATATTTTGCGAAAAATGTAGCGTTCTTCCTTCCCTAAACATGGTTTAGTTAGATTTGTTCATCAAATGCATCTTCTTCATAGTGACATTTGTGGTCCTATACAATCACCTTCTCTTTATTTGATGACTTTTACTAATGATTTTTCTAGGCATGCATCAGTGTATCCATTAAAAGGAAAAGCCAAATTGTTTATGTGCTTCAAAAGTTTCTAATTATGGCTAAAAATATATCACCATGTAAACTGGCTATGCTCCAATCTGATCGACTTCAAGAACTTAGGCTTGTGGGAACCATCCAACATAAAAATCACCTATATGTCTGATAGCATGGGGGTTATTATCACCTATCTCCACATGCCCATTGGTTGATGATACTTGCATAATTGAAATGAAATCCTTCTTTTGGCCCATGTAATTGTTGCATCCACTATGAATGTACAATGTACTTCAACCTTGTGTCTTGTAGTCACACATCTACATCATAGCTAACATACTTTCATTCTCATTTGAAGTAGATGTATAATTACCCTAATATCCTTTCTATGATGAATTGTTCATTTTCTATTGATAGAAATCCCTTACATAGTGCCCATAATTTCCACATACAAAGCATCTTTCTCACCTTTTTTTTGTCTCAATTATGGTTGTACCTTTCTCCTCTTCCTGTGAACTTGCCTCTTCCTCTTGAATGTGTTAAGTCTTTATCAAGATCTCCTATTGATTGTCTTCCTTGCATTCCTCTACCTATGCTTTCATTTCCTCATCTGCCTTGTCCTTTACCTACATAAAATGCTGGTACTTCATTTCCCTTTTCCTTTGAGCCCCCAATGTTAATCTCATCAATGATGATCAAGGCCACCACTTGCTCAAGGCTAGGAGGAGTATCTCTAACACATTCCAAAGTCGTAAAAGATTTCCACTTCTCATCACCCTTTACGAATTATAAGTGTATGCAACTAGTTCATTATCATCCTTGTGACAACCTATGGATCTCACAGTATCACTTACTTCTTTGATCTTCAAAATATAGTCACTAGTAATATTGCTAGGTGTGTTATTGAAGTTATTGAGTTCATTTATGAACTGTATGTTCCTAAATTTGGTTGAAGTGGAGTATAATCTTTCTAGGGTTTCCTATACTCTGATAGAAGTGTTTAGATCTTGTATACACCCTATCATTTCATTGTTACTATGTGGGGATAAGATGAAGGTAACTCTCTTATTTCTCTCATTGAGAAACTAGACATTCAAAACTTCCATGGTTGATAAATTGTTTAATCTAATTTCTTGATTTGGGTGCTATATTCTGAAATGATGTGATCTAATGGATCCTTCCATAACTCTTTGATGCAAATGGCATGGATGCTTGGCTTCTTTAGTAGTAGACTTTTGTTGAGTTGGTTTTGTGCTGTTAAACTCGAATTAGAAGCTCTCCTTCCTCCAAGTCCTTCAAAGTCTCCTTTTTGCTCTATTTGAGTGTCTTTATGCGTCAAAATGATATGATATCAAGGATTGATGAATGTAACAGCTTCCCTATGCAGCTTTGAAGCATAGATGGCCTCATAGGTATGCTCATAGATACCTCTACTCAATTGAGCTGACAGTTCTCTAAATTATTTGAGATTGAACCCAATAACTTTTGCATATTCAAATCAATTATGAGGCCTTTATTATGCAAGTTCTCTCACTGAAAAATCTTGCTCCTACTCTCAAAACCAATTCCTCCAAGATGGACTAATTTTTGTCATCTCTAGGCATGCATAGACAGACCAACGTTCACTTAGAGCTTCAAGCCGACTTTGCAAGACAATATCAGATTTCTAATCAACCAAATATTACAATAAATGGATACAAAAAGATCATGTAACTCTACTCATCACTGAAACCCAACTAGCTCCTACATAGAAAAATATGAGTGAGAGATATGGCAACTCAAAGTATGATGAAGAATCTTAAAGCAACTAAGGTCCTTGCTAAGCAAGAGTTTTCCTAGAATACTCAAATTTTATGAGAGATAATACACCCGAGATATTATAAATTTTAAGTACAATTTGTGATTATAAGACTTTAAAAAGATTCCCTAAATGATAGGGAACTCTTGTCCTCAATTGTAGGCTTTATCACACCTATGTGTGATAGGTGATAACTGATTGATATGAGGGGGATTTGAAATTTGAATTTGAGTATGAGCTCTTGTGATTAAGGTCTTGCTCCACATTGCTCCAAGTCTCAACCATTCAATGGGCTCATAAGCTCCTAAGGTTGGAGGTTGATTTTCAACAAATTTTACTAGTTTGATTTGCTCGCATAAATATGAAATGATGTCATCTCTAAACGAAATGGAAGGCTATATTTGGAAATAATGTACAACCCCTCATTCCCAAAAGATGGTTCACTTCAATCTGCTCATAAATTACAGCTTGTTTGTAGTGATGTTTGTGCTCTTACAGAGACATATTCATTTGGGGAATACTTGTTCTTGGTGGCATTTATTGACAAATTCTCAAGACATGCATGGGTGTATCCATTGAAGGAAAATTATGAAGTGCTTATGCAATTTAAATAGTGTCTAACTTTGGCTGAAAAAGTATCATCATGTAAATTGGGCAACCTTCATTTTGATCAACAAGAGAATACATATATTTTTAATTTAATGCATTTCTAGTTGATTGTGGAATGAAATTCAATGCATAGTGATGTATACACATTCAAAAAGTGGATTTGATGAAGGAATAAATAGGTCTCTCAAGGAGATCACTAGATGTATGCTCAAAAGTGAGCTTTTGTCACATAGGTTCTAACTTGAGGTTGTTATGAGTGCAACATGCACACTAAACAGGTGTCCCACTAAAGCACTGTAATCAATAACTTGAAGCTTAATATGCTCACAATCCATATATTGCTCAACTATGTATATTTTTTTTGTCTTGAATATGATTTATTTCATTAAAAAAAACGCAAAAAATTGGATGATCAAGGAGTAAAATGTATTTTTGTAACGTAGAATTCTCAAAGAAAAGGCTATCATCTATATCATCCACCAACTAAATGAATTTTGGGTACTTGTGATGTGGTTTTTGTGTAGGATGCAATTCATCCATTACTCTTGTGTACTTGGGAGGCATCACTTAGCTCCAAGGGTGTGTAGCACACTTTGACGCCTCCTCTTACAAGTGGGTAGTCAAGTGCTGATGGAAATGAGGAAGTTTCTTAGCCTTTAGAAATTCCAAATGATGACGTAGATCATTCCATTTTGAATATAGATTAACACGAATTACTTGTGGATGAGTGGGCTAGCATAATAGGCATTTAAATTATGCCTAAATGACATGTGTAGATTTTGAGAGATAGAAAATTAGATGCATATTTGTTGTGTTGTATGTGTTGAGGCTCTCAGATTGCTTCCTTAGCATTAGATTTTTATTTAAGGATTGTCTCTACTACTTGTGATGAGAATTAGCCTATCCCTTCTGATGAAGCACATAATTTATAAAATAGGATGCTCACTATGCAATCACAATATGCTTATATTTTAAATAAAGTTACTTATTATTTATGTGATTTTCCTCCATGAAAAATGGCCATTGGCACTAGGTGGGTATACAAGATCAAATGTAGGACTCTTGGAACAGCTAACACATATAAGACTAGGCTTCTTGCAAACGTTTCTGCTTCAAAGAGAGGCATTAACTTTGATGTTCATGCCGAATTTGTGCACATGGAATTTCATAATGTTTGGAATCTACATCAATTGGAAATTTGAAAAACAATTCTAAATGGTCATTTATGTGAAGAAGTATACATATTTCAACCATGTTGTTTTGTGCATGAAGGGCATGAAAAGAAAGTGTATAGGTGAAAAATGCATTATATAGTTTGAAGCAAACACGCCTTCTATCAGAAGATACATGTCTACTTCCTAGCACATGATTTTGAGAATATTTGAGTCAAGATAAATTTACATGTTAAGCATGTAGATGGTGTACTTTTAATCAGTGCTGTATATGTTGATGACATGTTGCTCACTGTTCTTAATGAGAAACATATTGCTGAATTTAATATTGAATAGCATGCCTCTTTTCATATGTTAGATTTGGGGCATTTGCATCATTATCTAGGGATTTAGCTTATGAAATTTCATTGGGGAATAGCATTGAGTCAAACAAAATATATTGACACATTATGTAGTGGTTTGGCATTTAAGATTCAAAACCTATATCCACCCTGACAAAAATAGGTTTATGATTGAGTCTTCACGATGCTGGAGGTGAGTTTGATATTTCTCTCTATCAGCTTGTTGTTGGATGCTTCATTTGCTTATGCATAACTCCACTTGATATTCAATTTTTTGTTTCTCACATGAGTGGGCTTATGCATTATCTAGGTTTTGAGAATTGTTAGGTGGTTAAGTGCTTCTTTGGTTAATTGAGTGCTAGCCGACTACTTGGATCATTTTATCCCAAGGGGGATCATTACCACCTAAATTACATGCTTTTTCTTACCAAGAATAGATTGGTTGCTATGAAACTACTATGTCCACTAGTAATTACTGAGAAAGAAGCATCCTATTGTGTTCAATCCTAGTTTTGAGGGTGAGTATAGGCCATCTTTCTAAGAAATTGGTTGCTAATACATATTTTGGTTGAGAAAGAAGCATCCTATTGTGTCCACTCCTAGTTTTGCGGATGATTATGGGCCATCTTTTTAAGCGAATAGTTGAATATGTGTAGCTCAAACACATTTTTGTTGATTTTGGTGTTCACTAGTCTTCTACTAGCACGATCCTCACTTACAATCAGACCACATTGAAATTTTTGAGGAGTCTTGTGTTATGTGCCCGGACAAAGCACATTGAAGTGCACTATCATTTTGTCAAGGAGAGGTTGTATGCTACATAGATCAATTTGGTTTATCTGCCCATGGAAGTTAATGTAGTAAAAGGTTTCACAAAGGCTCTACCTAGGGAGAAGCTTGAAGATTTATACAAATCTTTGTGCTTAGTTCTTTTTCTAGATTGATTTCTTTCCACATAGGTTAGCATTTTCGTATATGTGAGTGCTACCTTCTTGTTGAGTGCATCACCCCTAGGTGGGTTTTGTTGATATATTCTAGTAGCAATGTTTGTGAACACATCTAGGACTGCATGAGCACCTTTTTCCCCTTTGAAGGTTTTTTCCATGGCTTGTATATATGCTTGTGAGCCTTATGGGTCACTCATCTTTGCACATGCACTTGGCAATACATTGAGAATTGTGTTATGCTCCAAGCTTGTTCTTCTTCCTTCTGTTGTTTGTGTGATTTTGCGAGCCTCAAACTCCAACAGTTCTCTATGCAAATAAACAAGGTAATATTTGTGCTTGGAGAGAATCCCAAAAAGAAAACAACCTATTCATTCGAAGTAGGATCTTGATCTCTTTGAGTAGGAAGAAGGAAATTTCAAAATCTCATTATGGATCATGAGGAAAATAGAGTTAGCAATGTCCAAACAAGGCAATTTTTGGCCATCATAATCAAAAGTCACAAATTTGATTTACAAAGTAAAAATGATCGAAAACATATGCAAAAAAGTTAAGAATATAATTATACTCTGCATTGCATGGCTACTAGTCCTTTTGTAAGGGATTCCTTGATAATATTTTGGGCATGATTTTTGCACATAAAGTTGACTTTTTATTGATTCAGTAGGTGTTGCTTGGGGAATTTCCATGTAATCAATATGAAAGAGTGTGACATAATTATAGGCATGGATCGGTAGTTCGAAATTCCACAAGAATTGACTCTAATGGAAGAATAATAATGTTAAAGTAGGATGTTGAAAGTATCCACATCCTAGGTGACAAAAATCATCCTAAACGTATTCTCATTATTTCCATGAAATTAGTTCATGGAATATGTGGTGGTTGCAAACGCTTTGAGAACATAGATTGTATACCAAAAGGAGCAAGCGTTTCTTTGATGAGCACCAAATCCTATACCTCAAGAGAGTCATATGCAAAGAAAGGATTCAGATAGAATAGAATAAGGTGAAATGAATGGTTGATTGGACCATTTCTAGAACTCTTAAGAATTTTAAAGGCTTCTTAAGATTGACACAATCACAATGAAACTAGAAGATATACCCAAAACAACATCATGAACATGTTATGGGCAATATGAATCTAAAGCTTTATCCTTTGGAATGAAAAAAATCCTTCCATATTCATGTGATTTATGAAGAACATGTTTATCTAATCTAAAGATGATGATCAACATGTTCTACATCTCAAAAATAAATTGCAAAAACGTTGAGAACAAAGACTTTATGCCAAAAGGAAAAGCCATTTCTTTGATAAGGATAAGATTCTGTACATCCAGAGAGTAGTGTGTAAAGAAGGGATTCACATAGATTAGCATATGGTGAAAGTAAAAGGTGATTAGATTGTTCCTTAAGTATAAAGAATGTTAAAGGCTTCTTCAGAGTGGAAAAATATGTGAGAGCACATATGAAACATTTATCTAAGATACCTAATCCCCTCATTGAGTTGACTAAGAAGATTGCAAAATTTTTGTGGACTGTTGGTTATCAAAAATCATTGGAATGGTTGAGGTCATTGAAAATTGTCTTTTGGAAATATGTGAGATGGGAAAACTTTTTGTGGCTTCATGGGATGTGGATGGCATCCAAATTCGATGCGTTATTTCACAAGATGGATGTTGGTTGCTTATAAATCAATAAAATTGAGAAAACATGAAGTCAATCATCTTACTCATGATCTAGAAATGCTTGCTAGAGTAGGAGAACTTAAGCAATGTTGTCCCACGCATTAATACTAGTTCTATACTAGGACACGTGAATGTCCTGGGATACTTAAGTGTCCTACTTTTACACCAAATTGATTGATTTTTCTTGATGACACCCTTGAGGCTTTGATGGCATACTCACTTGGACTTGATATCCCACATCATGTACTTTTAGAGAAAAATATAATCTTTAACATTTTACAACTTCACATGGGTTATTAAATGAGGAATGGGACTTTTTAAAAACTCAACTTTTAGCATAACTGAAAAAATAATAGCATTGAAACATTTTGAAAAATTGGATATGTTTTAAGAAATGGAAAGCTATTCATGGACTTTGGTAGTGTAAAGAAAGTGTCTAAGGATCTTAGGAGAACGTTGAACACTTTCATACGTGATAAATATGGACTCAAAACTTGTCTTCTCTAGAGCACTACCATTTATCGCGCATTTTAAAGAATGGCTCACTTTAACTTGTGTGTAAATGAGATTGGAGAGAATTGGCAAGTTATCAATGGATAACCTTCATACTAATTGAATGCATATTTTTATTCAAAGTTAGAAGGCCTCCACTTTGAACTAGTAGCCATTTCATTGGGTGCTGACTTTCATGGTGAATTGGCAAAGCATATATTTCTATGTTCATGAAAAGAACATATCTCTAAAGGTATAATAAAAAGTTATGATGAAAGATAATAACTATTTAAATGCTATTCTAATTATTAAACCTTCCAAAATATTCCTTCATGCCATGTTTCATTCTTAATCTCGTTAAATAATATGTGATCCGCAACGGTGATTGTGATAAGAATGAAACAAATTGGTATACATATTTCATTTGACAAAAGAAGATGGCATCCATGATGGAAATAATGAAATTCTTTCAAACGATCCTTATTATTTTATGATATTGAAGATTATATCAAAGACTTTTGAGTATTAATTTTAGTATGCATTGATGTGTGCAAGGGATTGTGTGTTTATGCATATAACAACTATCAAAAAAAAATTTCTACTAAATATGTGAAAACTATATATTCTTTTGATCCTATATGTATGTGACTCTTGTTTCTTGGTAGGAACTAGTTTATTTCCTCGGATATCAGGTTAAATGTTTGTAATTTGGCATTATTTCAATTGGATGTTAATATTAATTGTATGGATATATTGGTTGGTGTCCACACATATATCTACTTTGTTTGGTGTACATAGATCTGAAAAACGTGGTTGATTTTCACAGATTGGTAGTTCCCTTATGTGTACACCTTGTTTGATGTCTTATTTTCTTGCATCATGTGAAGAAATTGGATCTCTTCCATAATTGTACATGCTTTGTTATGTGTCCACAAACTATTCATGATTGTATCTATAGAATTTGGTTGATGCCCACACAACAAAAGATTCTTGGTTGTACAAAGATGTGAAAATTTTGGTGGATTTCAATAAATTATTTAGCCTCATATATGTAAGCTTTGGTTTGCTATGTCACACATTTTCTACTTGGTAACTTGAATGTGTACACCTTGGATGATGTCCATAAATTCTTTTGAGTCATATATGTAGGCTTTAGTTTTTTGTTTTTGGTGACTAGAGTCATAGCAATTGATTTTATATGTGTATACCTTGTTTGTTTTCTTCATACCTTGTTTGATTGTTGGCATATTTGTACACCTCTATGGATTCCCATAAATTTGTTTGAACCATGTTTAGAATTAGTTGTTGTTTTTGGTGTACAAAGTTAAAATAATTGATTTTATTGGAATTGAAATGATTTTTCTAAGTGACTTTGAGGTTCATACTATGTTATCTATGTCTCAAGGAATGTGTATAATTTTTTCTTGCATAGTTGATTTTTTTTCTTTTGATAAAAATACATTTGATTAGGAATTTTCATCCTATTCACTACCATAGCATCTTCAGAGGCTATTTACATGAACACAAAACATAATTTATTGTGTTTTATAATTTTTCATTAACCTTTGAATTATATTTAATAAGTGTGTTAAAGGATTTTCTCAAATTCTCTTTGTAGAAGGTGTGTGATTCTCAAACACCTAAGTGCCCTGTTTTGGTAGCAAAATAGTGTAAGTTTGATAAGAAATTAGTCATGAGAGTTGAAACTACATTTTTACATCTGCATTGGCTAACAATAGATAGAAGCATTGGGTTGAGCTATTCAGTGAGTATAATTTTTATATGAAATATTTTGCTCTTTATAGAAATAAGGTTTTAATGCATTAAATAGAAGGATTAAAAACTCTTTTTTCCCTTTGTGGAGACACACTTATTTTCCAACTAGGTTTTCTCCTTAATGAAACTTTGTGGTGTTCCTTGTGATCTTCTATATCGTTCTTATGACTTTCTCTTGTTTTTATAATTTAAAGCTCTGAAAATTGTTTTTTTTTGCATTAGGTTGAAAACCTTTATGTAACTTTATTTCTATAGTAAAATTTGACTTTCTTCATCCAATTCAAGATGATCTACATGTTATTATATGACCATAACCCTGTTGATGAGAATCTAAATTTTTAGGCTAGATGAAGATCAAGTCAAACCATCTAAGGTGTATCGATGAAAAGGAGTTACTAGAGTCCTCAATTAAGGGGATAGAATCGTAAAGGAACGCTCCATAGAATATTCCTTACTAGACACATAATTGATTCATATTTGTTAGTTTGGTTTAATCGACTTAAGCATCATATCGGGATTAACGAATGCTAGTAATGGACATTCTACAACCCATGATTTGCCGTTTGCAGAAGGCCACACCTCTCCATTGTCATATACATAGATGTATTCTACACCACCCACTTTCTACAACTTATGGGCCACCATTTACAAAAGGGAACACCTCTCCACTGGCCTATACATAGATGTCTTCTATACTACCTCATGCATCAAATTTAATAAGCATACCTATCGTTGTAACTCCCTATCTAGAGTTATCTAGGTCACCATAATAACTCTACCTTCAGAGCACATTGTTTGACAATGTAATCAACTTTGTACTTGTTATTAGCACTACATTTCGTTGAGACTGTATTATATTTGTTTTCTTATTTTTTTTCTATTTTTTCTTGCATAAATAGTTTCTTAAAATCTATTTGCAATGTTAGATATCTATTAGTAGAGAGAATTAATTTCTCAACATACAAGTGTATTCCTATTATTACCCTAGTGTATGAGTGATGGCTTTATGTTCTGGTGTTGGTGCATCTTTCAATGTTATATCTACATGAATTCTCATTTTAAGACCTATATTCATCTCAAGGGAAGCTTGATGAAACAAATAAGATACTCTAGAATCTCAAAATCTCTACAATTTCAGACTCTTATGGATTGTTGGATAATTTCGTGGGGCCAAGATGGTCTAATCTAGATAAGGTTTCCATGGAAGGTCCATCAAATCCTCAAGTGACTATCCAGCATGATTGAGATCTTCTTCAAGCTTTGAAAAGGTACAACGTAGATGCATTATGTACCATTGTTATGTGTATAAGTGGTTTTGGATGTACTCTAGTCCAATACACCAGTTAAGAATATCATCGTTTGGGCATATTGGCTCCCCAATATGAGACTAAGAATCACACTCAGATTCAAAATATCTAAACTCAATTAGGGAATGAAAAGCACTCTAGGTCATGCAAGGCTTAACACTTCACGAATTGTGTCAACATTTAGAACATCAACTAGCTAGTCATCTTTCTTTGATGATACATGAAGAATATCATCGCAACTATGTTGCATTCATTCATTCAAAATATGTTGGGCTTGTAACTACCCTTAACACTCAAGTTAGATCTTCCCTTCCTACCTTTGAAGGTTTGTCTCCAATGCTTCAAGAAGAAGAAATGTCACTGAACAATAGGCAAGACTCAAATGAGTCAGCAGTATTGAAAATACAAAGGATCAAGCTTCTTTTTATACTTCAAAGAATAATCCATAGAAGAGAGGTTCACCAAAAGTTGTTTCTTTTCAAAAAAGAACTCTCATTCCAGTAAGGATTGCAGGAAGAAGCAAGGTGACGAGATCAATTATACTCTCAAATCCACATGGAGGAATAAGGAATCTACAAATAAGACATCATTTTGACTATGAGTTGCCATAGATTAGGTATGTACATCAGCCCAAACACTTGTTGATGAATCTTGGATATTAGATAGTGAAGCATTTTGCCACATGATGAACAAGAAGGATTGGTATAGCTCCTTAGTACCTCTATACGAACCCATGCGTCAATGTAGCAAACTCTTTTGGCAACAATCCATTCAATCTCATCTAGATTTGATACATGTTTATCTTTTTGGTAAATTGTATATAGCTTCTTTATGAAGATCTTTTTGGTTTTTTTAATAGTCAATGATTATAATAGAAAGAGTGGGTGTATTTTATTATGGGAAATATTGATGCATTTGAGAAATTGAAGAAGTTTCATATTGATGGAGGAGGAGAATTCTTATTCATAGAATTCAAAAACTATTTCAATGCTCATGGAATCAAGATGCAGCTTACAACAACCCACAATGCTTCAAAAAAAAGGTGCTTTTGAGAGAAAAAAATGGAAAAGTAGTAAAAATGAGATATTTCATGCAAAAATCTCAAGGCTTTCCTCATTCATTTTGGATAGTTACAATTAATATGGCTGTCTACATTTTGAATAAATCGCACAACGACACTCCATGGAGTTACTCCCCTAGAACTCAAAATCTTGTAAAATATTCTTCAATTATGAATTTCATAATTCTTGGATTTTTCCTATTATGCATATATACTTTAATCAACAAGAATTAAGTTGGGGTCAAAAATCCAAAATGTGTCTTCTTAGGATATCTTGAAGAGCCTTATGTATATAGGCTTTCGTATCAAGGGGCAAAAGAGATCAATTTCAGCCATGATTTGGTATTTGATAAGCAACCACACATAGTGGATAAAGAAACCTAAAACTACTATTTCATCAACTAAAGAAATAATTCACCTTGAGCCCTCATAGAGAAAAATAACAATTGATGAAGAGGACACATTATATAATAGCATTCCTCCATCAAGAGCCAAGATGTTTTTGCCACATGTTGTAAGCCACAACCAAAGTGGGTGACATAGCTCTTTGATGATCGTAACCCTCAACTTGATGCTCTAGAGACATCTTTATAAGGTATATGTAGATAAAAGAGGATCAAGGAGAAACCTAGATCCTTACATCATATTGTCAATATGGCTCTTATGGCTCAAAATTATGGGATCACTAAAATAACCTAAATTATAGCTGAATAAATCAAAGAACCACAGTGGAGAGTAGAAATGAAGGTTGACTATGATAGAATAGTAAACAATGCACTTGGTAAGTAGTTGATTTACCACCAAACATAAAAGTTATTAGAATTAAATATAATCTAAGATCAAAATACAAAACACATGGTAATTTAGAGGTGCAAAGCTTGGCTTGTTGCACAAGGATTCTCACTAGTGGATAGATTAGATTTCAAAGGCACATTTGCACCAATAGCTTGAATGACTAAACTTCAAATGGTACTTACCTGTTTTATAGATAAAGGTGGCCTAAATTCTACATGAATGAAAAATTGCCATTTTTGAATTGATATCTTAAGGAGGAGGTATATATATCTCAACCACCTAGTCTTCAGATACCTCATCACAAAACAAGGTTTGTAAACCTACAAAGGCATTATATGGCCCTAAGAAAGATTGAACGGCTTTGTACCAACCAATTCAATGTTTTCTTGAATGGGGCTCTCAAAGAAATACTTTTTATGCAAATTTGTATGTTATGAGAAAAGATTACGGGTTGATATTGGCATCTTCTATGTAGATGATCTCATCACTACATGAGATCATGAAAGTTTCATAAAACAAACTCATGCTAGCTTGGACAATGCGTTTGACCTGAATGATCTTCCACCACTCCATTATTGTCTTGGCATTTAAATTTGGACAAGGTGACAGTATTTTCATATGAGAATAGAAATATGCTACAAAAAGAATCCTTAACTCCTTTGGCATAATTCAATGCAAAGCCATTAGCACACCTAATGAGGTAAATCCTTAACATTCAACAAAGGATGAATCATGCGAAATATATGCTAAGAAGTACAAAACTCTTGCTAGGAGTCCTATCTCTTCGTGCAACACTAGTTAAAATATCTACTATGATGTTGGAAAATTGACCACGTTCGATCTCTAACAAACCAAATGCAAGCATGAAATTTCTAAGGTACATTGTAGGAAACTTGGATTTTTGGATCTTGTATACAATAGTTGATATTATCAAAAGTTATTGTTACTTAGATTGGGTAGGAGATTTTGGTTCTATAAAATCACTTCATTGATATTTTTTCTCACTTGGATTAGATACCTTTTCTCAGATGAGTAGGAAGCAGTGAAATTTGGCACTGTTTTCCACTCAAATAGAGTAAAAAGCAGCTTGCTTTGCCTCTTCTCAAGTAGTCTTGTTAAAGAGTCCTCTTGTAGATATAGGTTATCTATTACAAATGGTGATTGTACTTGAATGTGTTGATTAAAGTTGTCTGGCCATTGCAAAGAAGCAGTTATTTCATGCTCCCACCAATCATATAGAAGTAGAGTAGCATTATGTCTATGAGTTCATAGAACATGACATTGTGGAGCTGGAGTACTATCCGAGAGATGCAACTTTGGATGAAATATTCTCCAAGACACTAGGGAAAGATTAGTGTGATAGCCATCTTCAATAGATGGGCATAGGACCCATACCTTATCGTGGATTAGTTACTTGATGGACATTCCAACTTGCATTTTGTATGAAGGTCAAATCCACCATCTATGGTATTGTAAGGAAATAGAATTACTAGGATCCTCAATTGTGGGGTCTATAAATGGGTGATCAGCCCTAGATCTAACTGTAAAGGGAATATTCAATGGAATATTTGTTATTGGAAAAACAACATTCACATTCTTTAGGTCCATTGAACCGACCTAAGCTCATGGTAACCAACGTCGAATGTATCTTTAATTATGTGAATAGTTCAAAGATAAACTATCTACCAATCAAGCCGTCTTCTTCCTTTGACCAATCCTTTCACAAACATCACAATCGCATAAAGAATTGTGATGTCCAGTAAACAAAGGATGTGTCAAGTTCAGTGATGTTTACTGCACATAACAATCGCATAGAGTTACTCTGAATACAAGAACGGGCTTGCGACACAGAAGAGGGGCTTTTCGAACTATCTATTCCATTTCTCTACGAGTAAATTTATCGTCGCGAAAGTACACAAAGGAGAAATCTAGGTCAATATAAAATCAATGAGCCATTAGAAGCGGAAATCTAAAAACTGAATTCATTGGAACGTTTCGAATAAATGCCTATTCGGTACTACTCTTTCAAGGCACCGTTACGATAGCTGTAGGCGGAGGGACCTCTGAGCGCCTCAAGTCCATAGAGCTTCATAATTCCAGAATTAGATGACTCTTTTACTAAGTATTCACACATATCTTTCAGATATCGTGGAATTTCTTCATCGATTTGACATCTGATTGTTTTCTAACAGTAATTAGGTAATGGTAACTCCCTTAAAAGTTGGCCTACCCCTACTAGAATGACAGATCGTCGCTCTCTCTCTCTCTCTCTCTCTCTCTCTCTCTCTCTCTCTCTCTACACACAAATGTGTGCGTACATTAGAATTAGGAGGGAAACGGTAAATCGAGCTCCTCTATTTGTAAGGAAACATATGCTAATGTTATAAAATAAAAAAACGAATACAATTTTGACAAGAAAACTTAAATCGAGAACCAGTTTTACAAGTTTTTTTTTTTAATGTAAAGGAAGTTCAGCAATAGCCTACTCTCCCAGGCTTGAATTAAATAAAGAAAAGTACAAGAGAAGGGGACTAGTGCCCACGGGACCCCCCAAATCCCACAAAGCAGGGGAAGCTTTTACAGAGCTTAGATGACATTACAAAGAAGGTTAATTACCCTCTCATCACCCTCATGTGGGGCCCACTTGGGTTTTAGCTTGTTATCGATCAAAAGGAGTACTTGATGATGCCTAAAGGGGGGGGGGATTTTTTACAGTTGACAATCCTTTTGCCAAGGAGGAACAGCGATTTCTCAATTGACCACTCCTTGGGGGAGTCACCGAAGTTGAAAGCACATCTTTCCCGCCAGATTTTCCATAGAACCTCCCCTCTGATGGCGTTCCAGAGAGACGCGGAGCAGCCGATCGCTTCTCCCAGCAGGGCTTGCTGCCAACTGAGACGTTTTTGAAGTCTAATTCTCTTTCCAACCACCTGCCAGAGTCTGTTGGAGTTGGGGCAGGTAAAGAAGATGTGTGAAACATCTTCGATAGACAGGTGGCAGCGTTTGCACCAGGGAGGGATCCCACAAATTTTGCTAGCCTTAAGGTTGGTCCAGATTCCGTGATGAAGAATTTGCCATAAGAGGACAGACTTTTTGATTTCTATGAGGGGGTGCCAGATAGCCATGAACTTCATGTCCCACCGAAGCCGCGTCCATGACAGGCACCACTTTTTGTTGAGGTTAACCTGATAGTCGATCGTTTCTTTGATGTTCGGGATTTTTGATAGACTATTCCCATTGTGCCATTTGAGACCAAGCGAGCTCGGTTGGTGTCTTGTTTCCAGAGATGTTTCCATTTTTTGAAGCCTTTGTTCCATAGCTTCTTGGCGTTTTGAATGTTCCAAGATTCCACACTCCGGATGCCATGGATTGGAAACCAGATAGAGTCGTTTTGTCTGATACCGGCAGCCCACTTCCAGTCTTCACTTATTCTTGTGAAGCTTTTGACTTTATTCCAACTCTTCCAAAGGGAGCACACCAGGTTAGAGCCTTTCGGGAAGACGGGGATCGGGGAAAACAGCAAGGTCAAGATGTCAAGATTCCTCCAATTTGGGAAACCCATGAGCGCCAACTCATTCTTGTTTCTGAAGATCAGCTTGGCCCACGAGGCCTCCCCGTTGCACCAAGCCTTAGTCATCCATTCGGCCGAGAGTTTGTTAGCCATGCACCCAATGTCCAAGATACCAAGTCCCCCACTATCTCTATGGCTGGTGCAGATGGACCATTTGATTTTAGGCACCCCCCTCCTATTGTGGTCGCCCTTCCAAAGGAAGTTTCTACAAATACTATCCAGTTTGGACAGATCTTGCTCTTTCGGTCTCCAACAAGAAAGGAAATAAATGGTAGATGATAAGAGGAACGTGTTGATGACCATAGCACGACCAGCAAGATTTATTTGCATACCTCTCCAATAGTTAAGCTTGTTTTCGAGTTTGGCAAGCACCCAGTTCCACCGCTGTTCCATAGAGACGCCAAACCCCAAGGGAATCCCCAAAAGCCGAAAAATTTGGCCCTGCGGGATGATTTGACAGCCATGATCAATGAGAAGGTCGGGCTGTGACCCACCAATAGCTCTAAAGGCGGTCTTGAATGTTGATTATGGATCGAGAGGCTTCACAAAAAGTAGCAAGACACTTCCAGAACGTCTCAAGGCTGGTACTATCATTGTGCACAAAAGCGTTCATATCATCGGCAAAAAGTCTCATGGTGATCTGACTGTGGTCATGCGGCAGACGAAGGCCTTTAATGTTACCAGCTTCCACCTGATGCTCCACCAGCCTGCTAAGACCTTCAGTGGCGATGGCAAAGAGAAGGGGAGCCAATGGGCACCCTTGTCTGATAGATCTTCTAAGTTTGATCACCTTTGAAAGATTTCCATTAATGTTAATTTGGGTCGATGCGTTTCCGAGAAGGGTCGCGATCATCTTGGTGAATTTCTGACTACATCCAAGATCCTGTAGCGACTGAAGAATGTAGTCCCATTCTAGCCTGTCGTAGGCTTTATCAAAGTCGATCTTGAGGAAAACCACTTCTTGTTTAGACTCATTTGCAAATTCAAGACCTTCCCAGATATCTATTATGGTTTCCAAAATTGACCTGCCTTTGATGAAACCTTTTTGGTCCTCGCTTAACCACGCTCTCAAGTGGCAAGAGATTCTGTTGGCAATGACTTTGGCGATGATCTTGTATCCTGTTTGGAGCATTGTAATGGGACGCCAATTGTCTATTCTGTTCTTTTCCCCTTTTTTGTGTACTAGCTTGATAATGCCATTGTTGAGGCAAGAAGGAAGCGCGCCAAACTTGAGTGCCTCTTGCCAAACCAAACGGAGAGGGGTGGCAACCACCAACTTGAAGGATTTAAAGAACTCATTAGTGAGCCCGTCGGGGCCCGGGCTTTTACCTGAGGGGAGGGCATCGATGACCTCAATGATTTCGGCTTCAGAGATAGAGGCATGAAGCAGAGAGTGAAGGTTGGGTGGTATCCTGTGGGGGGAAACCCTAGATATGGCAGCCATACAGTCCCTTCTATGGTGGGAGAGGGGGTTTGAGGTCCCCAGGAGTCTCGTGAAGTGCCCTTCAATGATCCCAAAATTATCTTCTTCCGTATTGCATACATTGCCATTTGCGTCTAGCAATAAGGGGATCGATTCTCTGTTGTGTTTCCTTTTGAGGATACGGCACATCTCTTTGGTGGGTTTGTCGGCTTTGCCAGCCCACCACTCCTTGAAGAAAATTTGCAAATTTTTCCTTTGTATCTCTTCCTCATATCTCAGCAGCGCTCTGATTTTTCGAAGTCCTTTCTGGGCTTGAGATTTTCCTTTGTTCACTTCCTCCTCGAGCCGCCAGGGTCTATGATATAGAGCTTCTCTACGAGCCCGCCGCACAGTCTCTAGCATCTTCCTGGATCTAATCATGATCTTTCGTGACTTATCGACCGCACTTCTCCAACACTTGGCTAGGGACAAGCCAGAGGCAAATGCCTCCTTCCACACATCAGAAATTTCTTGATGGACGGAGGGGAGAGAGAAGGAGGGCACACTGGCATGGAACCACGGAGCCTTACGAATCTTGGTGGGGGGTTGAAAAGTGATGACGATCGGGTAGTGATCAGAGATGTTGAGGTCGGTGCGTTGCGAGAGGGAAGGGTGGCCCCACTGATGAGTAAAACTCTGGGAGATGTAGCATCTATCAAGTCTAGCTTTCCTCAGGTCCTCGCCTGCTTGGAGATTTGACCAAGAAAAGCCCTTCGAGTCTTTGAATTCGACCAAATCCAAGTGTAGTTTAGTTTTGTCCCACGTTTCTTTCTCCCGACTGTCGATGACCCTACCCTTGCCCATCCATCTGTCCGTAGGGTCCTCAATCATGTTGAAGTCACCACAGATAAGCACGTTGTGGGGGAGCGAGTCCAAGGAGGCCCAAGTGTTAAGTCTCTCTAACTCCCCCATGGGGGCATACAAAGAAACTAAAGTAAAACAAAAGGGAGCACCGAAAGAAATAGCAATCCATCGATGACATTCATCTTCAAAGGAGTTCTCGAGCTTTTCAAACCAGAGTTGATTGGTACCGATTACCGTTCCGCCGGATCCCCGATGATGCGTCGTTGAAATCCAAACATGGGTCGAGGAGACATGTCTAAGCCGTTTCTGGAGGTCTTCTCCGTCCATTTTAATCTCTTGGATACATATAAAATCTGGGTTTAGGCTAATGTCGCGAAGCCATTGACCAATGATGGTCGCTCTTGAGGGGTCGGTTAGCCCTCTAGCATTTAACGAGATGATGATTGTCCTTTCTTTTCTTGGGTTCATCTTTCTTTTTCGCTCGGATCGGATCCCGAGTTAGCCATAGGTTCTTGTGGGGGCTTTTCCACGGTAACTCCAAAGGTTGTTTTCCTTTGCGGGATGCCTCGTGCTGGGAAGAAATGGACACCGTTTTCAGCTCCGTTTCCGGAATAGTCGATCCGATGATGGAGCTTTCACTATCCATGTTATCTTCATTGCTGGTACTAAAGCCGTCTTCTTTGCTTGTAGTGTAACCCTCCTGCAAGGTTTCTTTACTGTCAAGGATCTCCAGGCCTTTGACATCGGTGTCCTCCTCAAGTTGGTTCCCACCTGGGTAGTCAAACTCATTGATTTCCTTTTCTAGATTGCAATACAAGTTGCTGGAGGGGGAAACAGACTTGTTGTTTTGCTCAGAGGTTGCCCTAGGGCTTCTTTTCCTTCTTCTTCTGACTTCGATGAACCCGTCTGCATCAGCTTCTGGATTACGGGGACCCTTGAATTCCTCTACTTTCGTCGAGTGATTCAATGCTCCATTGCTGTCTTGAGCATTTTTGGGGGCTTCTTGATTTTGCTTGCTTTTTCGTCTCAAAGGGCAATCTTTGATCCTGTGACCTTGTTGGCCACAGCGAAAGCACGCGTTGGGAAGGTTTTTGTAGCTGATGTCTTGCTCCCATACATCCCCTTCGCCCAAGTCCAGTTTGATCTTCGATGGGAGTGGCATACTGAGGTCAGCCTCGACACAGATTTGAGGGTGCCACCGGGCGTTGAACGAGTGTCTTGCACCTTCATAAATGAGACCACCAATGTCCTCGCGTGAAGCCAACGGCTTGCCGATAGGAGAAACGATGTCCCATACGAAGTTGTACAAGAAGTAAGGCAGGTTAGGGAGCTCAACCCAGAGGGGGTACCGAAGCGATTTCGATTTGTCGGGAGTAAAATCAGGGGACCATCTGAATAGGCACAGGGTCGCCCGGCCGAGTTGCCAAGTTCCGACACTAAGGGCTCGAAACGCCATGTCTTCATTTTCAAAGACTAGCAGCAAGTGGCTTGCCGGTAAGAACTGACACTTACAAACAACTAGCCCGCGGGGGAACCACTCGTTGCGAAGCCACTGACGCACAGTTTCGAGCGGGGGCTTAGGGCCGAACATTTGGCCGACGAGGCAAACTTTCTTGAGCTCCTCCTGAGTTGACAAAATTGCGGTTCTATTGAGGGAGACCAAGGGGGGTTCAGCACTCTCGAGGGTCCCTTGGGCGGCACAAGAGCCCCCCTCCAACAAAGAGGCCAGGTTAACGGTCTCCCCGGGAGGAGGGGCCAGATTGCTTCTCACAAGAGAAGGGGTCGCCAAATCCATGACAAAAGAGGGACACCCCGAGAAAGAAGATCTTTTTCTAAAGCTCTGAGAAGAGAAGCATCTTGAAAAGCCCAAAAATCCCACAATAAAAGGTAGCTCTCTTCTCTCTTTTTTTTTTTCCTTTCGAATCTTTTCTCTTTTTCTTTTTGTTTTTTTCTTCTTTTTTCTTTTTCTTCTCTTTCTTTTTTTTTCTTTTCCTCTTTTTTTTTTTCCTTTTTTCTTTTGGAGTCATGAGCACACAACAAATCAAGCCAACTTGAGAAGCACAAAGTAATTAAAGTAACTCAAAAAGGACAGCGCTAGCGCTCACGAAGCAAGCAAAAGTGAAGGCGCGCACCTCCACATGCGCGATGGACAGCACACGGGGCTCAAGAACTTGCACGAACGAGCACCCTCAGTCAATCGTCGATCGTGCACCCCCTATGGATCGCGATGGATGAGCATATGCCATCAATCGCACAAGGTCCTCACACACGAAGGATGTCATGGATCAGTCGCGAAGGATGCCTTGTATCAGTCGCCATATGTTAATTGTGTTGTATCAGTCGCCTACTGGGAGCAAAGTATCAATCGCTTGAATCAGTTGTGATGGACGCTCCGTATCAATCGCTTGAATCAGTCGCGATGGACGCTCCGTATCAATCGCGATGGACGCTCTGTATCCGTCGCGATGGACGCCTTGTATCAATTTGCATCAGTCGCGATGGACGCCTTGTATCAGTCGCCATGTATCAATCGCGTTCTCACGCGCGATAAATCTCTCTCTAAAAGATTCGTCTCGCTAGCAAGCAATCTCTCCCACGAATGTCCGTCGTGCGACGAACCTCACTCTAGGTTCTCCCTGTCGCGGCGATGGACCGAAGACTCGATGACGACGGGCGACAGAATCAAGTTATTTGCTGCGAACGAACCTCACTCTAGCTTCTCTCTGTCGCGGCGATGGACTGAAGACGCGAACGAACCTCACTCTAGCTTCTCTCTGCCCTCCTCATATGTCGAAATCGCCTTCAACAACTGTTCAAGCTCCACCATAGCTCAAACTTCATCATTGTGTTACTGTTCCGCTACTATATCTACAAATTTTTGGTGGCCGCCAATGTGGAAGGCAATAAAAGAATACATCCGAACTTGTGACACTTGCAACTGATCTAAGGTATCAGTTTTACAAGTTTTGTAAGGCAAACGATTCTATCCTAAAGAATTGTCATAAACAAGCTGCAAAGGAAACAACGATGAGACTAGCTTGTATGATTGTTGTCGAGACATCTACATCCAAAATAGCATTCTAAACTTGTTCAAAATTAACAATAAGCATTTACTATTTACTATACCTATGACCCATCTTACCATGAGGAGTGTATATCTGCAATAGAATTAGATGGTTGGAACTCTGATAGTGGTGCAACCAAACATATTACCTTCAATTGTAGTTTCTTCACCTCACTTGAGCCTAATCCTACATGGGATATTTTCATATTTTGGGAATCAAGCTCCAATCACAAGAGCATATGCATTAGTTTTCTTGTTGACACTTGGAGTATCATGAACCAAGGGGCCAAGCATGAGGACATATGCATACGATTTGAATTTCGATCCCCCTAGTATCTCACAATCAATCACTTATCACACTTAGGTCTGATGGATCGTTTTTTTTAGGAAAAGAGCATTCTACCTTCTACGGAATCTTTTAGAGGCTGTGCATACACAATAAATACTTCAAATTGGCATCATCATGCATGTTTTATCACTTTACGAATTTGAACAAGATAGTTGGCCCCTTGTTAAACAAGCCTCTTGCCTACTTGCGTTAATTCTTCAAACTTATGGCAGTCATCTCTCTTCTCTCTCTATCTATCTAGATCTCCCTCCCTCTTCCTCTCCCCACCTCTATCTCTCTCTATGTTTTTTGAGTCAAGGAGCTGGCTAACTTAGAGTGTAGAACAAAGTCACCGTTCAATCTATTATCTTTGATTCCTTAGAAAGATAACATATTCTTCTAAATTTTCATCAATGCTTGGTCTCATCTTTGTACACTCTCATAGAAATTGCTTCTAGAGTGAACAATGGTCTTTATGTGTGTATATTGAAGGAATCGAGTACTCTATTTAATAGTTATTTTTTCTTTGGGTAGAAGCAAATATTTTTTATATAAATAGCATTGAAAATGTCCTACAGTCTAGTTTAAGTGACATATACATCATGAACAAATAACCAAAATCAGGTATACATGCTTTAAATCCATATGAATTTTATTATAGTAATAAATTAGATATATCACACTTGAGAGTATTTTATAGCACTTTCTATGCTTTAATACCAATTGAATTAAGAAGTAAACTCGATAGTAGAATAGGTGCACATGATTACATGGATAGACAGTGATAGTCTAAAATGCATTGACACAGAGAGAGAGAGGATGACGTCTACGATAATAGAAATTATAATGAATATTCTTTCCTTTAGAAAGTTCCAGAAAGATTAGATACTTCTATCAGCTTGATCTATATTTGATTGACATGCTGATAGTGCTGAACTGACAATATGAGACAAGACGTACTCAATGTGTGATCTGAACACGAGTACAGTTGACAAGGGAAGCCGTATAGTCCACAAATATTTTGTCGATTGTGCAGAGTTTTCGATATCCTCTTCCAACATATCATAGGGCAAAACGCATAATATCCTCTTCCAACATATCATAGTATCTCTTTTCAGGTGAGGGATTACAAAACTAATGATACCTACTTCCCACAAAAAAGCGATATAACACAGCTCTCTTTCATGGTTACCAACGTCGATAGTATCTTTAATTATGTGAATAGCTCAAAGATAAACTAGCTACCACTCAAGCCCAATCCTTTCACAAACAGTGGACTTGGTAAAAAAAGGATGTGTCAAGTCTAACGATGTTTACTGCACATGGAAATCGCATAAAGTTACTCTAAATACAAGAAGGGTCTTGCAACACAGAAGACGGGCTTTTCGAACGCTCTACTCCTGTACAAGTAAATTTATCATTGATATGTCATTTATAGGTGGAAAAAATACACAAAAAAGAAATCTAGGTCAATGTAAAGTCAATGAGCCATTAGAAACAGAAATAGAAATGCTAATTGACTAGGATAGGGAAGGTTTGGAGTTCTCCAATCACTGGTATCAAAGCACCTTTGATAGACAAAGATACTCAAAGAGTACCAAAGAAAACTATTGAAGGGTTTGGAAGAAGAGGAGCTACTGAACCAAACTCAAACGCATAGAAGCAACCAAAAGGAAGTCCCCTAGTGATGAAGTAGGTCATCAATCACATTACTTTTGATAGACTTGGAGTAGAGAGATAAAATTATCAATGCATATTTCTCTTGTTGAATCAAAGAGCTTTAGAGAGTACCTTAGAGAATATCATGCTAGAATATAGGACCCAACTGCAAAAGCTAGGTAATAACAAGCATCAACGATGGAAGTTTAGGATGTCTAGTTTTGTCATGGGAAATGGTTTATTGGAACCTATTGGTGGAAACAATGCCAAGCCTTGATTTGATAATAATCCAATTGTTGATCAACTGAGCATCTTGAGAGAATGGAATGAGGGAGACAAGAGGGTTATCTTTATCCTATCTCAACATATTAGTAATGTAGTGAAATGGCATAATGAGTACGTAGAGACTTCAATGGTGTGAAAACCCCTAGATAGGCCATACTCTACTGCATCCAAGGCTAAAAAGGTCCACTTTAAAAATGCACACACTAATGTAAGGAAGACAACTATTATCATCATCAATCACTAGATTATTAAGATCATTGGCATCCATAGGGTTTCAAAAGGTGATGATGGTTTGGTTGCATACACATTAAATGGACTTAGGGATGATGAGAAATGGATGTCGTTCAATACTACTATACTTGTCAAAGAGAATCTTCCTGACTTTGATGAATTAGTGGCCTTGAATTTCACCAAATGGATAAATATTTGAGGCTCAAGGCAAAACGCAATGAAGGTCATGCAATTTATGCAGGTAAAGGTAGAGGGAGAGGAAGAAATCAAGGTAGGGGTAGAGGAAGGTAAGGAAGAGGATCAGATGAAGACTTTGATCAAGATCAAGGGAACAAAATGTTCTTCATCAAGGTAATAAGAGAAGTATAGAGGAAGAGGAGCAAGTTACAATCAAACTATACACAATGACAAATGTGATCGATGCTACATATGTGTCACGTATGAAGACTATGCAAGGGATTGTTACCAAGGAGACAAGGGAAACTCATCATATAGAGGGTAAGATAACTATGCTTTTAGTTGAAATGAAAATCAAAGCATGTTAGTCATGGTGTAGATGACCAACTTGCAGCAATCACATGAGTTGCAAGGACTTATTTCAAATATTCAAGTACCATCAAACAAAGTGCATATGCAAATAGTTGAGGATAAAAAGGATGCAAATCTATTCAATGAAGGTGAAGCCAAACTTTAACCATACAACCTACTTCACATATGGAACTATGAAGCAAACATAATTAGATCTTTGGCATAAACATTAGAGACATACAAATTTTGAGAGGTTAAAAGACATGGAAAATAAGGGTTTAGAACTTGAACTACCAAAGCTTCGTAATCTAAATCTAAAGAATTTTTGTGAAGATTGCCAATTGGGTAAGCAAACTAGGTAACCATTTAGGACGATGAACACTAGATTTGATTCATATAGATGCTCGAGGAACACCAAAGGAGAATTCAAATGGAGTTAATAAATACTTTTTAAACTTGATTGGTGAGTTTTCTTTGCACAATAGTGTTTGAGATGACCTAGGCCCAAATCCACCTCCAAGTATCCTTTTTAAGCCCTACAAGTTTTAAAATTCTACAAAGAGAATAAAATCAAGGCATTTTCTTATAGTGAACTATATGTAGGGCCTTAAATGCCCTACTCAAAACATGATTCACAAAAATTTCATGAAGAAACTTTTATTCTCTTATGCAAGTTGTACCGTTCTCCCATACAACATTTCACTTAATTCCATCTTCACGTTCAGTTTCAACCAGAAAGCATGATGCGGATAAGGTTTAGAGAGACAAGTTAAAACTTGTCATCTCTAAATTTTGCCTACATGCATAAAATGACTCAATTATTCATTCTAAGAATTATCTCCATAATTGGATTCAAAAAGATCAAAATGAATTATTTCACTATTGAAAGGCCTATTACTATTCTTCGCTCCTTTTAAGAGTTATTTTCTTAGAGTTGGAAAGTAGGATAATGTGACAGAAAATTATCTAATTTCACCCAAGTCGATTCTTCAACTGGATGTGTGTCATTTTACCAAAATCTCCACTATAAATCTATTTCTAAGTAATCTTTCCCTCTTCTCTAATACTATTTGTGGTCGACGCTCAGAAGAGCCATCATCTTTCATCTTATAGTTTACTTGCAAAAGATGAGCAACAGTAGCCACATACCTTTTAAGTAAGCTAACATGAAATACAAGATGCATCATTTAAATGTTCAAGTAATTCCAACAAATAAGTAAGAGATCCAATCTTTTTCAAAACTTTGAAAGGACCTGCCTATCGTGGGGAAAGTCTATGATCCTTCCCTAGCAACAAATTAGATCGGTGACAGTTGTCTTTAGAAAATACCATGTCATCTATTGCCAATTCAAGCGGTCTTATCTTCAAATTGTAGAATTTCCTTTGTCTTTTCTTATCTTCTTTTATGTGTTGCTTAATCTTTTCAAGTTTTTTATCCATCTTCTCAAGTGTTTCTTTAGATACTTCTACTTTATTTTGAAAACCAAAAAAAAGATGAACTCAAGCAATTGTAACCATACATCGCCTAAAACAGAGTCATTTTAATAGATGCATGCCATTCATGATTTTATGCAAACTCAACCAAGGGAAAATATTCACTGCAATTATCCTCCTTTTCATTCACATACATATGCAACATACCTTCAAGTAGGCAATTAACCATCTCGATTTCCTCATCATTTTGTGGATGGAAAGTTTTACTCATACGAAGTTGAGGTCTAATCGATTCAAATGTTGTTCTCCAAAAGTTTGATGTGAATCTATAGTCCCTATCAAAAATTATGTTTTAAGGAGTTCCATGTATTTGAGACATTTCTTTTACAAATAGTCTTCCAACATTCAAGGACAAATTTTGGGAATTGAACTCATGACCTACTGGCTAGGAGTATGATGAGATAACCACTTGATCCAAAAGGCATACTTCATGATTCTCCTTCTTAGGGTGTGGTTCAACCATCTCCTGCATATCATTTCTTGAGTCTAACAAGTAGACATATTATGCACATGTAAAGCTCAAAGACATATACAGACACACATAATTTACATGAATCATATATTAATTTTCACATGAACACACACAAACTAACACATAAACGTATACATGCATATAAAAATTCATACACATGCATGATAACATGTTAGCACACAACAATAAACATACACATGAACATTGGGATGCAATATCACACACACACACACACAAATACTTACATAGACGTAGCTCATATTCATATGCACCAAATGCACATACACATATTTACATGTATATTTCAAGTACACATACATGAACATAGATTCATGCATGTGGCACATGCACATTCATACCTGGAGGTGAAATATAAATACATGGATGCTCGTCTAGAAGCTCACATACCATCACATGGATCATAAGCCGACACACTTTTATATTTCACACACACATTTCTATGAAAGTACTCTTGATGTTCTCTCATATTTTGTTTCACACTTAGTTTACAAACACAAGTATACATGCTAATCACTTGTGTAGGTGTATATAATCACAAAGAAAGCAAAGAATTAAGATCAAATGCAAATTAGATATATCAGGTAGCAAATTTTACTCACAGTCATCGCATTTAAGAGCTTCTATTGAGCTTTATAAATGGTATATTCTAATCAATTGCGGCTTGGGCTTTGAATCTTGGACACAGTATGCATGCACTTGAGCTCACACTTGTGCTCCTCATTCTTTGATTGCTTTGAGTGCATCCCTAACCTCTGCCAAGACACCCCTCCCCTCACGTCTATCATCCCTTATATCGTGCTCTTGGGAGTAATGGGTATATGTTTGAAGTAGATCAAGTGCAGTGGTATGTTTGGAAACTTTGAAGCATTTGACCGGATGCACCTCCAATTTGTGCAACTTGATGGATCTATGAGTGTCTAGTTGGTGAAGTCAATAGTGCTCTAAATATTTTATTATATCTATGTATGCATACTAAAGGGTGCAATATTTATGCATAGCTGCACATGCTTTCATTGTGTTTGGAAAAGGATCTTTGCAAGGACAATTTTGTTCTTTTGTATGCATGTCAAAGCATGTACTACTGTACTTTGTGCACAAGAGATTTATGCACAAAACTCTTAGCTTCAGGTGCCATCAAGAAAACCATGCATGGCATGTCAAGAGCATTGACAATGAGCATAATTAGAATAATACTTAACTCAGATACCAACCTCACTCCTTTGATCTTTGTAAATAGCCTTTATTGTTAAATCTTAATTACATGATGCTACTTAGTGTCTTGAATGAATGCCCTTCTTCACTCATGCCTTCTTCGAAAATTCTAAAAATGCTCAAAAGAAGATTTAACATGATCTTATCCGTTAAATTTAATCCATGTATTCATGCAAGAAAATAAAAGAAGGTACATTGCAATGGAAAGCTCTTTCTTACATACAATTCAAAAGGATATACAAAATAAATAGCTATAAAAAAGAAAATGAAAGAAGATAAGAGATGCTTCCTTGAATTCATGAGCTCAAGTGCCTAACATTTCCTTCATTTCACCTTCCTTCAATCTCAATCTCTATCTATTTTACTTGTGTAATTCTCCTTGGTCTTATTAGCTCCTTCAATACAACCCTCCAAGATAGATTCCTCTCTATGCATAGAACATACAAAAAACATGTCATATGGATTTCAAAATCTTAACCCTAGGGAAAGAGCTCTAGTTTCAGAGTAGGAAAAGAAGTGAAATTCCTTGAGAATATAGGCATCTATTTGAAAAGACTTATGAATGTTTTTCTCCTAGCTCATTAATACAATGCAATCTTGAGGCACTTTAAGGAACTTCAAGAACCGATCCTAGGTGCTTGTCTATGGCAATAGCCTCGATACCTAGTATGATGCATGGCATAAATTAACTAAAAGATGGTTCGTACCTTATGTTATTGTTTTTGTTTTTGATACAGGTGCATATGTTTTATGCAAGCTTGATGGAACTCCTTTGAGAAATTTGATTGCAAGAAAGAGAATCAAGTTATTTAAATGAAGATCAAGCATTGACTATGAAATTGATGAAGAGCTCTTGGATGTAGACAAGGAGGATGAAGAATGATGTGAACACTAAGCAAGAAGATAAATTAAGTGAAACATTTCTTTACTCTTATTATTTTTCAGTTTTCTGTAAAGTTTTTTTCCATGTATTTCATGAATAAAGGAGTACATTATTTTGAGATGTAAAGTAAATGTTTAAACTTATGAAAAGATGAGTTAAAAAGTTAGGTAGGGATATATGAATTGGAGTTAGGAATTAGAGACCCTGTGGCTATTGTGAGGATGGGCTAGGGAAATCTTGATTTGTGGCTTTTAGTAGAGGTAAAGCTTATTTTATATAGGTAGCTTTCAATAGTCTTTAAAACCACTTAGCGAGTGAGATCCTGATTCTACCTATAGTATGCCTCTAGATCCTCTACTCTGATTAGGGGTTAGGCATTTCCCTTTAACAAAAAAATTGTGAAGAAAAAAGATGAATAAAAGAAGCAATACATCAATGGTTGTTGCAAAGTAAAAAAAAGAAAAAGAAAAATAAAGAAACGAAAAATAAAGAAACGAAAAAGAAAGAAAACAAAAAAAACGATAGTCTTGGATATGAGGCAAATGTATGTTATAGAGGTATTAGTTAATGGCATCTTAATAAGATAATCATTACTTATGAACAGAGCCAACAGAAGGGAGAGTAACATGACTATCTAAATGATTTCTATAGGATTTTCTAACACCTGTTTTCAATTTCATACATTGAACAAAAAAGTCTTAATTCAAGCTTGAGTATGTGAACTCTTCATGACATGCAAACATTTTCTATCTATGAGGAACCCCTAATGACTATGTCCATTTGAACCCTCCATACATAACCCTTACTAATGACATATGTGTGCACTATGTATGTTTATATATGTGGACCATATATGTGGATATAAATATACTCTCTCTCTCTCTCTCTCTCTCTCTCTCTCTCTCTATATATATATATATATATATATATATATATATATATATATATATATATATATATATATATATGTATGTGTGTGTGTGTGTGTGTGTGTGTGTATGTATCTTTTTATGCGATTTTTTCTAATGTGTTTTCTTGCACGTATGAGTATGTTGCTGGTCAAAGTGAGAGAGAGAGAGAGAGAGCATGGTGAGAGATAGACACAAATTTCACTGATAAATATGTATGCAAAAGAGCAGAGAAAGGACAATGAGATAAGAGAGAAAATGGAAGTAATAGATAAATGTGTGTTTCCTATGATTTATAAATGTACTTATATTTTTCCTAATGTCTTTTCTTGTAGAACATTACGAGCATTTACAAGATGCTATGAGCACTTATGAGATCTTACAAATTATTTTGAGGCTTTACCAGAATTACGAATCAATTGTGAAGTTTACGAGAAGGTGGAGGGAGATGAAGTGTTTGCTGATGCGAGGGGCTACAAACATTGGAGTTCTTATTCATCCATCTTTCCTATTTGGATGAGTTTAGTTCATTGATCCGCAAACATGTTTGATATCTTATTTTTTAGCATATTTTGTATAGGAATTTACTTTTAGCATTACTATTACTCTTCAAGATTCATTTGAGTGATCATTCATTAATGGATGTAGATTCTTCCACTATAGTGAATTCATCTTCCATAGAAGTTTCGTTCAATCTAATATGTCAATATCAAAATACTCATGTAGACCAGGACACTATTTACGTTTTTCTTTCTACTTATTTGCCCCCTATAGAACAAAATATGCATCGATCCCGTAATATTCATGTAGACCAAGAAACTATCCATTTTCTTATTTCCATATATTTGCTTTCTATGGAACAAAGCTAGGCTTCTCCCACTCAAAACAAAAAGGAAATCCTCCTAAACTTAGTTAAGCTACTAAATTTATTTGCACTTGCATGTCTTAGAGCATTCATACATTAGCACATTCTCATACTCAATCACCTGAATCAGCTTTGAACTCACTTTCCATTTCCTAAAGCACTGTACCCAATTCCCCGCATGTAGCCACAAAGAGACCCATAGAAAAGCTTGACTAGATCCACTCCGTGGTCTTGTTTTATGCTCTAACACTATGAGGGCTAAGGGATTGGCGAGGTGGGGATCCTATGGAAGTCTACTGTCAGAGGTAATCATATGGTGACCAAACATGGAGGTGGTTCTTGTGGTCACCTTCTTTTCTTTCCCAGGACCTTCCCATGACTCCTCTCTTGGTGTCTCTAGCTACAAGAGTTTTGTACTTGAAGAGCCTTTTGGGCCAAGAAAATATATATACTTATGACATCGCATCCATGCTAATCTTAAACATTTGTACTTCTCTATTATGTTCTATGTCAAGAAGATTTTCTATGGATTTGTAAGCATGTCTTTGTGGTTTGGCTCAATTCTATAATGCATTCAACAATCATCCAATATCTTCAGTTACTTCATTTCCTATTTATATCTATTGGATCACTTTTATTTTTAGCACAATATCTTTTGTAAAATTTTTTATAGTGAAATTTATATATATGATGTCAATGAGTCTGTCCTGATGTGCCTTGTCTCGCAATGAACATGTTACCTGTCTGGCTGCATATGGAAGAACCAACAAAGCAATATTGGCTCTATACACTTACAAACCAAGTTGTACAATTTTGGAATGTCCAATGGTACCTAGAGTTTTGTAGCTTGTTCATCTATCGTGTCCATGTTTTCCATGACTATAACTTGTTCATATCCTACATCCTTAGTCTAGAGTGTAGCATCATTGTTTGTGAGAAGCCTAGAAGCAAGTAGTGGATCATAGAAGAAATAGAGATGGCTGAGGGTGACTTATCATCCCATCTTTCATGTATTAACATTAATTTCCCTATCTTCAAAGATGCTTCAATGGAAGACCCTCATGACATGTGAGGCATTTTTGTGCACAACGTAAAAGCCCAGGATTTGCAAGACAAACCAACACCTTCATGGCTTTGTTCCCAGCAACCTTGGATCGATTGGCAAACAAATGGTTAAGTCAATTTGACGAAAACCATTTTACAACATGAAAATAGATGAATATTGACCTTTCTTCCACGTTTTGACTAGGAAACTCTACCAATCAAGTGTTAGATGAGATCAAGAATCTAAACCTAAGGAAAGGGGAATCCTTCTCTAAGTTAATAAAAAGAGCTAAGGCATTAGTAGCAAAGCTACCAGTAGCCCCGGGCACTTTTCTAATCAAGAAATTTCTTGTAAAAGGCACCTACACTTAGCACAAGGCATAAGCTCCGAGACCTATTGGCACCAAGTGCTCCGATAGAAGATTTTGTCACCATGGTTTCAGCATCGTGCAAGCTTGAGTTCACTTTGATGAGTCTATGTCTCATTTTGAGTGATGGACAGATATCATGGGACATGAAAGATTTGCAAATGTTAAAGATGATATAGTATCAAAACAAAGGAAGGAAATCAAAGAGTTGATGGAGTGAGAGGCAAATCCAAGTCTCTAGTGTACTATTTGCCATCAGCAAGGGCACCTACAAATTGAATGTCTTTATAAGGTGATCTGCCAGCTCTATGGCAAGTGGGGCATGAAGCCTAAAACTATTGTTATCTAAAGGGGATGGTTGAACCACAAGCAGGTACATACTGGGAGCAACCAGCTAGACGAATGCCACCCATGGTTTTGATGATGCAACCAATGGTATATGTACCAGGACCTTTTATTGGTTACGTTCCCAAAGTTCTTACTTTTTATTCGTCTCTTGCCAACATTGGTGTGCAGAACAATATGAATGATCAAGCCTCAGCATTTAGGAATAGACCTCCACAACCCATAGTGTGTTATGGATGTGGAGAATAGGTCCATGTGCAAGCTCGCTATCTCTTATCAGAAAACACACCTCCTTGATCCAACTATCTAGAGTTCAGAGATCACTATATGAGAGACTGCTCAAAGCATGCTACCAGAAGCCAAAATCTAGTAAATAATGGTTTTTATATTTTGGTAGAGCTTCTTCCAACCGAGAATGTACTGCTATAGTTGCCAACAGCTAGTGGAGTGCAGCTAAGAGAGATCTCCCCATTGTGAATATGGAATAGAGCTCAAATGTTAGCGGAAGAAAAGGATGAGGTGGTGAAAAACAAGGATATTAGACTACAATAAAAAATCGGTACTAGTGGAGTAGTTATCCCAGAGACAACAACTCCTACATGCTTGTAAAAAAAGGATGACATAAGGGAATCCAAGAAGAATCAAGAGCCCACCAAGGTGGAGAAGGCACCTAGTGAGATGAAGGCACCTTCTACGAAGGCACAAGTAGATGCGATAAGGAATGTTAAAATGGGAGTGCAAAGACTAGACAACCCGACATCTCATAAGACCATAAAAATCTAAAAGGGTGAGGGATAGAAACAATAGAAAGATAAAATGATAGAAGACTATTACCGAAAAACTCAAAAAGAATTACAATGTGTGGCACCAAAGCTAGCCATGTGTACAAACAACCCCTCTTTCGATGAGTCAGATTCAAAGGAATACATACCAGCTAGTAAGTCTATATGATCCGTTGTCTATGGACGTGTAGTTCTCAATTGAAATGCTGAGCATTGTTGCTTCACTAGGAGAACTATTTTGTATGGATAGTAGTTTAGGTAATTGCTTCACAAAACGAGCCCCATTGACTGATTACCACAATCCACGGGGAGCAATTAAGATAGGTGGTCAGGAAATTATAGGAGTAATCATAGATGGTGGATCTAGAATCATCTTGATTCCAGAATCAATGATGAATATGTTAGGACTCCAACCATCTAAGGAAGCACAATTCACAGTTACCATGGAAGAACAAAGCTACAAGGTAAAGCTGGTTGGAATAGATAAGAGGGTAGAAGTCACGGTGCAAGGATCTGAATATATCTTAGATTTTTTTGTACTACAACTTCTTATGTCCTGGGGCTTTCCCCTACTATTGCGATAACCATGGCTCTGACATGCAAAGTTCATGCACAATTGGGGGTGGAACTATATGTGGATACATGATCAAAGCAATTAGAGATGGACGTTGGCCCAGAATATGCACAAACATGTGTTGCTAGTTAAATAAAAAAATCATATGATGAAGGAACCCACTCCTCAAAGTTCGGTAACCTATTTGAAGAAGCTGACCTGTTAGGGAAGGGATATGTAGAGACTCCTTTTTATATTGTCACATGTAGTAAGGTTCTCTGAGGTGAAATCAAATACTTGGGCATGATAAGGCATGGCATGTCTATGCAACATTGGCAATCGTGAGCAAGGAGTTTGATCCAAGTAGAGCACGGAATTGATACATCTTGGAAGGGAGAAATGACATAGTCATGGGGGGTAAACAAGAACCCTTTGAGGCAACACCAAGGCCAAGATTGGAAAAGTAAGTAATAGGATGGGAAGATTGGATAGCTAACAAAGGCAAGGAAAGTTAAGCTCAAGAAACTAACAAACCAAATCTCAATGTTGCATGATGGAAGTTCTCGATCCGAGTCACTGAATCCTACCATACACAAGGAGGAATGGGCAAAGCAGAATTCGGTCAAAAGTTGGATGTGTAAAGGGCTTTCCAACATTCAAACACTCATCAGTATGGGAAAGAGTTTCATAACCTTACTTAGGTGGGGCACTAGAAAACAACAACTTGCATAGCCACACTAAAAGATGATCCATTACATTTGGTAAATGTATCTAGGCCCAATTTGTATCATACATGAAGGGAAATAGCATTGTTTGTGCATAGCTCAATCTTGAATAAGGAGTAGGCAATCTCCATCTTTTACTCCTTGGCTCTAATTAGAGCTTCTCTGCACCCTACGTTTTTTACCCCTTAAGTTGTTTGAGAAAATATATAGACCTATGACATCACATCCGTGTTAGGCTTCAACATGTGTACTTCTCTATTATGTTCTATGTCAAGAAGGTTTTTTATTCATTTGAAGTATCTTTTGGTGGTTCTCAGTTCTATAATGCATTTGATAATAATACATTATCTTTTGTTAGTTCACTTCCTATTTATATCTGCCAAATCAATTTTCTCTTTCGCACAAGTTCTTTTGTAAAAGTTTCAATGGTGGAATCAGTATACACCAAACCCCTCGATGAGTCTGTTCTGGTTTGTCTTGTCTTGCTGTGAACATGTTGCCTCCCTGCCTGAGTACAAAAGAACTAGCAAAATAGTATCAGCTTTGTACAATTATAGATCGAGCTTTACAATGTCGCATGTTTATGCAACATTTTGCATTCTTAAGATAGGACATATTCACTTTTCCCCACAAGAAATATGGTTTAGTTTGTATTTAGCATGGCTGAATATCTTGAAGAATGACTTAACACACTAGATCATTCATTAGGTCTATGTGATTAATTCTCGATGCATGTGCAAGCAGGTCCTGAATGGTTCATGCACCATCACCTCCACTGTACATATGCATCTTGCTTAAGTTGTGCCCATTGAGTGTGCCTTTCAAAAAGAAGAGTGATTGGCTTTTAAAGGAGGCAAAACATCTACATGTCATGAGTCTAAGAGAATGCGGAGAGCTATTCCATCCTACAACCCACATAGACTACAATGACCCCACCCTTATTCCTATTGAACCCCACCTAGGTATAGAACCCTTCATTCTTAGTATTCCCTCATGAAAAGCATAGGCACATATGATGTAACTAGTGATAAAGTTGTAGAAAACTTAGAGGGCAATAGAACAGCCTACCATGTTGCAACCATGAGTATTGGATGATGAATCACAAGGTACATAGGGAGGTTTCATATTCCCCACCGAAGGAGAAACCACACATGAGCATAATTATCTTTTGACTTTGAACTACCATAGACTAATGAACCCTAGAATTTTGAATTCTCTAACATACAGTTTGCATCTCAAGAATATGAGTGACCTAGCTATAATTTATCTTTTGACTTTGAAGTACCATACATTGAAGAACTCTAGAATTTTGAATTATCTAACATGCAACAAGAGGACGAGATTGATCATCCCACATATATAGAAGGGATTTGTTGATTATTCACGTGCATCAAAGAAGTTCTTGCTAGACATCAATTATATGAACTATGTTGTCGTGCATTATTGGAGCAAGACTTACAACATGGTGGGTTTGCCAAAGCTTTTATTCAAACCATTCATATCCTTGTAGAAGTAGTAGGTTTCATCGATGCCCTCTACCATCTTCAAAATCATCCCCCCACTCATTGTAACCCATGCATCCCCCTTGCTCGTAAATGCTGAGAGCAAACCCTTCACCTCGCCACTCCCCCAAGAGACCTGTCATTCTTTTCTTAGAGGGTTTGTGCCTCGGCCTACCCCACTTGTCAATCTATTTTCCTTATGCAACCTATCCTATTACCCTCTCAGCACCAAAGCTATGTCCCATGACTTCCAAGCCATGTTTGACTCTCCAATCCCTATTACTTCACCTCGACCCATGATCATCCCGCCGCCAATCAATTCCTCACAATGGAATCTCGTCCCGCCACAGGTTACTACTACGGGCATCCAACAACCCAATTTCTCTTGTTTCCATTTCCCAATCATAGATAATCATCAACCTCATACGGTCTCTTATCCAACCCATTCTTTGGTTTTCTCGTATCAAAATCTACATACATCACTATGGACCCCATGTATAATCTATCTACCCGGATCTCCACCACTACAATGCACACTAAACATAAGCCCATACGACCATTGTCCTCACCACATGCACTAGTGGCACTATTCATGATTCCCACGTCACTACCCCTAACAACTGAACCCATGTGTACATCATCACCCACATAATTTCCCCTCCACTCCCCCATCCCAACCCTACCAACTCCCACAACTAGCATGTTCACAATCTTCTCCACTATTCTCTTCCCCAATTCACAATCCATTCCACCTTCTGCATTCATTCACAACAATGCTATATACACGTCCATGTAGAGACTGATCTATCCTAAATGATTTCTTGTATGAAATATGTAGATCTTGGGTGCTTGAAAAATAATTTTCAAGAACAATTGACTATGCTACAATCGTAGGTTAACTCTTTCAAGCTTAGAAGTGCTTCACTGAATGATAGATACATCATATTAAAGGAAGCACATTCACTTTTGGAGACAAATATAAGACCAACAACAAGAAATGGTAAAGCAATTTGAAGATAGTCTACTCACCCCACTCAAATGGAATGCCAAGCTCAATCAAAACATGGGCAAAAAGACTTGGGAGCAACACGATAATAGACCTAAATACAAATACAAAATGCAAAGAACCTCCAAGCTACCATGGACTCAACTTTTGGTGACATATACGATCCATCCCAGTTTTAAGTGGTAGCATCAAAAAGCATCAAGATCATCCTTTAAGACTACAACACATCGCGAGAGACGTGTGATAAACTCAAGAAAGATTTCAACACATTGAGAGCACCTCCAACCCCTCCAATGATAGTTACAATAACAAAAATGATAACAATCCACAAATCGCCTCGAGAACTACTGGTCAGGCCTAATCAAATGACTACATGAATCCAAGAATACAATCTCACTATGAACCTTAATGCTAGGAGCCTCGACTCACCATGAGACCAATGGAAACCTAAAGAGGTCATTTCTATCCCCATGGAATATATTTTTAAGAGGAATGTGAGCCACAGCCAATTAATGGAGTTCATGTCATCAAAGAAGGGAAAGATGTTTTGGATCTATAATGTGAGGCTTGTATTGAACAAGTCAAATAATTAAGGAAAATACATTCTAGATGAGTGGACGAACAAAAAATAGTTGTGGCTATGATCGAATTATCATATTTCAAAGTATGCTTATTTTTAAAACCTCACACCTTGATGGCCTATCCACAAAGATGAGATATAATAATATTTGTACTACATGCTTATGGAGGAGTACAAGGTAGAAATTGAAAAGTTTGTAGGCAAGACACCTACCTTCGCCACTGAGTTCAAACCTGAGGAACTACTTGAAGAAGCTTATTGAGGAACAATCTTCCAACCAGTCTAGTGGCCACAAGTTGTTAAAGACAATCCTGAAATTCTAGAGATGTCGAAAAAATCACCTTTTTACTTAATATACAATTTTTGCTACGGACATATGCAAAGAAGAATGAATTGAAAAACATTCATGGTCGAGGTCAAGGGTGACCCCAACTACACATAGTGGCTTAATTATCCATATTGTGCAAAACCTCAAGGTCCCCCAGCTATCTCATACATAGTTGCCACCATCATACAATGGCTCTTGCGACTTTCAAAGATGCTTGATGTTAGAGATCACATGATGATAAAACTATTTGACATGATATTAATTGTCTTCAAAGTTGTTGTATAACTGCATGGGTCCAAGGGGTAGCACCCTTAGGCTTCTAGGTCTGAAACCCATGGGATTTATTATTTATTTACCCCTAATTGAAAGTTCCTTCAACCTTAGGTTTGATTTCTCTAAGGTTGAGTACCTTAGGCTTGATTGGAAGCTTCTCCTAGCAGATGCACTTATACATGAGAGCTTGGAAGGTCTTCTTTTTGAAGCCATGTGATCCTTTAAGCTTGGAAAATATTTGATCTCTTTAGGGTCCCATATGATAGAAGGTACACATGTCCCATTTTGGCTTAGTTATACCCTTAGACTTAGAGTTATATATTGGAGGGGTTGGTTGGGTGGATATGTGCATCTTTCTCCCTAGAGTGGCCTTGTTAGTTAGTTAGTTGATTTTCTTCGTTGTTTGTGGAAGTTATGGTCCTTCCAACGCAATAGTATCAGAGCTATTTGATCTAGAATGTACATATTTTTTAGTAATAACTCACAAATTAGCATATGTATTAGATTTTTTTGAGAGTTGTAGTCCTCCTTTCACGAGTTGCATTATACCCTCAGGGGCCTACTGGCAAAAGAAGATCATCATGTGCCCCTCTTTTATGAGGGACTATGATTTCAAGGCGTTACTATGCCCACCCTATGCATGTCCAGAGGATGACTCCCAAACTAAGCATGTGGATGCAGAGGAGATAGGACGTGAGTGGTTCTCTCTCTCTCTCTCTCTCTCTCTCTCTCTCTCTCTATATATATATATATATATATATATATATATATATATATATATATATATGATTCCGACTAGCTCCAATTTATAAAGATTTCCATTGTGCAATTTATCCCCATCTGTGGGATAAAGTCTTCACATTTGATCCTCTATGTGCATGGATGAGGTCTTCTAGTCTCCCTTTCTTCATCATCCTTGGCCAAAAAACTGGGTTGCATGCCTCTCCATGGATGCCCACAGATATAACAATAGGGCATGTGCTCGAGCAATGCCAAAGCAAGGAGTGCGGACAGATCCCGCCTTTCTTGCCTCATAAAATTGAAATGAAATTCTCATTAAATATTTTTCTTATAGTCGTAGACAAAGCCATTCTATATCTTATATGGGATACATATCCCTTCTTTTAGTCACACACATAGCTTTTCCTCTCTAAGCCTCATGTGAGCGCCGATTGGGAGAAGTCTCTTGATCTTTTGTTACAACCCTAGTTCTTGTTGAGGAATCTCTTTTCTCAACATTCCGTGAATCCATATCACATGTTTTTTGTATGTTATATGCATAGAGAGGAATCTATCTTGGAGGGTTGTCTTGAACGAACATAACAATACCAAAGTAGATAGAGAGTTAGATTGAAGGTGAAATGAAGGAAATGTGAAGCACTCGAGTTCATCAATTCAAGGAAGTATCTCTTCTTTTGTTTCATTTCCTTTTAGAGATATTTATTTTGCATATCCTTTTGAATTATATATAAGAAAGATAAATTCCTCTATTAATATAGATTCTTTTAAAATGTCCTTTTGAGCACTTTTAGAATTTTTGAAGAAGGTACGAGTGAATGAGGACATTCATTCAAGAAAGTAAGTAGCATGATGGGATAAAGGTTAAGCACTAAAGGGTCTTCACAAAGATCAAAGGAAAAGTGAGTTTGGTCTGTGAGTTAATTATTCTTTCAATTATGTTCATCCTCAATGCTCTTCACATGCCATGCACGATTTTCTTGATGGCACCTCAAGCTAAGAATTGTGCCCATAAATCTCTTGTGCACAAATTCCAGTAATACATGCTTCTACATGCATACAAAAGAGCATGATTCGTCTTTCAAAGCTCCTTTTCCAACAACAATGGAAACATGTGCATGGCTATGCATAAAGATTGCACGCTTTAGTATGCATACGTAGATATAATACAATTTTTAGAGCACTATTTACTTCACCAACTAGACACTCCTCGAGCCATCAAGTTGCACAAACTAGAGAGGCATCTGGTCAAAGGCTTCAAAGTAGTCGAACATGACATTGCACTTGATCTACTTCAAACATATATCAATCACTCCCAAGAGCATGATTCTATAAGTGATGATAGATGTGAGGAGGAGGGGAGTGTTGGCAGAGGATAGAGATGTACTCAAAGCAATCAAGGAATGAGCATCACAAGTACGAGCTCATGTGCATGCACACTATGGTTGAGATTCAAAGCCCAAGCCGCAACTAATTAAAATCTACCATTTATAAAGCTCAACGAAAGCTGTAAAATGAGATGGCTACAAAGAATGGAGACAAGCTTTGGTGATTTCTATCCAAGGTGGAAAAGAACTTCAATAAAATTTTTCTTGCGTGATATATCTAATTTGCATTTTATCTTAATTTCTTGCTTTCTTTGTGATTACGTACACCTACATAAGTGATTAGCATCTACACAAATGTGCCCAATATGAGATTGTAATGTGATGAGCATGTGTACTTGTGTTTGTAAACTAAATGTGAAACACAATGTGAGAGAACATCAAGAGTATTTGTATACAAATGTGTGTGTGAAATACAAAAACTGTGTTGGTTTATGATCCAGTTGATGGTATGTGAGTTTCTAGACAAGCACCCATGTATTTATATTTCACATCCAAGTATGAATGTGCATGTGCCATGTGCATGAATGTATGTTCATATATCTGTCTTTGAAATATACATGTAAACATGTGTATGTGCATTTGGGTGCATATGAATGTGAGTTATGTGTATGTAATTATTTGTGTGCGTGTGTGATTGTGCATCCCAATGTGCATGTGTATGCTTATTGTTTTGTGCTCACACGGTATCATGTGTGTGTATGACGTTTTATATGCATGTATACATTTAAGTGTTGATTTGTGTGTTTTCATGTGAAAATTAATATATGAATCATGTAAAATTTTGTGTGTTTGTATGTGTTTGAGCTTTACGTGTGCATATTGTGTTCATGTGTTAGAATCAGGAAATGATAGGAAAGAGATGGTTGAACCACACCCTAAGATGAAGGATTACAAATTAATCTTCAAGTACGGCTTTTGGGGCGTGGTTAGCCCATTATACTCCTAGCGAGTAGGTCATGAGTTCAATTCCTTGAATTGTTATCAGAGCTTGGAAGAAGGGTTGGGGAATGTAGATGGAAGGCACGTGTGTCACTTTCATAAATGAACCCAACAAACATTAGACTATACTTGCCAATCCATAGGTCAGACTTAGATATTTAAGGTATCGTTAGAAACATCTTGGAATGTAATTTCCAATGGAATCACTAACTTGAGGATCTAAGTTTCTTATAATGGGTGCTAACCAAGTTCAAGATATTGAGGTTGAGAACAAGGTTTCAAGACACCAAGGTTGCGAACAAGGACAGTCTATAGGCAAGTGGCTAAGAAATAGAAAGTCAAGGTTCAAGACACCAAGGTTGAACGCAAGGGTTCAAGAGTCCAAGGTTGAGAACAAGATGGTTGAGGAGACTATGCAAGAGTGAGGACATCAATTCAATCAGATATCAAGGCTTGATCATTGAGGCAATGATCTCTAGATGGGGAAGAGAGTGTTAGACTCAAGAAAATAAAAATGCAGGAGATGGTTGAACCACATCATAAGAGGAAGGATTAGGAAGTAATCATCAACCATGTCTTTTGGAGCAAGTAGGGAGTGCATCATACTCCTAGCCAATTGGTCATGATTTCAATTCCCAAACTATACATGCATGGTATGTGTGTATAAGTTCATGTGAATGTGCATTCCCATATTGTTGGTGTGCATGTGCATCACATGTGTGCTTGTTGAGTGCATGAGCATGTGGTAATTTATATACCCCATTTGTTTGTATATACGACTCCATGTGTACATGTGAATAGTAAATATATTTTATATATATAATAGTGTGTTATGTCCTTTCCTTTAGAACATCATGTGATGTTGTTAATTCTTGCCTCATGGGAGGAAAGGCTATCACAACAAAAGAGAAGACTTTTCCAACTTTAAAGGAGTTTAGCGATAGAATGAAAGTGGGCACGGAGAATATCTACAAAAAGGGGGGGGGGAGAATATCTAGAAAGGTGGGTGGGGGGGGCTTTAAAGGGGGGCCACAGGGGGGGGGGGGGGGGGGGGGGGAAGGCAGGGAGAATATCTAGAGAAAGGAAGAAAATGAAAGAAAGCTGATGGTTGTGGTGATGGAACTGGGCATCATGCACTAGATTTGATGGATGAGAATTTTGAGCATGATATTAGTTTTGGTTCTTGGTACTGCTATGAAGAATTTTTGGTGTCGTTCTTTCAAGGTTTTGATGTCCATTCAAGAATTTTTTTATAAGAGTCTGTAGACACATAGAAGAACAAGGGCTCTCTCATTGATGCAAAATAGTAGCCATCAAAGGGGATTAAATGTTGGAGCAAGACAATCATCAATAGATGATTAGATGGTCTAGGAATGAAGAAGTGAATAAAAGAGTCAAGCTCAAAGCATGAAGTCAAGTGAAGAATCAGGATGAAATTTCTATACATTTATGTATATTATGATGCATTCATACTCATATGTATATATACACTGATGTATAGTTGTAACATAGAAGAGAGATGAAGAATAGATGAGAATATAGTCAATAGAATTCAAGTTTTCTAAGTGATAGATGTGTAGAGAGTTTTCTCGTGAGATTAGCGATTAGACTTTCCTAGAATTCTCTCACCCTCATCATGTGGATCAGGAAATCTTTTGTACACATCTAATAAATCAGAAGCTAGTCAAGCTATGACCAAAGTTTGATGATCTAATTCTCTTCAAGTTTTGTGTATGACAAGTAGGAACATTCATATGTAGAAGTTTGCAAGTGAAGTTCTTAGAATCACGCATTTTGTTGCTCAAAGATTTTCTTGGATCTCAGTGCTTAGTGTAAATTTTTTTATGTTTGAGCATTTAAAATTTAAGTTAAAAGATAAGGAAGCTTTGGTGAAAATCATTTAGAAAAAGGGGTTATACATTGAGAGAAATCCACTTGAGAGGTTGATCATGTTAAAGTCACCATTTTTGAAAGGTAGTTTCTAACATAGGTTTGATCTAAGTGATCAAATTAGAAATCTAATGGTTCTTTTGAAGAACTAATGATCATTATGGTGGCGGAAAGGTACTATGTATATGTGTGCATCATTTGAATGATTAAAATCGAAGTCATATGTAGAGATTGAAGTTCATTTCTAAAGTAGACGTTTGAAGCTGATAGAAATTTCACACAGAGAAGTATTTCTTAATGAACTTGAAAGATAATGTAAATTTTGGTTTATTCTTGATATAGAGGAGTTCTTTAATCAAGATAGATCAAAGATTTGGAGAATTAAAGGTCTCCAGGAGTGGTATCATGTAAAACAATAGTTACGCAATATAACACAGGAGCAATAGCAGAGAAGATAACAGATATAGGAGAATCTCAACAATTTTCTACTAGCAGCAAGTACAAAGATGATGGCGTTGTCCACCCGTGCGCTCTCAAGGTAGAGCTTAAATGGTGATCTAGACAACTCTAGATAGGGAGATACAAGGTAGAGGTATGCTAGCTCAACTCAATGTCTTAGGTAGTGCAGAAGTCATGTATATATAGGATCATGGGTGGCCTGCCATGGACGGCTATACATGGGCGGTAGAGCGTGGGTGGCCACCACCCGCGTAATTGCCATACACGGCTTAGACTGGTTGAACCGACCTAACAAATATAAATGATTTCTGACTCCGACAGGGAATATTCCATGGAATATTCCCTTTACCGTCGCGCCGGGGGCGTTGCCCCCGGACCCCCACCAGGGGGCCCGCTGGCCCCCTGGGACCCCCCAGCCAGGGGGCTCGCTGGCCCCCTTGGACCCCCCAGCCGGGGCTGCTCACCGCTGCCCCGGACCCCACAATTGGGGACCCTGGTAACTCCCTTTCCTTATAATATCTTACATGGTCCAATATGACCTTCATCCAACATTCAAGTTGGGATTCCCATCAATTGGGTAATGCACGCTTGGCTTCTCCTCATAAAGGGGGCCTTAAAAATGTGCATACAATCATGAGGGGTAGACATTGATCATACTCTAACACCCCCCCTCAATGTTTACCGATGATAAATCAAGTAGGTCTCGGTCCTATGCCCATCTGTTGAAGATGCTTATTGAGCTGCTCTCTTCCAAGTGCTTTAGTGAATATGTCAGCACAATTTGCCTCTGTTGGGCAATATTCTAGCTCCACAATTTCATCTTCAATTAGCTCACGAATGTAATGGTACTGTACTTCTATGTGCTTGGTGCGAGCATGAAATACTGGGTTCTTTGCAATAGCCATACAACTTTGATTATCACACTTGAGTACAATTGGCATATTTGATGGAAAGCCTATATCTGCAAGAATTCTCCTTAACCAGACTGCCTCACAAGAAGCAAAACAAGCTGCTTTGTACTCTGCTTCAGTGGAGGAGAGTGCGAGAGTTGGTTGCTTCCTACTTACCCAAGAAAATATTCCTGAACCAAGTGAGAAACAATATCCAGAAACTGATTTTCTAGAATCACAATCTCCAGCCCAATCTGAATCACAATATCCTTGGAGTGTATCACCTGTGGTATACAAAATACCAAAATCCAAGGTTCCTGCAATGTACCTTAGAATTCGCATTCCAGCATTCCAGTGACTCTCCTTAGGTTTGTTGGAAAACCTGCTTAACACTCCAACAGCATAGCAAATGTCTGGTCTAGTGTTGCACAGAAAAATAAGACTTCCAACGAGCTTCCTATACTTCTTAGCATCTACATCAGGCATGTTATCATCCATAGATAGCTTATGATTTACCTCCATAGGTGTGCTAGTTGGTTTGCAGTCCATCATTCCAAATGCCTTGAGAATTTCTTTGGAATATTTTTGTTGTGAGATGAAAATGCCATCCTTCCTTTGCCATACTTCAATTCCCAGACAAAAATGGAGTAGACCTAAGTCTGTCATTTCAAACTCAGTTCCCAAGCTGATCCGAGTTTGATTGATGAGTTCCTGATGATCTCCTGTAATGATCAAATCATCTACATATACAATGACAACAACTAGCTTGCTATCCCTTTTCGTTACATACAAGTTAGCATCAGAAGTACTTCTTTCAAAACCCATATTTTTGAAAAAATGATCAATTCGTTGGTACCAAGCCCGTGGAGCTTGCTTAAGTCCATACAAAGCTTTCTTCAACCTGCAAACTTTATTTTCTGAATTGGGCACCTCAAAACCTGGTGGTTGAGATACATATACCTCCTCCTTGAGGTGACCATTCAAAAATGCAGATTTGACATCCATCTGGAAAATAGGCCAAGACTTTTGTGCAGCTACTGCAAGTACCGTCCGAATAGTTGTCATGCGTGCTGTTGGTGCAAAAGTTTCTTGAACATCAAATCCTTCAATCTGTGAAAAACCCTGTGCAACTAATCGTGCCTTATACTTTTCTAATGTTCCATCAGCTTTATACTTAGCTTTCCAAATCCATTTAGTACCTATTACCTTCTTCTTTGGCGGCAAGTCGACTAGATCCCATGTATCATTTTTGAGTATACTATCATACTCAGACTGCATTGCCGCTCTCCAATCTGGATCATCAATGGCTTCTTCAATGGTGGTAGGTTCCTTTATCGAACCCATGATATCTGCCATTAGAGCCATGTTAACAATGTGTTCTGAGGCTCTTCTTTGCTCCTCTATTCTCTTTGATCTTCGTAATCCATCCGATGATGATTCTGGTGCATCTACATGTGGATTGTGATCATCAAAGAGCTGTTGTGCCCACTTCGGTAGTGGCTTACGCTGTGCAGCTACAATTGGTTGGCTTTTTATTGAGGAAATTTCTCCATCAGATGTTTCCTCCTCCTCAACTTTAACCTGTCTTTTGATAGGCACAAGGTGAGATATTTCTCCGTTTGATGAGATAGTAGATTTACCTTTATCTTCTACTAAGTGTGGTCGTTCATCAAACACCACATCTCGGCTGACAAAAATCTTCCTTGCCTCAGGATCCCATAACCTGTATGCTTTAGACTCTTCACTATATCCTAGGAAGACACACTTTTTGCTTTTTGAATCCAACTTTGATCTTGTTGAATCAGGAATATGTGCATAACAGAAACAACCAAAAATTCTGAAATGCAAAACTGAAGGCTTTTTACCAGAATATGCTTCTTGAGGAGTCATCCCCTTCAGAGCTTTTGTGTAGCTTCGATTGAGGATGTAGACTGCTGTATTGACTGCTTCTGCCCAGAATGAATCAGGCATGTCTTGAGCCTTTAACATACAACGAGCCATTTCAACTATTGTCCTGTTCCTGCGCTCAACAACGCCATTGTGTTGAGGTGTATGAGCTGTGGTAAGTTGCCTTTTCACACCATGCTCCTTACAGTAATTGTTGAATTCTGTTGACAAGAATTCACCTCCTCTATCTGTTCTAAATTTCTTCAGTTTCCTTCCTGATTCACTTTCTACATACTTATGCCACGCTTTAAATTTTTCAAAAGCATCAGCCTTCTCTCGAATGAAATAAACCCACATCTTTCTACTATAATCGTCGACTAACAGCAAGAAGTAGAAAGATCCTCCTAAAGCAGGTGTAGACATTTTACCGCAGAGATCAGCATGTACCAACTCTAGAGGAGCTTGAGATCGATTGCTGGTCTCTCTTGGAAATGCCTTTCGTTGTTGCTTGCCCATCATACAAGCTTCACAAGGTTCCTGCAACTCTGAAAATGCAGGCAAATGAGCAACCATCCCTGTTCGTTGCATCTCCTTCAAAACTGCAAATCCGAGATGCCCAAATCGTTGGTGCCATAACCTGCTTACATCTTTATCTTCTGTAGCAGTTAAAGCACTTAACTCATACAAGTTATCCCGTCGTGTGCCTTTACCTACAACATTACCTGATGAATCCATGATTTCCGCACCACTCTTATTGAAGTGAACTTCGAGTCCACGATCTGTTATTGCAGAAACTGACAACAAATTTCTTTTGAGTGTAGGTACATAGAGAACATCGGATAACTTTTTCTCAACACCTGGAGAAGTGATAAAAGAGATGGTTCCAGTTCCTTCAGCTGGACACTTGGAGTCGTTTCCCACCACTACATTGATGGATTCCCGCAGAGGCACTAGGGAACTATACCAATCCTTTTTACTAGTCATATGGCGAGAAGCTCCACTATCTAAAATCCATGGCTCATCAACACGAGCTTGAGCAGATGAACATACCTCTTCAATAGCTACCCAAAGTTCCAGCTCTGTGTTGTTTGCAGACTCTTTGTTCTTCCATGATGATTTTACAGTCCCATTCCGTTCATCAGCTTGCTTCTTTCTGCAATCCTTGATGGCATGGCCTTTCTTTTCACAATAGAAGCAACTTCCTGTGAACTTTTTCTTCTTTGGCTTCTTCTTTGATCCCTCTGAAGAGCCTTTACCTTTTGCATTTGCTGAGAATGCAGCATCAGTTGTACTTTGCCGATTCTTCAGCCGCATCTCTTCTTCTAAAAGCATGGCACAAAACTCTTCAAATGTAAGAGGAGTTGGCCTTACCTGAGTGTTAAGGGCTGTTACTAATCCATCATACTTTGCTGGAAGAACACGTACAGATCTTTGAGCTAGCTCTTCTGGTGTTATAACAACACCAACTGCAGCCAATTGATCTTGAAGATGCTTTATCCGTTTGATAAAATCTTCAGCCTTTTCAGAATCAGAATGCTTTTCATTTGCCAACTGATTTTCTAAATTCTGTATCCTAGTGTGGTTCTTGGTCTCATATTGTCGAGCCAATATGCCCCAAGCCTCATGTGCTTTAGTAGTATGTTGAACTAAAGTAAGCACAGAATCACTTACACTAGTGACAATCGCACATAATGCATCAGCATTCCGCCTCTTCCAAGCTCGTAGAAGATCTGGATCTGGCTGAATCATCAATCTTGAATTTGCTGGATCTTCAACTGGTATAGGCTCTGGATCCAATCCCATCGGTCCCATGACAGTGTCAAGTAATTCATAGGAGTCCAAAATTGCAGAAATTTTGAACTTCCAGAGTGTATAGTTGGTTCCATCCAACTTCCCTTCAGTGAATGCAGGTGGACGAATTCGAATAGGTGCAGCATTAACATTAGGTGAAGCACCAAGACTAGTGTTCGACGATGAAGCCATCATGTAATCACTAGAATAATCTACTGATATTCTAGTCTGCTAGTAGGCTAAAATAATGATACTTCTCAAGCTATTCGAACCTGGCTCTGATACCATGTAAAACAATAGTTACGCAATATAACACAGGAGCAATAGCAGAGAAGATAACAGATATAGGAGAATCTCAACAATTTTCTACTAGCAGCAAGTACAAAGATGATGGCGTTGTCCACCCGTGCGCTCTCAAGGTAGAGCTTAAATGGTGATCTAGACAACTCTAGATAGGGAGATACAAGGTAGAGGTATGCTGGCTCAACTCAATGTCTTAGGTAGTGCAGAAGTCATGTATATATAGGATCATGGGTGGCCTGCCATGGACGGCTATACATGGGCGGTAGAGCGTGGGTGGCCACCGCCCGCGTAATTGCCATACACGGCTTAGACTGGTTGAACCGACCTAACAAATATAAATGATTTCTGACTCCGACAGGGAATATTCCATGGAATATTCCCTTTACCGTCGCGCCGGGGGCGCTGCCCCCCGACCCCCACCAGGGGGCCCGCTGGCCCCCTGGGACCCCCCAGCCAGGGGGCCCGCTGGCCCCCTTGGACCCCCCAGCCGGGGCTGCTCACCGCTGCCCCGGACCCCACAATTGGGGACCCTGGTAACTCCCTTTCCTTATAATATCTTACATGGTCCAATATGACCTTCATCCAACATTCAAGTTGGGATTCCCATCAATTGGGTAATGCACGCTTGGCTTCTCCTCATAAAGGGGGCCTTACAAAATGTGCATACAATCATGAGGGGTAGACATTGATCATACTCTAACATATCAGAGCAGAAAGATCAAATCAAGGTGAAGAAGAAGCAAGGAGAACCCCAACTATTACAGATACCAAAGATCTTGTGAATTGAAGGCAAAAAGGGTAAAGTGTGGAAGAAAACCTGAAGAAGAAAAAAGCATGAGCTCAAAGGATTAAGAAGGATTAAAGCTTCATATCAAAGGTACATCATATCACCATAAATCTTAGTAATTGTAGATACAGAAGTCAAGAGATGGGAGAAAGCTTGCATATTGACAAGCTAGATAGAGAGAACTATCCAGCATGGTCCCTGAGGATAGAAGCACACCTTATGAGCAAATATTTATATCATTTATTATAGGAGAAGAAGAAAATCCTAAGTTTAAGGATCCAAGTGTTCCAACAAGAGAAGAACTTGCAGAATTGAGGAATTGGATGAAGAAAGATGTTCAAGCTAGGAGCATCATTTACATGGTTGTAAGTTATTATCTTCTACCACACATTAGAGGATTAGAAAGTGCACCAGATGTATGGAATGCCTTGGAAGAACATTTTCAAAACACAAACAAATCGAGGAAGGCTTCAATATAGACTGAGTTTACACCTTTCGAGAAGAAAGGCTCTCAGTCAATCTCTGATTATGTTACAAATATGAAGGACATTGCAGATAGTTTGGGAGCAGTAGATGAAGATATTTCAAAAGACAAGTTGGTAAGGCAAATACTTACAGGTCTAAGAGGAGATGAAAAGTGGAAGCCTTTCATATTGTCTACAGAATTATCATTGAATCATTTTACTCCTGATTTTAATCAATTGCTAAGACATATGCTAACATTTCAACAGGACATTAAAGGGGAGAATGAAAGAAGTTCAAGCCAAGCAATGTATCAAAGGACAAGAAGAAGAATGCTAAAGGCAAGCAAACAAATGATGAAGAAGGATCTTCAAGTCAAGTAAACTTCATGAAAGGAAAGATGAATTTCAGAGGTAAAGGTAGAGGAGGTAAGAGTAAAGAAAATGTCAAAGCTTGTTGGATTTTTGGAAGAACAAATCATTTGGCAAATGATTGCTAGTATAATAATCAAAATGGTGGAATTCATAATCAGAACTTCAGTCCTAGAGGAAGAGGAGGCAGAAATCAAAGAGGCGATTTCAGAGGAAGAGGTGGTAGGACTTCATTTGCTAGAGGAGGAGGAACAAGTTTCCAAACTCAATCCTACAACAACACCTATTACAATTATGCTTCAGATTAGAAGGAAGACTTGAATCTCATCTTGAATGCAACACATGAAGTAATCAATGAAGATTAAATGGTGTTTCATATTGACTTGGGATGTAGCAATCATCTAAGTGGCAATATCTCCTTAATGACTTATATGGAAGCTAAAGTGAATGGACATATAGTTCAAACAGGAGACAACACCAAACACAAAGTTGAGAGCATTGGATCAGTCCAGACAAAGAGTGGAAGCATACTTCTAAGCAAGGTACTTTATGTTCCAACAATTCCTAAAAATCTACAAGTGTAGGGAAAATTGTTGAGAAGGTATATGAAGTCAAATTTACAAGTGAGGGTGTTTACGTTGAAGATCCAAGTCAAGGTTATAAAAGCATTGTTACTGGGAAAAAGGAAGGAAGATTATTCACTCTCAAAGTCCAAGGTAATGTGGGACATGCATTATTTAATCATGGAAGTGAAAAGATGTCTGAATTGGATATATGGCATAAGAGGTTAGGAAATTTTAATGAAAGGGGAGTAAAAGAGATGACAAAGAATCGTGCAGTGCTTGGTCTACCAGATATTGAAGGTCAATATATGATATAGAAATGTGATGCATGTCAACTAGGTAAAGCTCAGAAGAAACCATACAATAAGCAAGGATACAGGTATTCAGATATGCTTGAATTGGATCATACAGATGTGTGGGGTCCTTCAAAGGACTATAGCATAAATTGATCAAGGTATTATGTGATATGTGTTGATGATGCAACTAGGTGGATTACTCTGTATGTAATCAAGGATCAATCTAAAGTGTTTAAGTCATTTAAACACTACCATGCTTATGCAGAAAGAATTACAGGATAAAAGCTCAAGAGATTGAGATCAGATGGAGGGGGAGAATATTTTTCTAAGGAATTTGATGAGTATTTGTGGAATGCAGGTATAAAAAGAGAAGTGACTTGCATGTACTCCCCACAACAAAACGGAGTTGCAAAAAGAAGAAATAGAACTCTTGTAGAGTTTGCAAGATCAATGATGAAGGAAAAGAAGTGTCCTAATTATATGTGGGCAGAAGCAATTAGTACAACAACTTATCTTATGCGTAGGTTGCCTTGCAAAGCTTTGGAGGGAAGGACTCTTTATGAAGCATGGTGTGGTAAGAAATCTACTCTTGATCATTGCAAAATATTTGGATGTTCGGCATATGCTTATGTTCCATCTCAATTGAGACATAAGCTAGAACCTAAAGTAGAAAAGTATGTATTCATTGGATATGATGATAGACAAATGGGATACAGGTTCTGGAGCTCATCCACAAAACAATTTGAGCAAAGCACATGATTTACACGATCAAGCAATGAATGCATAGATCTTGAAGAAATCAAAAGGAAAGGCAAGTCAAAGATGAGGGTATATGAAGAAGATATTGATGATGATATTTGTAGAAATGAAATGCAGTACATTTATGAAGATAGAACAAGGTTTGATCCATAACAAAATGAAGGAGAGACTTCAAGGAGTGTAGAAATTAGAAGATCATCAAGAGAAAGGAAACAACCTATCAAGTATAGTTATGATACTTCTTTCTTGACAACCAAAGATTATGCTTACATTGTGAAGACACATGAAGACCCATCCACATATGATGAAGCCAAAGGAAAAGAAAATTGGGAAGAAGCAATGCAAGAAGAGTATGATGCTCTACTTGAGAATGAGACATGGGAATTGGTGCAAAGACCAAAGAATCAAAAGGTAATTGGATGCAAGTGGGTGTATAAGACAAAGAGGTTTGCAGATGGAAAAGTTTTTAGATACAAGGCTAGACTTGTGGTCAAGGAAATGCCCAAACACATGGAGTGGACTATGATGAAACCTTTAGTCCAGTGGCTAAGATGTCTACAATCAGAAGTATGATTGATATTGCTACATGTCATTTCACAAGAGGGAATGGCTATTGATGTCAAGCAGTCATGTATTCCATATGTTGGCTATTGAGGATAAGTTGGGTCGTACCAATTTTCCATTGTAGGCTTATATGATGTGTCATGTATTGGTCACAAAACGACTACTTAATATTGTGTAGGGTGTTGAATGACATCATGTTACACTTTCAAATACAAGAAGTGCAAATATAGGTACTGAAGCTAATGCAGATGGTGTCGAAGATGGTGATATTATGTGAGTTCTTGTTCGTGTTGCGGTTTTTGCAGCACCTATTGTAGAGAAAATTCGTTGGGATGGCAAAGATGCTCAGGCACATGCATTGATAGCCTTGTCAGTCAAGCATTCCATTATCCCTCACATTCGCTCTTGTAGAATAGCTAAGGATTCTTGGGATACACTTACCACATTGTACTAGGCTACGAATGAGGCTCGTGTTGCTTACCTCCGAAAACAGTTGGATAGTGAGCACATCAATCAAGGTGATTCTATGGAAAGTTTTCTGACAAACATCAAGGATTTGAAGGAACAATTGATTTCTATTGATGAAGTCCTTCCTGACCGTTCACTTGTTCAGACTGTTTTCAATGGTCTTCCCAACTCATATCAGAGTTTTTCTTCTACTCTTCATTTGATGATGAATGGCAATCCAAATGTCTTAACGTTTGAAGAGTTAGTTTTTGTTGTGTAGCAAGAAGAACAGTCTAGGTAGAATAGGTCTATTATGTGTCTTGGAGATCAAGATTTCCTAGCTAGTCAAAAGGGCAAAAGAAAATGGAGCTCTTTTGCTAGTAAGGAGAAATTTCCTAATTCGACACAATCGAAGAAGGAAGAAAACAATGAAAAGAAATCCAAAAAAAAAAAGTTTTGTAAATACTGTAAAGCAAATGATCATGTCATTAAGAGCTGTCCAAAACTAACTGCTAAAGAGGCAAAGAAGAAAGAGGCCGGAATGGTTGTTGCAGAGGCCTCTACACCGAAAAGAGAGTCTACTAACCTTGTGCAGGATGAAGAATGGGCATTTACTACTGTTTGTAATTTTGACCCATCTTCTCATGAGCAGTGCATGTCTGCAGTAGACTCAGATGTTTGGTACTTTGATAGTGGGGCGACCAAACATATTACCTCACAGCACAATTTCTTCTCTTCACTCCAGCCTACCCCTACAAGGAATACTATTACATGCACCAACAACTCCTCTTATCCTATTATGGGAGTTGGTAAGATCATTCTGACTACTATTGATGGTAGTTCTTTTACATTGTTAGATGCTTTATTTGTGCCAGAGATCAAGAAGAATTTTTTATCAGTTTCGGCCTTAGCCAAGATTGGTTTGTTTGTGAAATATGTTAATGGCAGATGTACAGTTCATGATCTCTTAAATGGCGATGTGATTATTGCTTCTGGCGTTTTATCTCGTGGGCTATATAAGCTCATAGATTATGAAAAATCTGTGAATGATTCAACATGTGTAGTACATGATTCTTAGGCTATTCAAATGTAAAGCTTTGGCATCCATGCTTTGGTCATCTGAATTTTGCTAGTTTGCTACACCTATAAAAATCTAAAATGGTGTCCTCTTTGCCCAAACTTGAGGCACCCAATAAACATGTTTGTGAAGGCTGTATTTTGGGCAAAATGCAATGTTCATCCTTCCCAAAAGATGGTTTAGTTCAGGCTACTCAGAAATCAAGGCTTACATAGTGATGTTTGTGGTCCTATGTAGACACCTTCGTTTGGAAACTATCTTTACTTCGTGACTTCCATTGATTATTTTTCTAGACATGCATGGATGTATCCAGTCAAAGCAAATTCCGAAGTGTTTATGTGCTTCAAACAGTTCTTGGTCTTGGCTCAAAATCTATCAGCATGTAAAATAGGCACCCTCCATTCTGATCGAGGGGGGGAAATATGTCTTCTGACTTCAATGCATTTGTGGCTAAATGTGGGATAAAACATCAATGTATAGTTCCATATACACCTCAATAGAATAAATTTGCTGAATAGAAGAAGAGGTCACTCATGGAGATAGTGAGGTGTATGATCAAGAGTCAGGCTTTACCACATAGTTTCTAGATTGAGGCTATCATGTGTGCAGCATATGTAGTGCATTAGTGCCTGAACACCATCGAAGAAAATTGGATGATAAAGTAGTAAAATGCATTCTTGTTAGGTACAGTTCTGAAAGCAAAGGCCATCGTCTGTATCATCCATAGACTAAATGCATTCTGGTTAGCCATGATTTAGTTTTTGTGGAAGATGTTATTCAGCCCTTACTTTCATGTACTAAGGAGACATCCATTAGCTCCAAAGGCACGTATGATACTTTGTAGCCTCTTTTTATAGGTGGATAGTCTAGTGAAGGTAACTTCTCAGCCTATGCAGGCTTCATGTGATGATGCAGATCATTCCATTTCTGATGCAGATTTACATGATGCACTTGTTGATGAGAGACCTGATATCGAGTAGGAAAAAACTATGCTAAAATGGCTGGTGTAAACGTTGCATGATAGAAAGTTAGATGCACCTCTGTCATATCGTACTCGATCAAGCTCTCATAGTGCCTCTTTTGCATTAGATTGTTATGCTATGGTTGCATCTAGTCTCTATGATGAGAATGAGCCTGTTACATTTGGTGAAGCACAAAATTTAGAAAATTTGATGGCTGCGATGCAATATGAATATGATGCTATAATGAAGATTGGTAGTTGGTCTTTATGTGACTTTCCTCCTAGCAAGAAGGCCATTGGCACTAAGTGGGTATACAAGCTGAAGTGTAAGCCTGATGGTACAGTTGATATGTATAAGGCTAGGCTTGTTGCAAAGGGTTATGCGCAGGAAAGAGGCATTGGTTTTGATGAAACCTTTGCACCTACATGCCGAATGACTGTTGTTTGTATCATCTATGCACTTGCAGCTGTTGGGGGATTCTTGTGCAGAAAGGGATTTGAGTGTTTGTAAGAGAAGGGAGAAAAATAAGTAGAAAGATACAAACACTCGAAGCTTCTGTAGATTGATTATAAGGAGAAAAGTACAATGGTGTTGTACAATACAATCCAGACACTCTCTATGCAAAACCCCAAAGAGTGCACAATCAGCAAGGTTACAAAGTACCCAAGGTTCTTACTGCCGTCGACCTTCTCTGCACGAGACCTCCACCTTCTCCAAGCTTGCACTTGTGCACGCCTTCCACTCAAGCTTCCAATAGGAGGAGGGATGGACACCTTCTGTCAACATGCACACAGCTTCAATGGGACCTTGTGACCTTTGGTTGCATGGCTTAGCACTTCTTTGCACACTTCTAAGTCACTCTTCCTGCACACCATGCACTTCGCTTCTGTCCATCGCACACTCACTATATGTCTCTTGCTCTTCCTTTGTGACCGTTGGGGGCGCAGGGGGAGAGGGGCACGAAGGGGGGCGAGGAGGGGGGAGAGAGAGAGAGAGAGAGAGAGAGAGAGAGAGAGAGAGAGATAAAGAGAGAGAGAGAATTAGAGAGAGAGAGAGGCTTTTTTTTGGAAAAATTAAATTAGCCTCTAGGGGGCTTTTTTATGAAAAATACCTAAAAATATATAAAAGATTACTAATAAAATCTGAAAAAAATAAAAAAATGCAAAAAATAACAACAAGAATTCTAAAAAAATTTCCCTACATTTCTAGGCCACTTTCCCGCTCAAAACCACAAAGGGCTTCCTTTATTCTTCCATTTTATCAAGAAAATGGCACTCAAAAAGATGAAAAAATGCTAGAAAAAATTCTAAAAATTCCCAAAAAATCCTAAAACATTTTCTTATGCAAAGGTTGTGAAATGGCTTCTAAGTTGCATAAAAATCAAGGAACAAGCATGAAAATGGATAAAAACTACTAAAACTTGAGCGAAAATGAAATGAGAAGGCTATGTACAACCTAGACAGATTTGAAAGTTCCACGTGATCCCAAATCTTCAGTTGTGCTGATGATAGGCCTTGAGCCTTGATATATTGACCAATTATAGTACCTCGCCTTTCAGACTCTCTAACTCCACTGCACCCCAATTCAGCATCATCTTAATTCTATAAGGTCCTTCCTAGTGTGGAAGCCATTTTTCCCCTTACTTTTGTGTGGATTTGAGGTCTGCGGAGAAGAATTAACATGCCTGTTTGTAAGTTATTGATCCACAAATTTTGATCATGTGCCTCCTTCCTCTTCGTTTGATTTTCTACCAGTTGTTTTGCAGCATGTAGACATATCTCTTCCACTTTGTGTAGTGCTCCAAGCCTCTGAGAGACACCACAATCTTTCTTTCCCTGCATGAATGCTAGTTTTGGTGAGCCATGTAGAAATTCAAAGGGTTCAATAGGCAATATGCTATAAACAATTGGAATGGAGAGTATCGAGTAGCTTCTTTGTAAGCTAATATGTACACCCATAGGGTACCTTGATAAGCTATGCCCCAAGAAGTGGGTTGTAACATACATTCCTTCCTTAACATGGCAATTAATACTTTATTGGTGGATTCTGCGTGCCCATCAGCTCTTGGAATAGGCACAAGAGGTCCTATGTAGAATTTTGTACCTATTAAAAATTTCATGTAGGACCTTGTTCACAAAATGAGTACCTTGGTCTGTACAAATTTCAAGGGGGCATCCAAATCTACAAATGATGTTACTATAAATGAAATCAGCAATAGTTTGAGTAGTGCAATCAGGGGAGGCAATAGCTTCAGCCCACTTTGTTGCATAGTCAGTGGCGATTAATAGATAGTTTTCTCTCTTAGGATTGGATGCAAGCTAGATGGACCCTACGAAGTCTAGCCCCCACTTCTCAAATGGTTGCCAAGAAGTGGAAATAATCAAGGGGTTGTGGCTATGCTTTGTTGGTTTGGGTCCACATCTCTAACATACATCACGTGCTTTTCCCCATTCCTCTGCATCTTTGAATAATCTAGGCCACCATAAGCCAGCATCAAGGATTCTTTGGCTCATAATATGTCCTAAAAGGTGCTCACCACCTGTTCCTTCATGTGCAGATTTAAGAACTTCCCTCACTTCTTATTCTTCCATGCACTTTCTAAACATGTTATCTTTTCCATGTCTATATAATTTTCCCTCAATGAAGGTAAAAGGTATGCTTTTCATTAGCAGTCTCTTTCTTTGCACAACACATGCCTTCTCTTGATACAATCGAGTTTTAATAAAATTCTTGATATCATCATACCAACCTTGACCTTGTACCGCAAACAGATTAGCACCTAAGAAATCATCATTTACTCCAATTGCTTGATCCATCATGTTGATCCTAGATAGGTGGTCTTCCATGACATTTTCTTTATCTAGTCTATGGACTACAGAAAAATCAAATTCTTGGAACAAAAGTACCCACCTCCATATCCTCCCAGTCGCTTGTGGCTTGTACCACTAACGAGGAGTTTGATTCTCACTTAATCTAATTCTAGCATATGTACCACTAACGGGGCCCCATTAACCTTTTCCCATGAGGAAACTAGACATTCAAAACTTCCATGGCTAATAAATTGTTTAATCTAATATCTTGATTTGGGTGCTATATTCTGAAATGATGTGATCTAATGGATCCCTCCATAACTCTTTGATGCAAATGGCATGGATGCTTGGCTTCTTTAGTAGTAAACTTTTGTTGAGTTGGTTTTGTGTTGTGAAACTTGAATTAGAAGCTCTCCTTCCTCCAAGTCCTTCAAAGTCTTCTTTTTGCTCTATTTGAGTGTCTTTATGCGTCAAAATGATATGATATCAATGATTGCTGAATGTACACCTTCCCTATGAAGCTTTGAAGCATAGATGGCCTCATAGGTATGCTCATAGATACCTACTCAATTGAGTTGACAGTTCTATAAATTATTGGAGAATGAACCCAATAACTTTTGCATAATCAAATCAATTATGAGGCCTTTATTATGCAACTTCTCTCACTCAAAATTCTTGCTCCTACTCTCAAAACCAATGCCTCCAAGATGGACTAATTGTTGACATCTCTAGGCATGCATAGAGAGACCAACGTTCACTTAGAATCTGTTTCTCTAGGAATGTCTAGATTTTAGACTTGAGCTTCCAGCTGACTTTGCAAGACAATATCAGATTTCTAACCAACCAAATATTACAATAAATGGATACAAAATGATCATGTAACCTAACTAGCTCCTACACAGAAAAATATGAGTGAGAGATATGGAAACTCAAAGTATGATGAAGAATCTTAAAGCAACCAAGGGCCTTGCTAAGCAAGAGTTTTGCTAGAATACTCAAATTTTATGAGAGATAATACACCCGAGATATTATAGACTTTGAGTACAATTTGTGATTATAAGACTTTGAAAAGAAACTGAGTGATATGAGGGGGATTTGAAATTTGAATTTGAGTATGAGCTCTTGTGCTTAAGTTCTTGCTCCACATTGCTCCAAGTTGCAACCATTCCATGGGCTCATAAGCTCCTAAGGTTGGAGGTTGATTTTCAACAAATTTTACTAGTTTGATTTGCTTGCAACAATGTGAAATGATGTCCTCTCTAACCGAAATGGAAGGCTATATTTGGAAATAATGTAGAAGTCCTCATTCCCAAAAGATGGTTCACTTCAATCTGCTCATAAATTGCAGCTTGTTTGTAGTGATGTTTGTGCTCTTACAGAGACATCTTCATTTGGGGAATACTTGTTCTTGGTGGCATTTATTGAGAGATTCTCAAGGCATGCATGGGTGTATCCATTGAAGGAAAATTATGAACTGCTTATGCAATTTAAATAGTGTCTAATTATGGCTGAAAAAGTATCATCATGTAAATTAAGCAACCTTCATTTTGATCAACAAGAGAATACATATAGTTTTAATTTAATGCATTTCTAGTTGATTGTGAATGAGACTTCAATGCATAATGATGTATACACATCAAAAAAGTGGACTTGATGAAGGAAGAAATAGTTATCTCAAGGAGATCACTAGGTGTATGGTCAAAAGTGAGCTTTTGTCACATAGGTGCTAACTTGAGGTTGTTATGTGTGCAACATGCACACTAAACAGGTGTCTCACTAAATCACTCCAATCAATAACTTCAGGCTTAACATGCTCACAAGCCATCTATTGCTCAACTATGTATATTTTTTTGCCTTGAATATGATTTATTTCGTTTAAAAAATGCAAAAAATTGGATGATCAAGGAGTGAAATGTATTTTTGTAACGTAGAATTCTCAAAGAAAAGGCTATCATCTATATCATCCACGAACTAAATGAATTTTGGATACTTGTGATGTGGTTTTTGTGTACGATGCAATTCATCCATTACTCTTCTGTACTTGGGAGGCATCACTTCGCTCCAAGGGTCTATAGCACACTTTGACGCCTCCTCTTACAAGTGGATAGTCAAGTGCTGATGGAAATGAGGAAGTTTCTTAGCCTTTAGAAATTCCAAATGATGATGTAGATCATTTAATTTTGAATATAGATTAACATGAATTACTTATGGATGAGAGGGCTAGCATTATAGGCATTTAAATTATGCCTAAATGACATGTGTAGATTTTGAGGGATAGAAAATTAGATGCACCTTTGTTATGTTGTATGTGTTTAGGGTCTCAGATTACATCCTCAGCATTATATTTTTATTTAAGGATTTTCTCTACTACTTGTGATGAGAATTAGCCTATCTCTTTTCTGATGAAGCACAAAATTTATAAAATAGGATGCTCACTATGCAATCACAATATGCTTATATTTTAAATAATGTTACTTATTATTTATGTGATTTTCCTCCATGAAAAACGGCAATTGGCACGAGGTGGGTATACAAGATCAAATGTAGGAGTCTTGGAACAGCTAACACATATAAGACTAGGCTTCTTGCAAACGTTTCTACTTCAAAGAGAGGCATTAATTTTGATGTGCATGCCGAATTTGTGCACATGGAGTTTCATAATGTCTGAATTCTACATCAATTGGAAATTTGAAAAACATTTCTAAATGTTCATTTATGTGAAGAAGTATACATATTTCAACCATGTTGTTTTGTGCATGAAGGGCATGAAAAGAAAGTGTATAGGTGAAAAATGCATTATATAGTTTGAAGCAAACACCAAGTGCCTTCTATCAGAAGATACATGTCTACTTTGTAGCACATGATTTTGAGAATATTCCAGTCAAGATAAATTTACATGTTAAGCATGTAGATGGTGTACTTCTAATCAGTGTTGTATATGTTGATGACATGCTGCTCACTGGTCTTGATGAGAAACATAGTGCTGAATTTAAGATTGAATTGCATGCCTCTTTTGAGATCTTAGATTTGGGGCATTTGCATCATTATCTGGGCATTTTGCTTATGAAATTTCATTGGGGAATAGCATTGTGTCAAACAAAATATATTGACACATTATGTAGTGGTTTGGCATTGAAGATTGAAAACCTATATCCACCCCGATGGAAATAGGTTTATGATTGAGTCTTCACGATGCTGGAGATGAGTTTGATATTTCTCTCTATCAGCTTGTTGTTGGATGCTTCATTTGCTTATGCATAACTCCACTTGATATTCAATGTTTTGTTTCTCACATGAGTGGGCTTATGCGTTATCTAGGTTTTGAGAATTGTTAGGTGGTTAAGTGCTTCTTTGGTTAATTGAGTGCTAGCCGACTACTTGGATCATTTTATCCCAAGGATGGATCATTACCACCTAAATTACATGCTTTGTCTTACAAAGAATAGGTTGGTTACTATGAAACTACTATGTGCACTAGTAATTGCTGAGAAAGAAGCATTCTATTGTGTTCACTCCTAGTTTTGAGGCTGAGTATAGGCCATCTTTCTAAGCAATTGGTTGCTAATACATATCTTGGTTGAGAAAGAAGCATCCTATTGTGTCCACTCCTAGTTTTGCAGATGAGTATAGGCCATCTTTTTAAGCGACTAGTTGAATATGTGTAGCTCAAACACATTTTTGTTGATTTGGGTGTTCACTAGTCTTCTACTACCACGATCCTCACTAACAGTCAGACCACATTGAAATTTTTTAGGAGCCTTGTGTTATGTGCTCCAACAAAGCACATTGAGGTGCACTATCATTTTGTCAAGGAGAGGTTCTCTGCTACATAGATCAAATTGGTTTATCTGCCCATGGAAGTTAATGTAGTAAAAGTTTTCACAAAGGCTCTACCTAGGGAGAAGCTTGAAGATTTATACAATTCTTTGTTCTTACTTCCTTTTCTAGATTGATTTATTTCCATATAGGTTAGCACTTTCGTATATGTGAGTGCCACCTTCTTGTTGAGTGCATCACCCCTAGGTGGGCTTTGTTGATATATTCTAGTAGCGATGTTTGTGAACACATCTAGGACTGCATGAGCACCTTTTTCCCCCTTGAAGGTTTTTTCCCTGGCTTGTATATACGCTTGTGACCCTTATGGGTCACTCATTTTTGCACATGCACTTGGCAATACATTGAGAATTGTGTTATGCTCCAAGCTTGTTCTTCTTTCTTTTGTTGTTTGTGTGCTTCTACGAGCCTCAAACTCCAACAGTTCTCTATGCGAATAAACAAGGTAATATTTGTGCTTAGAGAGAAGCCCAAAAAGAAAACAACCTATTCATTCGAAGTAGGATCTTGATCTCTTTGAGTAGGAAAAAGGAAATTTTAAAATTTCATTGTGGATCATGAGGAAAACAGAGTTAGCAATGTCCAAACAAGGCAATTTTTGGCCATCATAATCAAAAGTCACAAATTTGATTTACAAAGTAAAAATGATCCACAACATATGCAAAAAAATTAAGAATATAATTATACTCTGCATTGCATGGCTACTAGTCCTTTTGTAAGGGATTTCTTGATAATATTCTGGGCATGATTTTTGCACATAAAGTTAACTTTTTATAGATTCAGTAGGTATTGCTTGGGGAATTTCCATGTGGTCAATATGAAAGAGTGTGACATAATTATAGGCATGGAACAGCAAGTTCGAAATTCCACGAGAATTTACTCTAATGGAAGAATAATCATGTTAAAGTAGGATGTTGAAAGTATCCACATCCTAGGTGACAAACATCATCCTAAACTTATTCTTCTTATTTCCATGAAATTAGTTCATGGAATATGTGGTGGTTGCAAACGCTTTGAGAACATAGATTGTATACCAAAAGGAGAAAGCGTTTCTTTGATGAGCACCAAATCCTATACCTCAAGAGAGTCATATGCAAAGAAAGGATTCAGATAGAATAGAATAAGGTGAAATGAATGGTTGATTGGACCATTTCTAGAACTCTTAAGAATTTTAAAGGCTTCTTAAGATTGACACAATCACAATGAAACTAGAAGATATACCCAAAACAACATCATGAACATGTTATGGGCAATATGAATCTAAAGCTTTATCCTTTGGAATGAAAAAAAATCCTTCCATATTCAGGTGCTTTATGAGTAACATGTTTATCTAATCTAAAATTGATGATCAACATGTTCTACATCTCAAAAATAAATTGCAAAAACGTTGAGAACAAAGACTTTATGCCAAAAGGAAAATCCATTTCTTCGATAAGGATAAAATTCTGTACGTCGAGAGAGTAGTGTGTAAAGAAGGGATTCACATAGACTAGCCTAAGGTGAAAGTAAAAGGTGATTAGATTGTTCCTTAAGTATAAAGAATGTTAAAGGCTTCTTCAGAGTGGAAAAATATGTGAGAGCACATATGAAACATTTCTCTAAGATACCTAATCCCCTCATTGAGTTGACTAAGAAGATTGCAAATTTTTTGTGGACTATTGGTTATCAAAAATCATTGGAATGGTTGACGTCATTGAAAATTGTCTTTTGGAAATATATGAGATGGGAAAACTTTTTGTGGCTTCATGCGATGTGGATGGCATCCAAATTAGATGCTTTATTTACTAGGATGGATGTTGGTTGCTTATAAATCAATAAAATTGAGAAAACATGAAGTCAATTATCTTACTCATGATCTAGAAATGCTTGCTAGAGTAGGATAACTTAAGCAATGTTGTCCCACGCAATTAAGTTTGATAGGAAAATAGTCATGAGTTGAAACTACATTTTTACATCCGCATTGGCTAACAATAGATAGAAGCATTGGGTTGAGCTATTCAGTGAGTATAATTTTTATATGAAATATTTTTCTCTCATAGAAATAAGTCTTTAATGCATTAAACAGAAGGATTAAAACCTTATTTTCCAACTAGGTTTTCTCCTTAATGAAACTTTTTGGTGTTCTTTGTGATCGTCTATATCGTTCTTATGACTTTCTCTTGTTTTTAATAATTTAAAGCTCTGAAAATTGTTTTTCTGAATTTGGTTGAAAACCTTTGTGTAACTTTATTTCTATAGTATAATTTGACTTTCTTCATCCAATTCAAGATGATCTACATGTTACTATATGACCATAACCCTGTTGATGGGAATCTAAATTTTTAGGCTAGATGAAGATCAAGTCAAACCATCTAAGGCGTATCGATAAAAAGGAGTTACTAGAGTCCCCAATTAAGGGAAAAAAAATCGTAAAGGAACGCTCCATAGAATATTCCTTACTAGACACATAATTGATTCATATTTGTTAGGTTGGTTTAATCGACCTAAGCATCATATAGGGATTAACGAATGCTAGTCACGCACATTCTACAAACCATGATTTGCGGTTTGCAGAAGGCCACACCTCTCCATTGTCATATACATAGATGTATTCTACACCACCCACTTTCTACAACTTATGAGCCGCCATTTGCTAAAGGGAACACCTCTCCACTGGCCTATACATAGATGTCTTCTATACTACGTCATGCATCAAATTTAGTAAGCATACCTATACGTTGTAACTCCCTATCTAGAGTTATCTAGGTCACCATAAAAACTCTACCTTCAGAGCACATTGTTTGACAATATCAACTTTGTACTTGTTATTAGCACTATATTTCATTGAAACTGTATTATATTTGTTCTCTTATTTTTTTTCTATTTTTTTGCATAAATGGTTTCTTAAAATCTATTTGCAATGTTAGATATCTATTAGTAGAGAGGATTAATTTCTCAACATACAAGTGTATTCCTATTATTACCATAGTGTATGAGTGATGGCTTTATGTTCTGGTGTTGGTGCATCTTTCAATGTTATAACTACATTAATTCTCATTTTAAGACCTATATTCATCTCAAGGGAAGCTTAATGAAACAAAAAAGATACTATAGAATCTCAAAATCTCTACAATTTTACACTCTTATGGATTGTTCGATAATTTCGTGGGGCCAAGAGGGTCTAATCTAGATAAGGTTTCCATGGAAGGTCCATCAAATCCTCAAGTGACTATCCAACATGATTAAGATCTTCTTCAAGATTTGAAAAGGTAGAACGTAGATGCATTATGTACCATTGTTATGTGTATAAGTGGTTTAGGATGTACTCTAGTCCAATACGCCACTTAAGAATATCATCTTTTGGGCATATTGGCTTCCCAATATGAGACTAAGAATTACACTCAGATTCAAAATATCTAAAATTAACTAGGGAATGAGAAGCACTCTAGGTCATGCAAGGCTTAACACTTCAAGAATTGTGTCAACATTTAGAACATCAACTAGCTAGTCATCTTTTGTCGGGAATCAAACTCACAACCGCCCGGTTATGAGTGCAATGGGCTACCCACTTGCCCCAAAAGCCATGGTTGAGGATTACTTCCTAATCCTCTCTCTTAAGGCATGGTTCGACCATCTCCTACTAGGATTATGTGACATTCCTTCCCCCTTAGACTGATCATTGCCCTCAATGCTCACTTGTGGACCTTCCTGAATCTCTTCGACCCACTTTCCATGCATGAGTGTTTCCACCAACCTCAAACTCCAGCCCATGTACCGAATTTGAACCTATCCCACCCTCTATGGGTGCCCAAATGCCCATGTACCTTCATCCAAGATTAGTTTCACACTCACCACGGATAAGCGCTTCTTCCAAGTGCCCACGGATGTACCCTGTCTAGATGTACCCTGGCAGGATGTACCCTGACCAGTGTACCCTGACAGGACATACCCTAAGATGCGCCGCGTCGTGCCGCTCTCTACCAAGCCTGATTTCGCAACTCATACCAATGTCGTGAATCGAACTCACAACCTCCCCGTTATGAGTGCGATGGGCTAACCACTTGCCCCAAAAGCCATGGTTGAGGATTACTTCCTAATCCTCTCTCTTAAGGCATGGTTCAACCATCTACTACTAGGATTATGTGACATGTTTCTTTGATGACACATGAAGAAAACCATCACAACTATGTTGCATTCATTCATTCAAAATATGTTGGGCTTGTAACTACCCTTAACACTCAAGTTAGATCTTCCCTTCTTACCTTTGAAGATTTTTCTCCAATGCTTCAAGAAGAAGAAATGTCATTGAACAATAGGCAAGACTCAAATGAGTCAGCAGTTTTGAAAATACAAAGGATCAACCTTCTTCTTATACTTCAAAGAATAATCCACAGAAGAAGAGGTTCACCAAAATTTGTTTCTATTCAAAAAAGAACTCTCATTCCAGTTAGGATTGCAGGAAGAAGCAAAGTGACGAGATCAATTATACTCTCAAATCCACATGGAGGAATAAGGAATCTACAAATAAGACATCATTTTGACTATGAGTTGCCATAGATTAGGTATGTACATCAGCCCAAACACTTGTTGATGAATCTTGGATATTAGATAATGAAGCATTTTGCCACATGACGAACAAGAAGGATTGGTATAGCTCCTTAGTACCTCTATAGGAACCCATGCGTCAATCTAGCAAACTCTTTTGGCAACAATCCATTCAATCTCATCTAGATTTGATACATTTTGGTCTTTTTGGTAAATTATATATAGCTTCTTTATGAAGATCTTTTTGGTTTTCTTAATAGTCAATGATTATAATAGAAAGAGTGGGTGTATTTTATTGTGGGAAAGATTGATGCATTTGACAAATTGAAGTAGTTTCATATTGATGGAGGAGGAGAATTCTTATTCATAGAATTAAAAACTATTTCAATGCTCATGGAATCAAGAGGCCGCTTACAGCAACCCAAAATGCTTCAAAAAAATGGTGCTTTTGAGAGAAAAAAATGGAAAAGTAGTTGAAATGAGATATTTCATGCAAAAATCTCAAGGCTGTCCTCATTCATTCTGGATAGTTACAATTAATATGGTTGTCTACAATTTGAATAAATCACACAAAGGCACTCCATGGAGTTACTCCCCTAGAAGTGAAACTCTTGTAAAATAATCTTCAATTATGAATTTCATAATTCTTGGATTTTTCATATTATGCATATATACTTTAATCAACAAGAATTAAGTTGGGGTCAAAAATCCAAAATGTGTCTTCTTAGGATATCTTGAAGAGCCTTATGTATATAGGCTTTCGGATCAAGGGGCAAAAGAGATCATTTTTAGCCATGATTTGGTATTTTATAAGAAACCACACATAGTGGATAAAGAAACCTAAAACTACTATTTCATCAACTAAAGGAATAACTCACCTTGAGCCTTCATAGAGAAATATAACAATAGATGAAGAGGAGACATTATATAATGGCATTCCTCCATCAAAAGCCAAGATGTTTTTGCCACAGGTTGTAAGCCACATCCAAAGTGGGTAACATAGCTCTTTGATGATCGTAACCCTCAAGTTGATGCTCTAGAGACATCTTTATAAGGTCTATGTAGATAAAAGAGGATCAAGGAGAAACCTAGAGCCTTACATCATATTGTCAATATGGCTCTTATGGCTCAAAATTATGGGATCACTAAAATAACCTAAATTATAGCTGAATAAATCAAAGAACCATAGTGGAGAGTAGAAATGAAGGTTGAGTATGATAGAATAGTAAACAATGCACTTGGTAAGTAGTTGATTTACCACCAAACATAAAGGTTATTAGAATCACATGGTAATTTAGAGGTGCAAAGCTTGGCTTGTTGCACAAGGATTCTCACTAGTGGATAGATTAGATTTCAAAGGCACATTTGCACCAATAGCTTGAATGACTAAACTTCACATGGATAAAGGTGGCCTAAATTCTACATGAATGTAAAATTTCCATTTTTGAATAGATATCTTAAGGAGGAGGTATATATATCTCAACCACCTAGTCTCGAGATACCTCATCACTATGATGTTGAAAAATTAACCACGTTGGATCTCTAACAAAACCAAAGAGATTCATTTGAATGCAAGCATGAAATTTCTAAGGTACATTGTAGGAAACTTGGATTTTTGGATCTTGTATACAATAGGTGATATTATTAAAAATTATTGTTATTTAGATTGGGTAGGAGATTTTGGTTCTAGAAAATCACTTCGTTGATATTTTTTCTCACTTGGATTAGATACCTTTTCTCAGATGAGGAGGAAGCAATGAAATTTGGCACTGTTTTCCACTCAAATAGAGTAAAAAGCAGCTTGCTTTGCCTCTTCTCAGGTAGTCTTGTTAAAGAGAACTCTTGTAGATCTAGGTTTTCTATTACAAATGGTGAATGTACTTGAATGTGTTGATTAAAGTTTCTGGCCATTGCAAAGAAGTAGTTATATCATGCTCCCACCAACCATATAGAAGTAGAGTAGCATTATGTCTATGAGTTCATAGAACATGACACTGTGGAGCTAGAATACTATCGGAGAGATGCAACTTTGGATGAAATATTCTCCAAGAGACGAGGGAAAGATTACTGTGATAGCCATCTTCAATAGATGGGCATAGGACCCATACTTTATCGTGCATTAGTTACTTGATGGAGATTCTAAATTGCATGTTGTATGAAGGTCAAATCCACCCATCTATGGTATTGTAAGGAAAGAGAATTATTAGGATCCTGAATTGTGGGGTCTAGAAATGGGTGATCAGCCCTAGATCTAACTATAATGGGAATATTCAATGGAATATTCTTTATTGGAAAAACAACATTCATATTTTTAGGTCCATTGAGCTTACCTAAGCTTCGCATGGAGATTATGTATGTGGTGACCAACAACATTCTACCACTCATATTTTTCCATCTATGGAAGGATTAGACCTCTCCAATAACCTACATATAAATGACTTATACACTACTCTAGACATCAAATTGAGTGAGTGTCCCTGTACCTTGTAACTCCTTATCTAGATTTTTGAAGATTACCATTGAACTTCTACCTCAAGGGCACACATGTGGAAAATGCCATCATATTTGTATTATTTTTAATAGTGAAATTTTGGAGATCCCACTATTTTTTTTTTTCTATTCTATTGTTGTGCATCTTCTTACTTAACTACCTCTCTAGAGTGAAACAAACTTCTTTTTATGCAAATATCTTGAACTTTCAACATAAAAATAGGGGACTAAAAGTTCATATCTTAAAAGGTTACATATTACATGGTTATCATTAAAAATTTCATATATTACATGATTATTATGAAGAATCTTGTTAAAACCTATGTTGAGATGAAAATTGCTTACTTATGGTCTTGAATGGTGATCTTAGGCATATATTACTGAATGCTTAAAATATGAACATGTGAAATCTGAGTCGCAAAAGGTTCTTAGAGTTCTTCAGCGTTTATCTTTTCCAAATTGAATGTCGGGGTCTCTTTTTATTGATTTCATAATTAAATCCCCTGGGACGAGAAGTAAACATGATACTATAGAAGTGAGTCAATCTCTTGTGCAACAGAAGGAACGAACTATGGCGCAGTCAGATCTCTGACAGACGTCGACGACATCGCCAGCAAACTACGGGCACCTTTGCTGAAGGCGCAGCGGTCGGAGCTGAAGGAACGAACTATGGCGCAGTCAGATCTCTGACGGACGTCGACGACATCGCCAGCAAACTACGAAACCCAGGGAGAGGGAAACATACACATGCTGATCTCCGGTGTACACTGCTCTCATCTCCAGGATTATCGATCAACTCCTCGTAATAAAGAAGGATCGCTGAACCCGAATGCAATTCTGTGTTGATCAACGGAGCGTGTCCATCGGGTGCGGAGCTGCGGAGCGTGTCCATCGGGTGCGGAGCGTGTCCATCGGGTGCGGAGCTGCCTCGGGCGGTCTGTCCATCGTGAGTAACGATCGCGACTGACTGGGGAGCCTGCGCGTGTCAATCGCGACGACGACTGATAAGTCCATCGTGAGCGCCCTTTTTTTGTGTCCATCGCGATCGAGCGTCCCCCGCGACTGACGGTTTTCTGCCCCTGTTTTTCGCGATTGACGGTTTCGAGCTTGCGACTGATGGTTTGGTGGTTTTGAGGGGGATTTAAATTCTGCGCTGGTCTGACCATCGTCAGTCGTGGACTTTAGTCAACGATCGATTGACTGGAGGGCTGCTTCGCGTGAGTGAAGGCGGGTGGGTCCGACTGAGAGAAGTGCGCCTTTCAATCTGCAGTTGAGCGAGTTTCTCCAAGTCTTTAAGGGTCGAAGGCATTGTTTTTTAATGGTGGAGAGCAAATAAAAAAGAAGTTTCCGTGGAGAGCAAATAAAAAAGAGAGGAGAAATATTTTAGGAGAGGATAGTTTGAAAAGTGTCTTCGTGACCGCCGTGGCCGCCTTAGTCCGCCTTTTTTCGCTTTAAGTTCAAAAAAGGGAAAAAAAAAAAAAAAAAAAAAAGGGGGAAAAAAGAAGGAAAAAAAAAAAGAAAGAAAGAAGAAAAAAGAGAAAAAAAAAAAAAAAGAAAAGAAGAAAAGAGAAAAGGAAAAAAAAAAAAAGAAGGTCAAAAAGGGGAATAGGGCTTCCCTTCTTTGTGGGCTTCTTGGTTTTTGGGATGGTTGGCCTCGATATCTCCCTGGTCTGCGGTCAGTTTCTCCTCCATGTTGGAGGGGCCTGCCTTTGGGTTTGAAGAGTAAAAGTGGTGCGAGTTACTTTTGGCCATGGATGTGGCTTCTTCCTCTCTCGTGAAAAGTAATCGGGCCCCTCCCCCTGGGGAGACCGATTTCCTGGCCGCTCTGCTGGAGGGGGGGTCGTGTGCCGCCCCTGGGGCATTTGAAAGTGCTGAATCCCCCGTCGTGTCCCTCAATAGACCCGCAGTTCTGTCTGCTCAGGAGGAGCTCAAGAAAGTTTGCCTCATCGGCCAAGTGTTTGGCCCTAGGCCCCCGCTCGAAATCGTGCGACAATGGCTTCGAAAAGAGTGGTTCCCTCGAGGACTAATTGTCAGCAAATGTCAGTTCTTACCAGCAAACCACATGCTGCTAGTCTTTGAAAATGAAGAGATGGCGTTCCAAGCCCTAAGCGTTGGCACCTGGCAGCTCGGTCGGACGACCCTGTGCTTATTCAGATGGTCCCCGGACTTTACCCCCGACAAATCGAAATCACTTCGGTACCCTCTTTGGGTTGAGCTCCCTAACCTCCCATACTTCTTGTACAACTTCGTGTGGGACATAGTCTCCCCTATCGGCAAGCCGTTGGCTTCACGAGAAGACATTGGTGGTTTCATCTATGAGGGTGCAAGACACTCGTTCAATGCTAGATGGCACCCACAAATCTGCGTCGAGGCCGACCTCAGTTCGCCGCTTCCATCAACGATCAAAGTGGACATGGGCGAAGGAGATGTTTGGGAGCAGGATATCACCTACAAAAACCTCCCCAACGCGTGCTTTCGTTGTGGCCAGCAAGGTCATAGGATTAAAGACTGCCCTCTCAGGCAAAAAAACAAGCGATTTCAAGAAGCCTCCAAAACTGCTGAAGACAACTCTGACGATTTGACCCACTTGACCAAGGAAGGGGAAGGCAAGGGCCTCCTTAATCCACAAGCTGATGCCGATGGCTTTACTGAAGTTAGAAGAAGAAGGAAAAGAAGTCCGAGGGCCAACGGTGAGAGGAACAACCTTCCAATTACCCCACACAGCAATTTGTACTGCAATCTTGGAAAGGAGATCAACGAGCTCGACTACCCAGGTGGGAAGCCACCTGAGGTAGACAACTACGACGAAGCCCTAGAGATCCCTGACAACAAAGAAACTCCCCAGGAGGGCTACACTACAAGCAAAGAAGATGGTTTCACTACTAATAATGAAGACAACATGGATAGTGAAAGTTCCATCATTGGATCGACGATCCCGGAAACGATGCCGAGCACGGGGCCCAATTCTCCCCAGCGGGGGGCTTCCCGCAAAGGGAAACAGCCTTTGGAGTTACCTTGGAAAAGCCCCCATAAGAACCGATTTCTAAGTCGGGATCAGATCCCAGCGAAAAAGAAAGATGAAGCCAAGAGAAGAAAGGACAAGGCTCCCTCCCGCAAAGAGGGATCAACACAAAAATGATTGTCATCTCGCTAAATGCTAGGGGGCTAACCGACCCCTCAAGAGCGGCCATCATTGGTCAATGGCTCCGCGACATTAGCTTAAAACCAGACATTATATGCATTCAAGAGATTAAAATTGACGGAGAAGACCTTCTGAAACGGCTTAGACAGGTTTCCTCGGCCCATGTGTGGATCCCAACAAAGCACCAGCGGGGATCCGGTGGAACGGCTATCGGTGTTAAACAACCCTGGCTTGAAAAGCTTGAGAACTCCATTGAAGATGTAAATCACCGCTGGATTGCGGTTTCTTTTGGTGCTCCCCTCTGTGTTACTATGGTTTCTTTGTACGCCCCTAACGGGGATTTGGAGAGGCTGAACACTTGGACTTCTCTTGACTCACTTCCCCACAACGTGCTTATTTGTGGAGACTTCAACATGGTGGAGGACCCTATGGACAGATGGATGGGCAAGGGCAGGGTCATCGACAGTCGGGAGAAAGAAACGTGGGACATGACCAAACTCCACTTGGATCTGGTCGAATTCAAAGACTCGAATGGCTTTTCCTGGTCGAATCTCCAAGCGGGCGAGGATCTGAGGAAAGCTAGACTTGATAGATGCTACATCTCTCAGAGTTTTACTCATCTGTGGGGCCACCCTTCCGTCACGCAACGTACTGACCTCACCATCTCTGATCACTACCCGATCGTTATCACCTTTCAACCTTCCAACAGGACCCACAAGGCTCCATGGTTCCATGCCAACGCTTCCACCTTCTCTCTCCCCTCCGTCCATCAAGAGATTGCCGATGTGTGGAAGGTGGCGTTCGCCTCTGGCTTGGCCCCAGCCAAGTGCTGGAGAAGTGCGGTCGACAAGTCTCGCAAGATCATGATCAGAACTAAGAAGATGCTCGAGTCAGTGCGGCGGGCTCGTAGGGAAGCGCTTTACCACAGACTCTGGAGACTCGAGGAGGAAGTAAACAAAGGAAAACACCAAGCCTAGAAAGGTCTCCGAAAAATCAGAGCGGCGATGAGATACGAGGAAGAAATACAAAGGAAAAACTTGCAAATCTTCTTCAAGGAGTGGTGGGTTGGAAAAGCCGACAAACCCACCAAAGAGATGTGCAGTATCCTTAAAAGGAAACACAACAGAGAGACGATTCCCCTACTGCTAGACCCACATGGCAATGTATGCAACTCGGAAGAAGATAATGTTGGCATCATCGAAGGGCACTTCACGAGACTCCTGGGAACCTCGAACCCCCTCTCCCACCATAGAAGGGACTGCATGGCTGCCATCTCTAGGGTTTCCCCCCGGAGAATACCGCCCAACCTCCACTCCCTGCTTCATGCCCCGATCCCTGAATCAGAAATCATTGAGGTCATTGATGCCCTCCCTCTCGGCAAAAGCCCGGGACCCGACGGACTCACTAACGAGTTTTTTAAATCCTTCAAGCTGGTGGTTGCCACCCCTCTTCGGATGGTTTGGCAAGAAGCGCTAAAATTTGGTGCTCTTCCTTCTTGTATAAATAATGGAATTATCAAGCTGATTCACAAGAAGGGGGAAAAAAACAGAATCGAGAACTGGCGGCCAATTACCATGCTTCAAACAGGATACAAGATCGTCGCCAAAGTCATTGCCAACAGACTTGCGTGCCACCTGAATTCAATTTGCAAATGAGTCTAATCAAGATGTGGTCTTCCTCAAGATCGACTTTGACAAAGCCTACGATAGGCTAGAATGGGACTATATTCTGCAGTCGCTACAGGACCTCGGATGTAGTCAGAAATTCACTAAGATGATCGCGACCCTTCTCGGCAACGCAACGACCCAAATTAACGTTAACGGCAAACTTTCGAAGGCGATCCATCTTAAAAGATCTATTAGACAAGGGTGCCCTCTTGCCCCCCTTCTCTTTGCCATCGCCACTGAGGGGCTGAGCAGACTTGTGGCTCATCATGTGGAGGCTGGCAATATCAAAGGCCTCCAGCTTCCTCACGATCACAGTCAAATCATCATGAGACTTTTTGCCGACGATATGAACGCGTTCGTTCACAATGATAATACCAGCCTGGAGACTTTCTGGAGGTGTCTTGATACCTTTTGTGAGGCCTCTGGATCCAAAATCAACCACAATAAGACCGCCTTTAGGGCCATTGTGGGACATCAACCTGGCCTTCTCATTGATCATGGCTGTCAAATCATTCCGCAGGGCCAAATCTTTCGGCTACTTGGAATCCCCTCGGGGTTTGGCGTCTCTATGGAGCAGCGATGGAACTGGGTGCTGGCCAAACTTGAAAACAAGCTCAATTACTGGAGAGGCATGCAAATCAATCTCGCTGGACGCGCGATGGTTATCAACACGTTCCTCCTCTCGTCTACCATCTATTTCCTTTCTTGCTGGAGACCGAATGAGCAAGGCCTGTCCAAACTGAATAGCATCTGCAGAAACTTTCTTTGGACGGGTGATCATAACAGAAGGGGGGTGCCTAAAATCAAATGGGCCATCTGCACCAGCCCTAGAGATAGCGGGGGGCTTGGCATCCTGGACATCGGGTGCATGGCTAACAAACTGGCAGCCAAATGGATGATTAAAGCTTGGTGCAATAGGGAGGCCTCGTGGGCCAAGCTGATCTTCAGAAACAAAAATGAGTTGGCCCTCACGGGGTTCCCGAACTGGAAGAACCTTGACATCATGACCCTACTATTCTCCCCGATACCTGTCTTCCCGAAAGGCTCCACTCTCGTCTGCTCTCTTTGGAAGGGCTGGAATAAAGTCAAAAGCTTCACAAGAATCAGTGAGGACTGGAAGTGGGCGGCCGGAATCAGACAAAACGACTCTATCTGGTTTCCGATACATGGCATCCGGAGTGTGGAGTCGTGGAACATTCAAAATGCCAAGAAGTTATGGAACAAAGGATTCAAAAAATGGAAACACCTCTGGAAACATGACACCAACAGTTGGATCAACTACGAGGATATCGACCCTCGCATAAACATCTCCTACGAAGAATGGAACACCTTGCAAAGCAGATGCCTCGCTTGGGATCGTCACAAAACTCGCCTTCTCATGGGACAAGATGCTCCGAACGCGCGTGGTCTCAAATGGCACAATGGGAATAGCCTACTCAAAATCCCGAACATCAAAGAAACGACTGACCTCCAGATCAGCCTCAACAAGAAGTGGTGCCTGTCCTGGACGCGGCTTCGGTGGGACATGAAATTCATGGGTATCTGGCACCCACTTATAGAGATTAAGAAGTCGGTCCTCTTATGGCAAATTCTTCATCGAGGAATTTGGACTAACCATAAGGCAAGCAAAATTTGTGGGATCCCTCCGTGGTGCAAACGCTGCCACCGTGCAATCGAAGATGTCCCACACATCTTCCTTACTTGCCCCAACTCCTACAGAATCTGGCAGATGGTTGGACTGAAAATCAGAGTTCAGAAACAGCTTAGCTGGAAACAAGTCCTTTTGGGTGAAGCGATTGGATGCTCTGCGGCTCTCTGGAACGCGATCAGAGGGGAGGTCCTGTGGAAAATTTGGCGGGAGCGGTGTGCTCTCAACTTCGGCGACCCCCCCAGGGAGTGGTCGATTGAAAAATCTCTATTCCTCCTTGGCAAAAGGATTGCCAACAGTAAGAAATCCCCCCCCTTCAGGCACCATCAAGTCCTCCTTTTGATCAACAACAAGCTAAAACCCAAGTGGGTCCCGCATGAGGGCGACGAGAGGGTGATCAACCTTCTTTGTACTGCAACCTAGGAATCAACCAAGCTTCCCCTGCTTTGTGGGATTTGGGGGGTCCCGTGGGCACTAGTCCCCTTCTATTGTACCTTTGTTTCTTAATTTAATTCAAGTCCGGGAGAGTAGGCTATTGCCGAACTTCCTTTATATTAAAAAAACATGATACTATAATTTTGGTAGCTGATCTAATCACCAAGATGACATGCTTCTTTTGTAAGGAAAGAACAAAACTTAATTCAATGCCACAAATAATTTGTCAAACAACTTTTCAATCGCATTGGATACCTCGAAACATAATTTTTGACAGAGATTTGAAGTTCCCACTAGACTTTTGGAAAGGGAAATTCTAAAATTTGTTAGTCAACTTTATACGAGTACAAATTTCCATCCATAGACTGATGGAATAACCAAAAGGATTAATCAAGTCCTTAAAGATATGTTTTCTATGTGTGTGGATGAAAAGCATAATGATTGGACTTGATATTTGCCTTTAGCTGAGTTTGCGTACTATAGTGGATGACATGCATCCATAAAATGAATCCATTGGAGGGTATGTATGTTTATAATTTTTAACTCCATCTACCTTTTTTGGTTTTTAATAAAGTAGAAGTACGTAAGGAGATGCTTGGGAATATGGAGAAAGGACTTGATGGAATTAAACAACGCATTAGAGAAGGTAAGAAAAGACAAAAAGAAATTATATGAATAAAGGAAAAGGAAACTTGAATTTCAAAAGATGCAATAGTACTTTTTTTAAGTTCAATCCTTAAGGATCCAATTTGTTTTTAGGTAAGGATCGTAGAACTTTAATATGGTATGCAATAACTTTAAAGATTTTCAAAAAAAGCTTTGAAGATCTTTCATATTTGCTTGAATTTCCTAAACATGTGAAGGTGCATCATGTATTTCATGTCAATTTAGTTAACAAATATGTATTAAAAGTTCATCATGTTTGCAAAAAAATTATACTCTAAAAGAAGATGGTTCTTTCGAAGTTCAATAAAAAATATTATTAAATAAGATCAATACTATCAAGAAACCTTTCTATAATATAAATTCTAGTTAAGTGGCACACATCCAATTGAAAATTTGACATGCATTATTTTAGATCACTTCTTGGCGCAATGTCCTCTTTATAGTAAGGATGTTTATTAGTTACTAAAAATAGGGGAAAAATTGTAATAAACCTCTTGATAGTAAGAGTTTTCATTACTAAATCTATAATAATGTAGATAATATTTGGAATGAGTTTCTAGTCCACTTTATGCATGTGGATAAAATTTTTGGATGACAATGTTTGATGTTGTCTCTATACTCCTTCTCTGCATCACATGTTTTGGATGAAAGTTTGATGTGAAACTATAAGTATTCGGAAAATTATTGTACTACCCCGATTTTTTAGGACTGTTGCAGACTTTGAGTAGTGATCATCACGACGAGCTTTTCTCTGAAATGGCTGAATAGAATTTCTTCAAATTTTGATAGCATGTAGAGACAACTTTAAGTTGGTTCCAACAAGCTATAGATCTTTGAATTTGGTGAAGAAATGACTAAGATATGCTCTCCACAAGTTCAGAGACTTTCAAGTACTATGACAGAGAACTCAGAAATGAACAATGTAGATATATTTAATATTGAACACTTGTATACAATGCCAATGGCATTAAGATCATTGCCTAATGGTGTAGATAGGTGTGTGCTAGAGTGTAGGCCTCACATACACTCAGAATTGATAAAGATGAACTCAGGAATGATGAGTCTTACCTACGACTTTTTCCCTAGAGTTTATAGAAGAGTTCACTATCAATTTGAATTTGAATTCAAATTTTGGCTCCCTATAATCATGCTCCTAGGTCCTAGGATATATTCCATCAATCAAAGCTAACTTTTCCACGAATTCCTTTTGGTAGGTCTTTACAAAGATTCCAAGTCAAAACTGACTTTTACAAAAAGTAAAGTGGTAATTAACCACTATCATTTGTTCCTATGCTTCTCCATATGTGTATGAACTTCAAGGTCTCCTTCAAGCCAAATTTGTAGGCTTCTGAATTGCACCAACAGCTCCCCCTCAAGCCAAACATTTTGGCTTGGTCTTCATCTTCAGTCTTCATGTATATCCTGCAATCCAATCATTGCTTTGAACCTGCAAAGTTTGGTTCCATCCAAAGCTTTAGTCAACAAATCTGCATACTGCATGTTGGTTGATACATAGGTTAATTGAATGTCCTTGCTTAATAGCTTCTCTCTCACATAGTGGTAATGAACCTCTATATGTTTGGTACTAGCATGATAGATAGGATTAGCTGCAAGGCGAAGTGAGCTTGTATTGTCTCCAAAGATTATTGGTGACCAAGTATATAAACCCAATTCTGTATACAATACCTTGATCCATATGGCTTCTTTGGTGGCATTAGCCAATCCTCTATACTCTGCCTTAGTAGAAGATAAAGCAACAGTAGGTTGCTTCTTTGAAGACCATGATATTGGTTTATCACCTGCAAATGAAATGTTTCCAAAAGTCCTCCTCATATCATCCTTGCATCCTGCCCAATCTGCATTTGAAGAGATCTTAATATCCAAGTCTGAAGTGTAAGGGAAATACAAACCATGATGTTGAGTGCCTTTGAGGTACTTCTGAATTCTTTTGGAAGCTTCTAGGTGAGGTACCCTTGGCTTGTGCATAAATTGACTTAGCACACTAACTCCATATGCAATGTCTATCCTTGTTAAGGTAGCATAATTCAAACTTCCAACTATACTTTGGTAACACGTAACATCATCAATTTCATCACCTTCATGGGCACTTAGTTTTAGGTTTACCTCCATTGGAGTACTTGTAACTTTGGCATCCTGCAAATGAAACTTCTTCAACATATCCTGTATGTACCTTTTCTGAGTAATGTATATTCCACAGTTAGTATAGACTAACTCAAGCCCAAGAAAATACTTTAGTAGACCAAGATCATTGATCTTGAACTCCTTCATCATCTGGTTTTTTATCTGTCTGATTCCATTGACATCATTACCTGTAAGTATGATATCATCAACATATACACATAGGTATATTAGTTAATGCCTTGGGTTTGTGAAAAACCGTTGGCTACCAATCTGGCTTTGTACCTGTTAATTGACGCATCAGAATTTCTTTTGAGTTTATAGATCCATCTGGATCCTATTACCTTCATGGATTCTTTCTTTGGTACTAGCTCCCATGTGTCACTTTCTTTGAGTGCTTCAATCTCCTCATTCATAGCTTCTTTCCATTTTACCTTGGTTATGGCTTCTTCACATGATCCTGGTTCTTCAATTGACAAATCTTTGGCATGATAAACAAAGTGTTTAGTCACAAGAGAGGTATCATACCCATATCTGATAGGTTTTTTGCTCTCCCTTTGTGATCTTCTGATTGATTGATTTGAAGATTCAGGTATGTCTTCAAGCTTCTTCATTTTGACTTTGCCCTTGGACTTCCATGCCTTGAACTCTTCAAGGTTGATAACATCTTCATCATCTAAAGTAGTGTCTTCATTTTGAATAGGTTCCTGGAGAAGTACTCACCTCCTCCATCTGACCTTAGCCTCTTTAAATTCTTTTCTGTCTGATTCTCAACAAGTGCAAGATATTTTTTAAAACAATTGAACACCTCACCCTTGTGCTTCATGAAGTACAATACAGTCCACCTGCTATAATCATCAATAAAAGATACATAGTACCTTGATCCTGATATTGAGGGGTCTTTGCTTGGTCCCCATACATCTGTATGAACAAGCTCTAGGTAGTCCTCATGCATGTAGCCTTTTCTTGAGAAGGGTAACCTGTGAGACTTCCCAAATTGACAAGCACTACATTTATATATCATGTGCTTTTTGGAAACATTGGGTATTCCAATTACACATTGATCCCTGCATATCTACTTCAAGGTTCTTTCTCCTACATGCCCTAATCTTTTATGCCAAATCTCAAGTTCTGAAAATGTTTGATCTTTATAACTGTATAGTGCAATATTCTTTATGTCTTCTAGCTCAAAAGTAAAAAGTCTACCTGATTTTTCTCCTTTTCCTATTCTCTTGAACCCATGCCTTGGATCCTCCACAAATGCTCCAAATTGGTTGAATCTAACCTGCAAACGTTTCTCCATAATCTTTCCAACACTCATCAAATTTTTGGTAATGGTTGGCACATAGAGTACCCTACTCAACAAGTTCTGATTTCCATCACAAGTCTTAACATTTCCAACTTTAACTAATGAGTGCTTGGTTTCATCACCTGTTTGTACTTGATGCTTACCTTTTGGTTCTTCAAGGTCAGAGAGTAGAGCTACATTGCTAGCCACATGATTTGAGCATCTAGAATCAATGTAGAATAGGTGGTTATCATTTATACCTAGTTTTGAAGTCATATTCATGATCAGAAGAGAATCATCCACCTCTTCTGTATAGTTGTTGTAGTCCTTCCTAGATTTGAATCCTCCTTGGTAGTTACCATTGTAGTTGTTGTTGTAGTTATTGTTGTAGTTGTTGTTGTAGCCTTGGTTATGGTTGAATCTACCTCTTGACTAAGAGTATCCACCTCTTTGATATCCTCTTCCTCTCTGATTCTTGTAGTTCCTGAAACACTCATCTGTAGTATGATTTGATAAACCACAAATGTTGCATGGTGAGGAGTTATAGGATCTCCCCCTACCTTGCTTACCTCCTCTGCCCCTTCCTCTTGATGATCTACCTCTCCCTGCATAGTTGGCTTGAGAAGTAGTGCCTTCATCTTCTATCTTCTTGTTCTTGCCTTTATCTTTAGCTTTACCTTTATCAATGTATAGGGCAAAAGAGCTATTACCTTTGGATGTGTCTCCATTCTTGTTGAGCTTGGCTTCATGAGTGAATAATTGTCCCATGAGAGTGGTAAGGTCTGGAATCTGCATGTCCATGTAAAGGTCCATGGCAGTGGTGAAGCTTTCCCATTTGTCATCAGCTTTGATCCCATTGATCACTTGCATTACTATCTGCTCTTCTTCAATCTCTTCTCCTATGCTTGCTAACTGATCTGCTACATCTTTAATCTTGCTCACAAACTCTGAAATAGCCTGCTTAGGTTGCTTCCTTAATGTGGTGAATTCAATCCACAACTGATTTTTTCTAGCCCTTGTGTTGGAAGAAAAATATGATGACAAGGTTTCCCAAGTCTCTTGGGATGTCTTACAGTTCCTAATATGGTGCAAAAGAAAATCAGAGATGGAGTTGAGTAAGTAAGACCATGCTAATGCATCCTTGGCACACCGTGTGTTGAGCTTTTCATGTTCTTCCTTTGTTGGTAATCCTCTTGTTTTGAATGAGGGCAATTCCTCATCTCCTGAGATGTATCCATAAAGACTTCTTCCTTGTAGGTATGTCTTCATCCTTAGAGACCATGCCTGATAGTTGTTCCTATCCAATTTATCAATAAATGAAGGAAAAACATCTCCCATTTTACCTTAACTTGCTCTGATACCACTGTTGGGAATGATGGATGGACACTCCAAGAGAATGAGTAGGTACTGCCAAATCCTGCTTCGTACCTGTTGGTGCAGGACAATCAACAATTGAAGGTCTTTAAGTCCGCAGAAACTTCAGCAAAAATTTCCTTAAAAAGGTCACCGGAAGGTCACCGGAAGGTCACCGGAACAGTACCGGAAGGTCACAGTAAATTCACCGGAATGTTACCGGAAATGATCACTTTTACAGTTTTCAGTTCATGAAGAGTTGAAAGATGAAAGGAGGAAGAAAAGAACAAATTTTGAAGCTTGGAAGAAGAACCGGAAAAAGTTGTACACATATGTACAGTAGTATAGTCCGCGTTATAAGCTTGTACAAATTTATCTATAAATACCTGGAAAATGTTGAGGCGCATAGTAGTAGTAGTAGTAGAGATGAAAAGAAGAGAGAAAGTATGAGAGGCATATACGAGAGAAGAGAGGTATAGATGAGAAGAATGAGAAGTTAGGTGTCATTAGACATATGAAAAGTTAGTTGAGTTTTCCTCTCATCACTCAACTGTAACTTTCTGAGTAATCGAAGAAATATTGCGCCGAAATTCTGTGTGTTCTTCATCTGTGATAGATGATTTGTGAAATCCTTTTGAGGATATCTAAGTCTATAGTTAATCAATCTATAGCTTAAGTTTCAGAGTTTAATTGTAAACAGAAACCGAGAATTGTCAGTAGGAACATTCATATGTGTTGAGTGTTCAAAGTTTACTGAAACAGGCGCATTTCCAGTGATCAATGTTTTGATCATTTCTCAGTGCTTACTTTAAAGTTTTGCATGAGTGAGGACTTAATCTTTAAGTTAGAAGATAAGCTACTCATAACCAGAAGCATTTGCTTAAACGGGTTCTATTCAAGGAGAACCAAGTCTTAGAAGTTACAGGTGTGAAGTCGACTGTTCAGAATGACAGTTTCAGACATAGGTAACTTGTGAAGTTGATTTCTCAAGTTATACTAAACCTTTTGAAGAACTTTAACTTGAAGGAGGTGTGCAATCTCTAGGCGACACTCCATACAAAGTTTCAGAAAAACTTTACATGTTTGTCAGATTAATTTGAAGAAATTGTGCAGCAGACTTTTGTGTTGTGAAGTTTTTGACTTACTCTTGGTATAGAGGTGCTCTAATCACAAGAGTAGGTTATTCTGAAGGAGATTAACATTCTCCATCAGTGGTATCAGAGCAGGAGACATCAAAATCAAAGAAAGGAGGATCCCGATTGCTGCGGTTACAAAGAATTCAACAACTGAAGAACTAAAAGGTGAAAGCTTGAAGGCAAAACCTGAGGAAGAGATCATACGATATCAAGAAAGACAAACAGAGTCTAATTTGAAGCAAAGGTACATATATTATTCATAAAGGTTGAAGATTTCAATACACAGGAAGACACAAGATGGGAGATTCTCTGCAGATAGAGAAACTGGATAGGGAAAACTATCCTGCGTGGTCAATGAGAATGGAAGCTCATCTTATGAGCAAAGATTTGATAGCTTATATCACAGGAGAAGAAGAAAAGCCACAGTTCAGAGATCCTAGTGTTCCGACTAGGGAAGAGTTAGCAGATTTGAAAAACTGGATGAAGAAAGATGCTCAAGCTAGAAGCATTATCTATATGGCAGTCAATGATTACTTGTTACCTCATATTCGAGGTCTTGAAAGTGCAACTGACATTTGGAATGCTTTGGAGGAGCATTTCCAGAATACTACTAAGTCAAGGAAGGCATCCTTATGGGCAGAGTTTACAACTTTCAAGAAGAAGGCTTCTCAGTCCATTTCAGACTATGTGACAAGGATGAAAGACATTGCAGATGCATTAGGAGCTGTTGATGAAGACATTGAGGAGGATAAATTGGTAAGGCAAATTCTTACAGGCTTAAGAGGTGATGACAAATGGAAGCCGTTTATTTTGTCTATCACTTGATCATTTCACTCCAGATTTAAATCAGTTGCTAGGTCATATGCTAACATTTGAGAATGATGTTAAAGGAGATAGTGACAAGAGTGCAGGTCATGCAATGTACTCAAAAGATAAAAAGAAGAATAGCAAAGGAAAGCAACAAGCAAATGAAGATGAAGGAACAACTACCCAAGCCAACTTCCTAAGAGGAAGAGGAGGTGGCAAAGGTAGAGGAAAAGGCAGAAACAACAAAGATGGAGGCAAAGCTTGCTGGATTTGTGGTAAGACAAATCATTTAGCTAATGATTGTTGGCACAATACTCAAAGTAATAATGGATATAGTCAAAGTTACAATGCAAGAGGAAGAGGTGGCAGAAATCAAAGAGGAAATTTTAGAGGCAGAGGTGGTAGGAGTTACTTTGGAAGAAATGCAGGTAGAGGATTCCAAAGACAACAATATAACAATACCTACTACAATTACGCTTCAGAACAGAAGGATGATTCAACATTGATATTGAATGCTACTTGTGAAAGGCAGAATGAAGATCAAAGAGTCTTCTACATTGACTCAGGATGTAGCAATCACCTGAGTGGAAACATATCATTGATGACTGATTTGGAAATAAAGTTTCTAATCATGTTGTTCAAACAGGTGACAACACAAAGCATAAAGTGAAGTCGATTGGATCAGTAAAAGCTAAAGACGGTAGTACCTTATTGGGTAAGGTTCTGTATGTTCCTACAATTCCTAAGAATTTGATAAGTGTAGGACAAATTGTTGAAAAGGGATATGAAGTAAGATTCACTAATGAAGGAGTATACGTGGAAGATCCCAGTCAAGGGTATAAACAGATTGTTTCAGGAAAGAAAGAAGGAAGACTGTTTACACTGAAGATTCAAGGCAACATTGGTCAGGCCATGTTTACATATGCAGGACATAAAATTTCTGAGTTAGATCTTTGGCACAAGAGGCTTGGACATTTCAATGAAAGAGGTATTAAAGATATGATTAACAATGGTTCAGTGCTTGGATTGCCTAATGTTGCAGGTCAACATATGACATACAAATGTGAGGCATGTCAATTAGGTAAAGCTCATAAGAATTCTTACTCCAAGCATGGTTTTATGTACTCAGAGAAGCTTGAGTTGGTACACACAGATGTGTGGGGACCATCAAAGGATTTCAGTATAAATGGATCAAGATATTATGTGATTTATGTTGATGATGCTACTAGATGGATCACTATCTATGTGATCAAGGATAAGTCAGAAGTATTCAATACATTCAAACATTATCATGCATATGCAGAAAGAAATACAGGTCATAAACTGAAGAGACTAAGATCAGATGGAGGGGGAGAGTATTTCTCCAACGAATTCAGTGACTACTTATGGAATGCAGGTATAAAAAGGGAAGTTACTTGCAGGTACTCTCCTCAACAAAATGGTGTAGCAGAAAGAAGGAATAGGACTCTTGTTGAGTTTGCAAGGTCCATGATGAATGAGAAAAATTGTCCTAATTATTTGTGGGCTGAAGCTGTAAATACAGCTACTTATTTGGTCAATAGGTTACCATGTAAAGCCTTGCAGGGTATGACACCATATGAGGCTTGGTGGGGTAAGAGACCTACCCTGGATCATTGCAGAGTATTTGGATGTGTGGCATATGCATATGTGCCATCACAATTAAGACACAAATTGGAACCTAAAGCTGAAAAATATGTTTTCATTGGTTATGATGATAGACAGATGGGATACAGGTTGTGGAATCCATCCACAAAACATTTTCTGGTTTCGAAAGATGTTACGTTCGATGAGCAAAGTTCTTGGTATGCAGAAACAGTTAATGTCAATACAGGTGATGAAGAAGAAGTGAGTCAAAAGAAAGGTAAATCAAAGGTTCAAATAATTGATGAAGAAGAAAATTATGAAGTGCAGGAAGAAGTTGAAGAAAGGTCAAGATTTGATCCTGAGTGTGAGGAACCAGAAACCTCAAGGACTGGAGAACTCAGAAGGTCATCAAGAAATAGATGGCAACCTACAAGGTACAGTTATGATACTTCATTTTTGGCTACGAAAGATTATGCTTACATAATGAAAGCAGATGAAGACCCTTCTACATATGAAGAGGCAAAAGGTAAGGAAAAATGGGAGAAAGCTATGCAAGAAGAACATGATGCATTGGTGGAAAATCAAACATGGGATCTAGTTCCTAAACCAAATAGCCAGAAGATTATTGGATGCAAGTGGGTCTACAAGACCAAAAGATTTGCAGATGGAAGTGTGTCTAGATACAAAGCTAGACTTGTTGTCAAAGGGTTTGCTCAAACATATGGAATTGATTATGATGAGACTTATAGTCCAGTGGCAAAGATGACAACCATCAGAACACTCATAGCTGTTGCTGCGAGTAAAGGTTGGAAGTTATGTCAGTTAGATGTGAAAAATGCTTTTCTGAATGGTTATATTTCAGATGATGTGTTCATGGAGCAACCTCAAGGGTTCAGAGATAAAAGGTATCCAGATCATGTGTGCAAGCTCAAGAGAGCTTTGTATGGCTTGAAACAAGCGCCAAGAGCGTGGAACTATAGACTTGTAAAGTTCTTGAAAGAACTTGGTTTTCAGGTGTCTGAAGCAGATAGTAGTCTGCTTATAAAAGCAAGTGATATACATGTGCATATATGTTGATGATATAATCCTTACAGGAACAGATGAGTCAGGTATACAAAGACTCAAGAAGCAAATGGAAAAGGAGTTCAAGATAAGTGACTTGGGAGACTTGTCATACTTCTTGGGTATGGAGATCACATATACTCAGCATGGAGTATTCGTGACCCAAGAAAGATATTTGAAGAACTTGTTAATCAAGTTTAAAATGAATGATTGTCGGATAGCACCTACTCCAATGGAGGTGAATCACAAATTGAGTAAGTTTGGAGGTGAAGAATTCAAGGATGTGAGACAATATCAGAGTTTGGTTGGTAGTCTTATCTATGCTACTTTAACCAGACCTGATTTATCATATGCAGTAGGAGTATTGTCTCAATTCATGCACTGTCCAAGGAAAGAACATTGGATTGCAGGACAAAGGGTGTTGAGGTACATTAAGGGTACACTCAAAGAAGGTTTGTATTATGGTTTTACATCAGATACAAATATCAAAATATACAGTGATGCAGATTGGGCAGGTAATCCAGATGACAGAAGGTCAACATATGGATACATGTGTTATGTGGGAGATAAGCTAATCTCATGGTGTTCCAAGAAGCAACATACAGTTGTTTTGTCTTCTACCGAAGCTGAGTACAAAGGCATGGTTGAAGCCGCAAAGGAAGTGATTTGGCTAAAGACTTTAATGAAGAATTTTGACACTATACAGAGGACACCAATTATATTTGGAGATAATATGAGTTCATTATATTTAGCTGCTAATCCTGTTTTTCATGCCAGGACTAAACACATTGAAATTCAGTATCACTTTCTAAGAGAGAAGGTGATGGATAAAGAGATTGAAGTAATTCATACTTCAACAAAAGATCAGATAGCTGATATGCTTACAAAAAGTTTGGATGGACCTAAGTTACAAAGGTTTAAAGATATGGCAGGAATAAAGAAGACAGAGAAAACCTCAATTGATGATTGAGGGGGAGCTGTTGGTGCAGGACAATCAACAATTGAAGGTCTTTAAGTCCGCAGAAACTTCAGCAAATATTTCCTTAAAAAGGTCACCGGAAGGTCACCGGAAGGTCACCGGAACAGTACCGGAAGGTCACAGTAAATTCACCGGAATGTTACCGGAAATGATCACTTTTACAGTTTTCAGTTCATGAAGAGTTGAAAGATGAAAGGAGGAAGAAAAGAACAAATTTTGAAGCTTGGAAGAAGAACCGAAAAAAGTTGTACACATATGTACAGTAGTATAGTCCGCGTTATAAGCTTGTACAAATTTATCTATAAATACCTGGAAAATGTTGAGGCGCATAGTAGTAGTAGTAGTAGTAGAGATGAAAAGAAGAGAGAAAGTATGAGAGGCATATACGAGAGAAGAGAGGTATAGATGAGAAGAATGAGAAGTTAGGTGTCATTAGACATATGAAAAGTTAGTTGAGTTTTCCTCTCATCACTCAACTGTAACTTTCTGAGTAATCGAAGAAATATTGCGCCGAAATTCTGTGTGTTCTTCATCTGTGATAGATGATTTGTGAAATCCTTTTGAGGATATCTAAGTCTATAGTTAATCAATCTATAGCTTAAGTTTCAGAGTTTAATTGTAAACAGAAACCGAGAATTGTCAGTAGGAACATTCATATGTGTTGAGTGTTCAAAGTTTACTGAAACAGGCGCATTTCCAGTGATCAATGTTTTGATCATTTCTCAGTGCTTACTTTAAAGTTTTGCATGAGTGAGAACTTAATCTTTAAGTTAGAAGATAAGCTACTCGTAACCAGAAGCATTTGCTTAAACGGGTTCTATTCAAGGAGAACCAAGTCTTAGAAGTTACAGGTGTGAAGTCGACTGTTCAGAATGACAGTTTCAGACATAGGTAACTTGTGAAGTTGATTTCTCAAGTTATACTAAACCTTTTGAAGAACTTTAACTTGAAGGAGGTGTGCAATCTCTAGGCGACACTCCATACAAAGTTTCAGAAAAACTTTACATGTTTGTCAGATTAATTTGAAGAAATTGTGCAGCAGACTTTTGTGTTGTGAAGTTTTTGACTTACTCTTGGTATAGAGGTGCTCTAATCACAAGAGTAGGTTATTCTGAAGGAGATTAACATTCTCCATCAGTACGAGCCCTTTGATGCTTTAGAGTTGATAAGTGGACCTCCTTAGCTTTCCAATGACACCAAATAATGGCGTATGTACTTTGTAAATGATGTATGTAAAGATTGAATCAAAACAGACAACTTTGAGCTTCGAGCTTCCAAGAAAACTTTCTATTTTTGACTTGACACCTACTGGAACTTTTGCTCAGTATGACGAGTATAGTAGGAATTGGAAACTTCCTTTAAGGGCTATCTAACTAGCTTAGCAAACTAACTATTCCAAGTGGAATCATATAAAAAGATCAACTATGCTCAGAGAAATCAATTTAGCAAGTAAACCTTTACCCCCGATTTTTTAGGATTGTTGCAGACTTTGACCAGTGATCATCTCGACGCCCTTTTCTCTGAAATGGCCGAATAGAATTTTTTCAAGCTTTGACCGAATGTAGAGAACTTTGAGCTGGTTCCAACAAGCTATAGATCTTTGCATTTGGTGGAGAAATGAGTGAGATATACTCTCCACAAGTTGACAGACTTTCAAGTACTATGACAGAGAACTCAGAAATGAACAATGTAGATATATGTATTAATGAATACTTGTAAACAATGCCATTGGCATGAAGATCATTGCCTAATGGTGTAGATAGGTGTGGGCTAGAGTGTAGGCCTCACACACACACACAAACTTGACAAAGATGAGCTCGGGAATGATGAGTCTTACCCGCGACTTTTTCCTTAGAAATTATATAAGAGTTCACTATCAATTTGAATTTGAATTCAAATTTTGGCTCCTATAATCATGCTCCTACATCCTAGGATATATTCCATTAATCAAAGCTAACTTTTCCACGAATTCCTTTTGGTAGGTGTTTACAAAGATTCGAAGTCAAAACTGACTTTTACAAAAAGTAAAGTGGTAATTAACCACTAGCATTTGTTCCTATGCTTCTCCATATGTGTATGGACTTCAAGGTCTCCTTCAAACCAGCTGTGTAGGCTTGTGAATTGCACCAACAATGATTTCATTGTATACACATTATCATACATGTCTATGGTTGATGACATACATGTGTCTTGCCTTTTCATTTTATTCTACTTTTATAACTTATTCACAAGAGAAATAGACAAGTAGAACACATACATTATACACGAGTCCTGAATGAAACATTCAAAGATGGAGATACCTAATTTCGTAATGAGTCATTTGCTTCCTTAATCATTTCAAGCATGTATGATCTTAGGGGGATGTAGAATTATTGCACCATTTGAGTGGAGGCTCGTTTTGTTGATTTTCATTATCAATTATAATGTTAATGATATTGTGAAGGAGAATGTAACTTAGAGTGTGATTAACAGATGTGATTGAGGATGCAGTTGTAAATGCGATAGTTTAGGGTTGTTGGAGAGGTTTGAGACTTGATTGTGAAGCTATTTTGCATATGTTAGTGCAATTGATTTACATCCATAATATATAAAGCTCTCTCTTCATGTTTCATCAATTTGTGTTTCCTACTTTTTGTGATTCTCTTTTCTCCACTACAAAAGATTCTCTCTTCCATTGTTATCCTGTGATTATGTGACTTGTATTATGGATGCTATATAATGTTAAACAATGTTCAAGTATAGCATTTCTCTAGCAATAGGAAGATCAGGCTCTCCATGAGTGCCAAGCTCTATGAACACCTTGGGATATAGAAGAAATGTATATTTTAAATGTGAATTCAATGTTAAGGTAAGCATAGATGGGAAAAACCTTGGGGCCAATCGTTTTTGTATGAATGATTCATTCACTCAATAAAACATCCTCTTCAGTTCTTACCATATTTGTGAATTGTGGCCTATATTATTTTTATTTGTTATGTTTTTTATTCTTTTGTTGATTTTCCTTGTTCTTCTTCAAGGTTGTAAGCATGGGGGTGAGGTCCTCTCTCTCTCTCTCTCTCTCTCTCTCTCTCTCTCTCTCTCTCTCTCTCTCTCTCTCTCTCTCTCTCTCTCTCTCTCTCTCTCTCTCTCTCTCTCTCTCTCTCTCTCTCTCTCTCTCTCTCTCTCTCTCTCTCTCTCTCTCTCTCTCTCTCTCTCTCTCTCTCTCTCTCTCTCTCTCTCTCTCTCTCTCTCTCTCTCTCCTCTCTCTCTCTCTCTCTCTCTCTCCTCTCCTCCCTCCCTCCTCCCTCCCTCTCTTCCCTCTCCTCTCTCTCTCTGATCTCTCTCTCTCTCTCTCTCTCTCTCTCTCTCTCCTCTCTCTCTCTCTCTCTCTCTCTCTCTCTCTCTCTCTCTCTCTCCTCTCTCTCTCTCTCTCTCTCTCTCTCTCTCTCTCTCTCTCTCTCTCTCTCTCTCTCTCTCTCTCTCTCTCTCTCTCTCTCTCCTCTCTCTCTCTCTCTCTCTCTCTCTCTCTCTCTCTCTCTCTCTCTCTCTCTCTCTCTCTCTCTCTCTCTCCTCTCTCTCTCTCTCTCTCTCTCTCTCTCTCTCTCTCTCTCTCTCTCTCTCTCTCTCTCTCTCTCTCCCTCCCCCCCCTCCCTCCCCCTCCCCCTCCCTCCCTCCCTCCCTCTCTCTCTCTCTCCCCTCTCTATTGTGCAAGGAAGAATTATCTCCCTTATACATTTATTCATGTACTCGTTGAACAATAATAGTCTTCAAATGAAGAATAGAGACCTTAGCTACTAATTGTTCTATCCACCCAAGAATATAGAAATCTAAATTTTTTTCAAGTTCATCTAGTAGGTAGGATTTCTATCCCCATATTATTGTATCCACATGTAGCTACATTTAGAGAATCATGGATAATTTGTTTAAAGCTATAGGTTGATTAGGAAAATCCATTCTTAACTCGTTCTTTTTAAAATACATCTTTGAGTTCTTTATTTAATGTATCTATATCACTAAAAGAGTTCAAAGTCAAGGGCTATAACTAGGATAACGGTTTCCCTAATAATGGTGTCCCTAGATCTATTTGTCTTTCGAAACTTCTTTGAACTCTATTAGCTGATGATCATCAAAATCTTTTCATGCACTTAATCACTTGTGATGGTCAAGGGTGTCTTCCACGCTCTTGAGTCCATTTATCTATTGGTTGATTCATGATAGTTTGATCCAAAAATTTATTCTTGAATCCTTTTCAAAATGGCGATAATCCTAGTTAAATCGTTGAAATGCCCGATCGGCTTGATTAAAAATACGTGTTACATGATCGTTCAAACCTACAAAAGCCCCTTCTTCTAGGATCTTCATTATCTTCTCTCTCCTGGACATTGTTTTAATTTCTTCATTTCATCGTTAAGAGATTTTATATTTATTTAGAAGGGAATATGGTGGCATGATCTTGTATTCATGTATCATTGCCTTTTTAATTGTTGGAATATGATGAAGAGATTTTATATTTATTGAATTACTTGATTTTATCGTGAAGAGATTTTATATTTATTTAAAAGGGAATATGGTGGCATGCTCTTCTATTCATGTGTCATTACCTTTTTCTTTGAAAACCATTGTTGCTTTTAAGGGTACCACATCAATCTAAGATGTTGAAGCATTGGTTAATTTCTTCTTTCCTTTCGATCTAGTTGAAACCGCCTCAAATTTCTCCTTAGGATCCTCTTCTTCAAAATCATGCAATGGTTTTCCTTGTTGTTTGCATGATCCAGTTTCCTTCTATATCTTATTTAAGATTATTATAGGGTCGTATGTAGCAACTAATCCCTTTGATTTTCTTAATCTTAAGATTTTTCTCTTAAGGCCATCTGGATAGATAGCTAGACCCACGGCACGGTAATTTTTAAATCGTAGTATAATTGCAACTATTATATGGGATTTTTTCATGTCCATTCATTGGGAATCCTTCAAGGCATTTTTAAAATAGTGGCTGATCCGAGTCTAGTTCACACGTATTACCACTAAAATTTAGGTTACGCGTCTTGTTTCGTAAGTAAAAACTCGCTACTAAGAAGAAAATTCTTATGGGCCTACATTGAACTAAGATTCTTCCGTATATCAAGTGCAAAAAGAAATAATAATTATTCACTAAGAAGTTGTAGTTGTAGAATTGCATTTTCTGATTTTGTAAGACAATAATACTCTAGGGGTGTATGAGTTTTCTAGCTTAGGTCCAGATAAATGAACTAGATAGGGGTAATTTTCTAGATAGTGAGTGGATAGACTCCCGAATTGATGTGGTGCTTTCGTCTAAAAGATAGTCCAGCATTACGTTCGTGCATGTGTATCATTGAAATATGTATGGGCCAATAGGTAAAGGAAACATGGAAACAATTTACTATGCGTTAGACAAGAGGTACGACTCTAGTCCGTGAGTCAAAGCAATAGTATCCAGTTAGAATGCAAAGACAAGTATACGACATTATGGAGTTCAAACATTTATCCTTGATAAGTTTGCTGCCAAGAAGATGATTGCCGAGTACACGCTTTGAGATACTTGAATCTCCCTAATAGATACGTGAAAAACTGTATTTTTCACGCATATTAGAGTTATTCACACTAGTAATTTGTCAATATAATGTGAAAATTCCAATGAATAATAGGGATGAGCAAATGTGATGGGTTTACTAAACATGTAACCCTTGTGCATTAAGGATCCTAAAAAATTTCAAATATTCATTACCAACAAAAAATGTGCTTCTCATCTTGGGAAAATTTCATTCCAAGAATCGACATCTTTTTGTATTATTTTAAAGATCTCGTAAAGAACTGTAATTGAATATGAGTTAAAGCTTCAAATTAGTGCATGTGTATTACAGAAGGAGGTTTGGAATTGTTTTTAGTAAACACACATGCCGAATACAAGGATATATGCGTGTAAATTTTTGAAATAATGACCGAAACAAGCGCTTATGAGTTTAACAAGGGATAAGAAACTCTATTCCTTCACTCACAAGATATAGAGTTAACTTCCAAGGAAAATTAGTTCACGCAAAGATGGGACATGAATTTTAGATAGAAAAGGTACACGCAATGTTGGGTCATGAATCCCAAAAAGAAGACCTCTCTTCACACTCGATTTAAACGAATGAACGAGAAGTATACCGAGCATGTTTCAATGATGCAGATTTGGTTTTTTATTTTTGTTCCCCCTTTTGACCATTATTTAATTATCATTTTCAATAGGGCTTCTATGTGTACATAAATAAAAATCTGTCCTACAATAACTCTTTAGACTATATATGCTTAAATGAGCATAGTATTCTTTCTAATAATCATAGTAGCTAATATTCGGACGTGAGCAATGGCACCCCCAATGACATATAGTCTATAAATACCACTCGTATATATTAGAGCTAAATGTTTTTCCCAATAAAGCAAAAAACTTGTTACATGATCGACGTTCCTAATATCGATATCTGCAGCCAACACAAGCAATGCCACCATTGGAAAAATAAAACTGTAATTGAAGTGATGCAATTGGCACTATTTATGAATCTTAACAGTAATATCCGCACAAAAATCATGCTTGTTTCAGCTTTAGTGATCATCGTTTCGCTCATCAATTTATAAGCAAAAAATGAAGTTTTTAAACAGAAGGATCCATAGATCGGTTTCTCGGCACGCATGGCAGGTTTCTAAATGCGAATCAGGTATCATCCCCTCGGCTGAGAAATTTTCGGTTGTCGTTGTTCTCTCTCACTTTCGGTTTATTAATGTCCAATACCTACAGTGAGCGTTATTCTGCTCGCCATTGATCTTCTGCACCACGAGATATGACTTTGTTTGTGCGGAGTACTGAACAAGTGCACATGATTACAAGGATAGACAGTGACAGTCTGAAATGCATTGTATGTGTGTGTGTGTGTGTGTGAGTGAGAGAGAGAGAGAGGATGACCTCTACGATAATAGATATTATAATGAATATTCTTTCCTTTAGAAAATTCCAGAATGATTAAATACTTCTATGGGTTTGATCGGTATTTGATTGACAAGACGGATTCAATGTGTGAATTTAACATAAGTATAATGACTTCAACACAAGTATAGTCCACAAATATTTTCTCGGCTGTACAGAGTTTTCGATATCCTCTTCCAACAAATCATAGGGCAATCTCAAATAGTATAGCCCTGATATGTGACCAGGGATTACAAAACTCATGACTCCTGCTTCCCGCAAAGAAGCGATATAAAGTAGCTGTCTTTCATGGTTACCAACGTCGAAAGCATCTTTAATTATGTGAATAGTTCAAAGATAAACTATCTAGCAATCATGCCGTCTTCTTCCTTTGCCTAATCCTTTCACAAACAATGGATCTGGTAATCATGCCGTCTTCTTCCTTTCCCTAATCATGTTCACTGCACATCGCAATCGCATAAAGTTACTCTCAATACAAGAGGGCTCGCGACACAGAAGATGGGGCTTTCGAACGCTCTACTCCATTTCTCTACAAGTAAATTTATCGTCAATATGTCACCTGCAGGTCGAGTAAATACACAAAAGAGAAGTCTAGGTGAACGTAAAATCAATGAGCCATTAGAAAGGGAAATAGAAACGTTACTTGACCAGGATACACTGAATTCATTGGAACGTTTCGAATAAATACATATTCGGTAATACTCTTTCAAGTCACCGTTAGGATAGCTGTAGGCGGACGGATCTTTGAGCGCCTCAAGTCCATAGAGCTTCATAATTCCAGAATTAGATGACTCTTCATAATCAGATATCGTGGAATTTCTTCGTCGATTTGATATCTGATTGTTCTCTAACAGTAACTAGGGAATCATAACCTCCCTCTCTCTCTCTCTCTCTCTCTCTCTCTCTCTCTCTCTCTCTCTCTCTCTCTCTCTCTCTCTCTCTCTCTCTCTCTATATATATATATATATATATATATATATATATATATATATATATATATATATATATATATATATATATATATATATATATATATATATATATATATACACACACACATATATGTGTGTGTATTAGAATCAGCAAGGAAACGGTAAATCGAGCTCCTTTATTTGTAAGGAAAATATGCTAATGTTATACAATCGAAGAAGGAATACAAAGTTGATAAGAAAACAGAAATCGAGAACCACTTTTACAAGTATTGTAAGGCAAAGGATTCTATCCTAAAGAATTTTTATAAACAAGCTGCAACGGAAGCAAAGAAGAGACTAGCCACAATGGTTGTTCTAGAGACCTCTAGAATAAAAATAGTATACTAATCTTGTTAGAAATGAAGAATAAGCATTTACTACTTATTATAGCTATGTCCCATCTTATCACGAGTACTGTTTATCTAGAGTAGAATCAGATAGTTGGCACTTTCATAGTGCAACCAAACATATTACCTTCTAGTGTAATTTCATCACTTCACTTGAGCCTAGTCCTACATGGAATATTGTCAGATATTGGAAATCAAGCCCCAATCATAGGCGCATATGCATCAATTTTCTTGTTGACACTTGGAGTATCATGAAACAAGGAGCGAAGCATGAAACTTGTGCATTTAATTTGAATTTCAATCACCCTAATATCTCTCAAACAATCCCTTATCATGCTTAAGTCTGATGGATCCTATTTTCTAGGAAACGAGCATTCTATCTTCAAGGGAATCTTTTCGAGGCCATACATACACTCCAAGTACTTCAAATTGGTGTCATCACGCATGTGTTATCACTTTAGGAATTTGATTAGGTAGTTGGCCCCTTGTTAAGCAAGCCCCTTGCCTGCTTGAGTGAATTATTCAAATTTAAGGCATTCATCTCTCTCTCTCTCTCTCTCTCTCTCTCTCTCTCTCTCTCTCTCTCTCTCTCTCTCTCTCTCTCTCTCTCTCTCTCTCTCTCTCTCTCTCTCTCTCTCTCTCTCTCTCTCTCTCTCTCTCTCTCCCTCTCTCTCTCTCTCTCTCTCTCTCTCTCTCTCTCTCTCTCTCTCTCTCTCTCTCTCTCTCCCTCCCTCCCTCCCTCCCTCCCTCCCTCCCTCCCTCCCTCCCTCCCTCCCTCCCTCCCTCCCTCCCTCCCTCCCTCCCTCCCTCCCTCCCTCCCTCCCTCCCTCCCTCCCTCCCTCCCTCCCTCCCTCCCTCCCTCCCTCCCTCCCTCCCTCCCTCCCTCCCTCCCTCCCTCCCTCCCTCCCTCCCTCCCTCCCTCCCTCCCTCCCTCCCTCTCTCTCTCTCTCTCTCTCTCTCTCTCTCTCTCTCTCTCTCTCTCTCTCTCTCTCTCTCTCTCTCTCTCTCTCTCTCTCTCTCTCTCTCTCTCTCTCTCTCTCTCTCTATCTATCTATCTATCTATCTATCTATCTATCTATCTATCTATCTATCTCCCTACCTCTCCCTCTCCCTCTCTCTCTATGTTTTGTTAGTCAAGGAGCTAGATAGCTTTGAGTGTAGAACAAAGTTTCATCTCAATCTATTATCCACTTCTTTTAATCTTTGGTTTGCTAGAATGATAATATATTGTTCTAAATTTTCCTCAATGTTGTGGTCTCATCTTTGTACACTCTTAGAGAAATTGTGTCTAGAGTTAACAATGGTATGTATGTGTGTGTATAGTGATGGATGAGTAGTCCATTTCATAGTTATTTTTTATTTGGGTAGAAGCAAGTATTTATCACTGATATAAATAGCATTGAAAATTTCCTATGGTCTAGTTTAAGTGAACAAAAGATCTCATAGTCATTCGAGAGGAACTTAGAGAAATGATGTTATGAATGAAGACAAGTATCTATGAGTGTACCTTTGAGGTCATTCATGATTCAAGGTGTATAGCTAAGGTTTGGAGTTCTCCCATCACTCGCAACAAAGCACCTTTCATAGAAAAAGATACTCAAAGAGTACCAAAGAACTCTATTGAAGGGTTTCGAAGAAGCAGAGCTATTGAACCTAATTCAAAGGCATAGAATAAACCAAATGGAACTCATCTAGTGACGAAGAAGGTCAGCAATCACATCTCTTTTGATAGAATTGGAGTAGAGAGATAAAGTTCTCAATGCATATTGCTCTTCTTGCATCAAAGAGCTTTAGAGAGTACATTAGAGAACATCATGCCAAAACATAGAACCCAAATGCAAATGATAGGTAAGAACAAGTATCAACGATGGAAGCTTAGGATGTCTAGTTTTGTCATGGAAATGTTTTGTTAGAACTTATTGGTGGAAATGATGCCAAGCCCAGATTTGATGATAATCCAATTCTTGATCAATTGAGCATCTTGCGAGAATGGAATGAGCGATACAAGAGGGTTATCTTGATCCTATCTCAACATATTAGTAATGCAATGAAATGGCATACTTAGGACTTAGACACTTCAATGGTGTGAAAAACCCTAGATAGTCCATATTCTATTGCAACCAAGGCTAAAAAGGTTCAATTGAAAAATGAACACACTAATGTAAGGAAGACACCTAGTAGCATCATTCTACATTATTAAGATCAAAGAGGTGCACGAATCATTGGCATCCATAGGATGTCACAAAGATGATGTGGTTTGGTTGTATACACATTAAATGGACTTGGAGATGATGAGAAATGGATGTCTTTCAACAATTCTATACATGTCAAAGACAATCTTCTCTACTTTGATGAATTCGTGACCTTTAATATCACCGAACACATAAAAATTTGAGGCTCAAGGCAAAAGGCAATGAATTCCATGCAATTTATGTAGGTAAAGGAAGAGGGAGAGGAAGAAATCAAGGAAGGGGCAAAGGAAGGTAAGGAAGACGATCAAAAGGAGACTTTGATCAAGATCAAGGGAACAAATGTTATTAATCAAGATGATAAGAGAAGTATAGAGGAAGAGGAGGAAGTTACAATCAAACTCTAGATAACAACAAATATGATGGATGTTGCATATATGGCGCATATGGAGACTATGCAAGGGATTGTTACCAAAGACACAAAGGAAACTCATCCTAAAAATGGTAAGCTAACTATTCTCGTAGTTGAAATGAAAATGAAGGCATTTTAGCCAGGATGCAGGTGACCAACTTCAATACACAATGATCAAATATATGGTATATTTATATTAGATGCAACAATCACATGAGTTGTGACAGGGACTTCTTTTCAAATATTCAAGTATCATGAAAAAAAGGGCATGTGGACATAGTTGATGATAAAAGGGAGGCAAACCTATTCACAGTGAATGTGAAGCGGAACTTTACCCATACAACCTACTTCACTTATGGAAGCAAGAAGTAAGCATAATTGGATCTTTGGCACAAATGTCATAGACATGCAAATTTTGATAGTTAAAATACATAGAAAATAAGAGTTTAGTACTTGGACTACCAAACCTTCATCATCAAAATCTAAATAAATTTTCTGAACCTTGCCAATTGGGTATGCAAAGTAGGTTACAATTTAGGATGAGTACCACTAGATTTGGTTCATATAGATGTTAGAGGAACACCAAAGGAGAATTCAAATGGAGATAATAATTTTTAATCTTGATTGGTAATTTCAAAAGGATGAATTTGATTTATTGCATGAAGCATAAATCATATCTCTTTTATAACTTCAAGACTTTCCAAGGTCTTCCAAAGAAAGAATATGATAGGTACATCAAGTGAATAAGGTGAGATGGAGGGGAAACAAATTTCCCATGATTCCTTTGATTTACTAGACTCCAACAATATCAAGAAAAAAATTACGTGGAGATACCCACCTCAGCAAAATGGAATAGCAAAACGGAATAGCAAAAAGGAAGATATAGGTATGTTGCTAAATGTGTTAGGACTATGATGAAGGAGATGGGAATGTTGAATCCCTATTGGGTAGATTGAGCAACCACTACCATATACATCATGAACAGAGAACCAAAATGAGGTATACATGCTTCAAAGACATATGAATCTTGCTATAATAGTAAACTAGATATATCACACTTGACAGTAGTTTATTGCACTCGCTATGTTTTAACACCAAGTGAATTAAGAAGTAAACTTGATAGTAGAATAGAAAGATGTGTAATCATAGGGTAAGCATGTGAAAAAAATGGGTATAAATGCTACAACCCCACAACCAAGGAGCTAATGTCGTGAAGAGATATCAGATTTCATGAGCTTTTACCTTCTAACTCTTCAAATGTACCTATGTAGGTAAGTGAAGATGATGAAGGAAGGGCTCAAAGAGGGAATGAAGAACCAATGAGCATGGTCCTTAGAGGAACAAATGAATCAAGCTCAGGAAGATACTCATCATGGAGTGGAGATAGTCCTATGTCAAGTCATCAAAATTATTCGATAAACAACGACAAAGCTAAAATCAAAGAGATTGAAGAAGATGAGAACTTTTCCATAGACCTAAATGAACTCCATCATGCAAAGAATGGGGGAAAACTACAAGGCATGTATAAAGCATCCAAATCAATGGAAATACAAAGTAAGAAATTCTCATAGGGTAAGGTATCCGATTGAGAGGGTTACATATGATACAATATTCATGGCTATGCACTTTGCATACATGAGCATAGTTATTGAAGAACCCACATGGTTTGAAAAAGTAAATAATGAAGGAAATGAGAAGACACTATGAAAGAGGAAATTAAAGCTTTGGAGTAACAAGGATTGAAAAATGATTCCACAAAAGAAAGAGACGAAGGTTTTTGGAAACAAACGGTGTATAAGGTCATACATTATGGGAAATATGTAAATGATTCAACATGTGTGTTTCCTTATCCTCACACTATCTCAAATGCTAAGATTTGGCACGTGGGATTAGGTCATATCAATTTTGCTATTTCTATTTGCATTAAAACATCCAAAATTTGGTCCTCTATCACTGTTTTGAGGGACAATGATAGAGATGAATGTAGATGTAATCATCAATGTAATGTATTATGTAACAATGTTGTACATGATCATTGGCATGAATATGAAGCCCAATGATAGTGATAGGCGTAGCCTATAGTGTGACCCTCTCAATTACATCAAATGATCAACTCTAAACTCACTAATGGGGCACATGAGGCCGCAAGATTTCAAGCTACTTTTATAGTGACTTTCTTCACATTTGAATTTTGAACTTCAAATGAACTTCCACCTAAAAGTTCTTCCTCTAAACAAGAAGATATTCCCTCAAGGAAACTTGTACCATAAATTTCTCCTAATTCCATGAGTTTAGTGGCATTAACAAGATTCTTCTAAGTCAAATGACTTTTACAAGAGTTAATGGTGAAAACCATAAGCAATGGTTCATGTGGTGTTTCAACTAATTGCGCCTAGCTGCTTCCAATGCCTAGCCAAGTGTGAAGGCTTGGCATTTGCACCAACAGCTCCCCCTCAAGCCAAACATCTTGGCTTGGTCTTCTTCATCAATCCTCTTCAATGTCCTACAATCGAATCATAGCTTTAAACCTGCAAAGTTTAGTACCATCAAGTGCCTTTGTCAATAAATCTACACATTGCATATTAGTGGATACATATGCCAACTGAATTTCCTTGCTCAATAGCTTCTCTCTCACATAATGATAGTGAACTTCTATATTCTTGGTCCTAGCATGATAGATAGGATTTGTTGCAACATGTAAAGAGCTAGTATTGTCACCAAAAATCATTGGTGAGTTAGAATGTAATCCCAAATCTACATAAAGCAATCTAATCCATATGGCTTCTTGATTAGCATTGGCTAACCCTCTAAATTCAGCTTGTGTTGAAGGTAAAGCAACATTAGGTTGCTTCTTGGAAGACCATGAAATGGGCTTATCACCTGCAAAAGAGAGATAACCTAAGGTACTCCTCCTATCATCCTTACAACCTACCCAATCTCCATCTGAGTATATCTTGATGTCGAAATATGAAGTATAAGGAACGTATAAACCTTGATTTTGAGTACCTTTAAGATACTTCAAAATTCTCATGGTAGCTTCCAAGTGCGGTGCTCAAGGTTTGTGCATAAATTGACTTAAGACACTTACTCCATAAGCAATACCAATCATTGTCAATGTAGCATAGTTAGGCTTCCAACTATGCTTTGGTATCCTGCAATATTGTCAAGCACATCACCTTCATGTTTACCTCCATAGGAGTGCTGGCTACTTTGGCATCCTAAGTGAAACTTCTTCAGCATGTCCTCCACATATTTTCTTTGAGAAATATGGATTCTAGAATGTGTATAGACTAACTCAAGTCCAAGAAAATACTTTAGGGACCCTAGATCACTGATTTTGAACTCCTACATCATTTGGTTCTTGATCTGCTTGATCCCATTACTACTTGTAAGTATGATATCATCAACATATGCACAGAGGTATATCACCTCTCAATTACTTCTCTTGACAAACAGAGAAGTATCTGCTTTGCTCATGAAGAATCCTTGATCTTGGAGATAGGTAGTCAATCTATGATTCCATGCCCTAGGAGCCTGCTTCAATCCATAAAGAGCTTTGTTAAGTTTGCACACATATGTTACCTTGCTTGAGTCTTCATAACCAAGAGCTTGAGCCATGTAAACCTCCTTTGAAATCTAGCCATTAAGAAAAGCATTTTTTACATCCAATTGGTACATATTCCGATTCCTTGATGCAGCCACACCTACCAATACGTTGATGGTTGGGATTTCTACCATAGGTGAGAAAGTCTCTTCATAATCAACTCCTTGGGTTTGTAAAAAACCCTTACAAGCCTAGATTTATACATGTTTATTGATCCATCTGAATCTCCCTTGATTTTGTAAATCCATCTAGAACTAATTACCTTCATAGAATCCTTCTTTGGCACTAGCTCCCAAGTTTCATTCTCCTTGAATGCTTCAATTTTATCATCCATAGCTTCCTTCCATTTTGCCTTTGCCTTTGCCTCATCATATGATGAAGGCTCTTCAAGTGGTAGATCTTTAGCAAGATAAATGGAATGCTTGGTAACTAAAGAACTGTCATACCCATATCTGATTGGCATGTTGCTCTCCCTTTGTGATCTTCTAATTGCTTGATTGGAAGTCTTAGGCATGTCCTCCAACTTCTTCATCTTAACCTTGCCTTTTGATTTCCATGCTTTGAATTCTTCTAGATTCATGATGTCCTCATCATCTGATTTGATTTCTTCAATCTGGTTTGGCTCCTCCTTGGTGATGCTTGGAAACTCCTCTTCCAAGTCATAAGACAACTTTACTTTCCTGCATTCACTTTCAAATCAAGAGTCATTCTCATCAAACACAACATCTCTACTGACTAGGAATCCTTTGTTGGATGGAATATAAAATATGTACCCTTTCTGATTTAAATTATACCTTATGAGGATGCACTTTTCTGCCTTAGGGTCTAGCTTACCTCTCATTTGAGATGGGAGATGCACATAAGCAACACATCCAAAGATCTTGCAATGATCAAGTGATGGCCTTCTACCATGCCATGCTTGATATGGGGTCATCCCATCAAGTGATTTGGATGGAAACCTGTTAACAAGATAAGTGGCAGTAGATACACTTTCTACCCACAAATAATTTGGTAACTTTTTCTCATTTAGCATTGACCTAGCTGTTTCAACAATCAACCTATTTCTGCTTTCTGCCACCCCATTTTGCTCAGGGGTATATCTTCTTGTAATTTCCCTTTTGATTCCTCTATCCTACAAGAATGCATAAAATTCATTTGAGAAGTACTCACCTCCTCCATTTGACCTTAGTCCTTTTAGGCTTCTTCCTGTTTGCTTTTGCACAAGTGCAAGATACTTCTTAAAGCAATTGAACACTTCATCTTTGTGCTTCATAAAATATAAGATAGTCCACCTACTAGAATCATCAATGAAAGATACATAACACCTTGATCCAAAAATTGAGGGATCCTTATTGGTCCCCACACATCTGTGTGGACAAGTTCCAAGTAATCTTCATGCATGTAGTCTTTCTTTGAGAAGGGTAACCTATGAGATTTTCCAAACTAACAAGCACAACATTTATAGATCATGTGTTGCTTGGATATATTAGGTATCCCAAGCACACATTGATCTCTACATATTTGCTTTAAGGTTCTCTCACCTATATGCCCTAATCTTTTATGCCAAATGTCAAGCTCTAACAATGTTTGATCTTTGTAATTATAAAGTGCAATACTCCTTGCATCTTCAAGCTCAAATGTAAATAATCTACCTATCTTTTCTCCTTTGGAAATTCTCTTGAATCCATGTTGGAGATCCTCCACAAATGCTCCATATTTGTTGAGCTGAACTTGTAGACTTTTTCCACAATATGTCCAACACTCATCAAGTTCTTGGTAATTGTAGGTACATATAGAACCCTGCTCAATAGATTTCTATTCCAATCAAAGGTTTTAATATTTCCTACCTTGACCACTGAATGCTTGATGTCATCACCTGTTTGCACTTGGTGCTTTCCCTTAGGTTCCTCAAGGTCAGAGAGAAGAGCCACATTGCCTACCAAATGGTTTGAACATCTTGAGTCAATGTAGAACAGATGGTCATCGTTCATACCTTGCTTTGAAGTAATCTTCATAATGAGAAGAGAATCCTCTTAATCCTCTATGTAATTGTTGTAGTCTTTCCTTGATTTGTAGCCTCCTTGGTAGTTGTTATTGTAATTGTTGTTGTAGTTGTTATTGTATCCTTGATGATGGTTGAACCTTCCTCTTGATTGTGTGTAGCCAGCTCTTTGGAAACCTCTACCTCTTTGATTCTTTAAGTTCATGTAACACTCATCTGTAGTGTGATTTGATAAACCACAGATATTACATGGGGAAGAGTTCAAGGATCTCCCCCTACCTTGCTCACCTCCTCTGCCCCTACCTCTTGAGTTCCTACCTCTACCTGCATAATTGTCTTGAGAAGTAGTACCTTCATCTTCACTCTTTTTATTTTTCCCTTTCTCTTTAGACTTGCTTTTATCTGTGTATAGGGCAGAAGAGTTGTTACCTCTTGATGAATCTCCATTTTTGTTGAGCTTGGCTTCAGGGGTAAATAGCTACCCGATGAGTGTGGTAAGATCTAGAATATGCATGTCCATGTATAAGTCCATAGGATTTGTGAAGCTTTCCCATTTGTCATCTACCTTGATACCATTGATTACTTGTCTCACAATTTGCTACTCTTCGATCTCCTCTCCTATGCTTGCCAATTGGTCAGTCACATCCTTGCCTTTGGTCACATATTCTGAAACACTTTGCTTGGGTTGCTTCCTTTGAGTGGTAAACTCAATCCACAATTGCTTCTTCCTAGCCCTTGTGTTGGAAGAAAAATATGAAGACAATGTATCCCAAGTCTCTTGGGATGTCTTACAGTTCCTAATGTGTGGAAGAAGGAAACCAGAGATAGAGCTAAGTAAGTATGACCTTGCTAATGCATCTTTGGCACACCATGAGTTGAGTCTTTCAAGCTCCTCTCTTGTAGGTTGTCCTTTGCTTTTGAAAATGGGCATCTCCTCATCACTTGATATGTATCCATAGGTATTCCTTTCTTACAAGTATGTCTTCATCCTCAAGGACCATGCTTGGTAGTTGTTTCTATCCAATTTATCAATAAAATAAGGATAACCATCTCCCATTTTACCTCAACTTGCTCTAATACCACTGTTGGGAAAGATGGATGGACACCTCAAGAAATGAGTTGGTACTGTTAATCCATGCTTTGTACCAGCCCTATTTTACTTCAAAGCTTTTATTAAGGCCCTTTTACAATGACACTAGATAAGTGCCTATGTACTTTGGAGATGATGCTTCAAACACTTTGATCAAAACAGCTAAGTTTGCAACTAGCTTATGACCAAAAAGTTACTCTTTTGGTCTTGATACCTACAGAAAGTTTTGCTCAGTGCTCACACTACAATAGGAATTAGAAAAAATCCTTTTGAGGGTATCTAAATAACTTAGAGAGCTAATGATTCCAAGTGGAATGACTTAAAATGATAGACTATATTCTGAGCAATTACTTTAGCAAGTAGAAGCTTACTCCCAACTTTTTAAGAACTCTATAGAGAATGACCAGTGATCACTTTGAGACAATTTTATCCCAATCGGTTGAATCAAACTTCTTCAAACTTTGGTAGCTTGTAATATGCTTTGCATTTGTTCCAATGAGCTATAGAGCATTGAAAATTATCGAGAGATCATTGAGATATGAGCAAGACAAGTTCACTATTCTGAGTGACAATGATAAAGATGAATGTAGATGTAATCATCAATGTAATGTATTATGTAAGAATGTTGTACATGATCATTGGCATGAATATGAAGCCCAATGATAGTAAGCAGTAGGCTATAGTGTTAGCCTCTCAATTACATCAAATGATCAACTCTAAGTTCAGTAACGAGGCACATGAGGCTACGAGATTTCAAGCTACTTTTATAGTGACTTTCTTCACATTTGAATTTTGAAATTCAAAGGAACTTCCACCTAAAGGTTCTTCCTCTAAACAAGGAGATATTCGCTGAAGAAAAATTGTCCCATAAAGTTCTCCTAACTCCATGATTTTAGTGGCATTTACATGATTCTTCTAAGTCAAATGACTTTTACAAGAGTTAATGGTGAAACCCATAAGCAATGGTTCATGCGGTTCTTGAACTAATTGCACATAGCTTCTTCCAATGCCTAGCCAAGTTTGAAGGCTTGGCATTTGCACCAACACGAAGTAAAGAACTCAGAAATCTAGAGTATTATGTGTGTTTGTTGATTGATGGTATGGAAAAAGGAAACATGTATGCCCCACTTTTCTTGCATTCCTAAGGATATTTGAGATGAAGTCCTTGTGCACGGTATACAATGGAAATAAAAATTTTAAGGTTTTCTTAACTTATCCCAATGTGCATAATGATCCAAACCTTACTATCACTATGGTTCATAAAGTTTTGCAATCATGGGAGGGTCAGTTTCCTCCAACTCTCCATTTGCATCTTGAAAATACTGCTAGAGAGAATACGAATTCTACAAACTTTACATATTTATGCATGCTTGTTGATAGAAAAGCATCTCAGAAGATTAAGGTAGTTTTTCTTTTAGTAGGGCACACTCATTATGACATTGATCAAATGTTGAGTACATTCTCTAAGAGATTGGCATGCCATAATGCTTTTACTCTATCAAAATTGTCTATGTTCATTTTTGAAGTCTATCCTCCAAAACTCGAGGCTCAACATCTTACATAGAGTTTTTGCTCAAAATGTCTTAGTAACATTACTAAGGTTTTGGCTCCATTGCACAATAATATTTCCAACCATGTATTGTTGATGAGGAGGCATGATTGCATAACTCTTTCATTTGCTAAGAAGTAATCATGTTCTCTTGGGTGGGAGCCCTAGGATGGATAATTTGAGTATTCATGGTGCACTAAAATGACAATATGAAGATAAAACCAATATGGAAAGATGTGGAAATGTGGTTGAGCAAAGTAAAAGGTGGATGGATGTACTTATTGAAAAGAAGAGACAAATTGAGCATGCAAAAAATATGCTAAGGGATGAATATGTATCTTGGTGGGATCATTTTTTTAGCCATCAAGGAGACATTACAAAGAATAACATTGTAGGACATTGTCCTATTGGCATTCCAATCACATGGGATATTAGCGCACAAAGGTCAATGAATGTGAATCAATCATGTAATGCAGATACACTTCAAAGCTTTATACATACACTAGAAAGGAATATGTATGTATGTCCAAGGATGCCAAAATAGGTCAAAGCAGGATGACATGGAAATTTGAAAGAACTAAATCTTGGAACACTTACTGCAGTCCTTGCTAATCGTGAGGAATCTTCCAAACCATTCTATATTGCAAAAGTGTTAGATGTCATTAATGATATTGATCAAGATAGATTAGTTTCTTGGATAGTTAATTGGTATTATACTAAAATTAGTAATGCATTCATAAGCAAGTTAATTTTAGTAATGGTATGTGACACCAAACAAAGAGGTTCAAAAAGGAAAAAGAATATTTGGAGTACATCCACTCTTAAAGTGGAAGACTAAGATATTTTTGTTGATGATTTTTCATTAACGAAAACAAGGAACTTAAGGAAAGCAACCATCAATATGATAAAGAACTTCCAGATCCATGTGAGATAGCTAGTCATAGGCAAACAAGAAGATCTATGCATGATCCTTCAGAACTTGATATGTACTTGTATGAGGATAAAGTTCTTGTTGATATAGAAGAAGAAAAACCAACTTTGCAACAATCTGGGACTAAAACAAATGCATCGGGCGAGGGACGTGTAGACATAGATGAAGAAAGCTATGGCTTGATCTGAAAATTTCCAACAGTTTATCTAATTACACAAATGCTCCAATGTTATTTCCATAATAAAATTATGTTCTCTAGCATATCAAATTCACTATCCAAAATACTTTTTTGAATACGAATTAAATCTTTATCTTATGTACGCAATTTCTAATCTCTTTTATATTTTTCATAGAGTTTGGAAAATATCGATGTTAATTATATCAAAATTTTGGGCACATTTTGAGTTCAAAAGTTTCAAAAAATGACAAAAAAAAGTAAAAAAAAAATCACATGTTTTGAGTAGATTTTTGAAATATATGTATATTGGTATAAATGGTTTTGAAAAATAAGGCCCAATTTTTTAGTTTCTTGAACAATTATTTCCTTATTTATCTACGTAGTTACAACTGGTTTTTTTAGTAAAAGGAAGTTCAGCGATGGCTTACTCTGGAAACAAGAAACTAGCTAGTGGATTAGATTTGAGGACATAGACCCTAAATTAAGAGTTAACTATGAAGAATGGACTCTCCTACAGAGTAGATGCATCACTTGGGAATGTTAAAAAACCCATCTCCTTATTGGGCACGACCCGCCTAATCGTTATGGTCTTAGGTGCCACAATGGAAATTGTCTTCCCAAAATTCCTAGAATCAAGGTGAACACTGACTTTCACCTCACACTTAACCAGAAGTGTTGCGTGACTTTGACAAGACTGCGTTGGGATTTGAAGTTCATGTCCTTATGGCATCCAGTCATCGAGATCAAGAAATCGGTTCTCATGTGGCAAATTCTTCACCGTGGTATCTAGACCAACCTAAAGCCCAAAAAAATATATGGGGCTCCACCATGGTGTAAGCGATGCCACCGTAGCATTGAGTACCTTGTTCAAATCTTCTTTGCTTGTCCCAAGTCGCTACTTCTCTCGCGAACCCTCAAGAATCTCTTGAGACTATAAGCACAAATCACATGGAAGCAAGCACTTCTAGGTGAAGTGATCAACTTCTCACTGGAACTTTGGAATGCTATAAGAGGGGAAACCTTCTAGAAGATCTGGAGGGAGTGGTGTGCCATGAATTTCAGACACCCTCCTAAAGAGTGGTCGATCAAGAAGTGTCTATTCCTCCTTGGCAAAAGAATCTCCAATTGTAAGAGGTATCCACCCTTTAGGCATCATAAACTGTTTCTCATTAAGAACAACAAGCTCAAATCCAAGTGGGTCCCACATGAGGGGAATGGGAGGATTGTTAACTTGCTTTCTAACACACTATAGGCCAAAAAGTTCCACCCTTGCTTTGGGGGAATCGGGGTCCCAAGGGCACTAGTTCCATTCGCTTGTAACTTCTTTTTGTTCTTTAATTAAATTCCGGGAAAGTAGGCCATGGTCGAACTTCCTTTTATTGAAAAAACCGGTTTTTAGTCCAAAAAACACTTGACATAATAGTATTCATTTAATTAACTTCTATTACTCATGCAAGTAAATAAAAGAAGCAAAATATTCCTTGATCTCTCATAGTGTATATACTCACAAATCATATGCAAGAAAAATATTATAGAAGGAGGTAAAAGAAGAAAATATTTTCTTCCCTAAATTATCTCAATAGCAAAGATGCTTATCTTGTGGAAGTTAAAAATTGTAAAGTCATATCCCTCCTTTGGGAGGGCATTTCTCCACTCCATAACTTCTTGAATGCAAACCCTCATTCTCGTGGCCTCCTCAAGGCTTCTAAAGTACTTGAAAAAGAATATTTAGCACAATACTATTCATCGAACCAAGGAAATAGAACATGCAAGGAGTGAAAGAAATAAAATTGAGCGTTTAAAATTCTATGTTTCCTTCCACTTGGATGCTCCATTACATAACTTTATTGAATGAATGACTGGAGATCTTAACTTCTTGAATGCTTAAAGCAATGCTCCACATAAAGCTATAATTATTTATTCATGCAATGAAGAATTAAAATTTATAAATAGTTTAAATACTTCCCTAGATATGTTTGCTAAAGTGAAGCTTCACCGTTCTTCCCTTGCATCTTGCATCATGCTTGGCCTTGTCCCTTCAACACGAACGTTTGTCGAAGAGGGACGGTTCTCTTGATTCTCTAACAGAAATTTTATACTCATCTCCTGTATCCTTTTTTAAGAATACAAAGGATTCCACTCGATTAGCTCTTCGTAAGAAATCGAAACTTCAAAGAATCGCTCATGAAAAGGGCTTGGTTTGGAACTTATAATCGGGGACCATGTTTTACAGCCAAAAGCAATGGGGTGCATTTCCTTGGTGAAAGGACTATGAGAGAGCAACTACCCTCTTCACTTCATCATCAAGAAGAGCTAGAAGGGTGCCTCCTTAGCAACTACAAAGAATCGCTCATGAAAAGGGCTTGGTTTGGAACTTATAATCGGGGACCATGTTCTACAGCCAAAAGCAATGGGGTGCATTTCCTTGCTGAAAGGACTATGAGAGAGCAACTACCCTCTTCACTTCATCATCAAGAAGAGCTAGAAGGGTGCCTCCTTAGCAACTACAAAGAATCTCTTATGTAAAGGGCTTGGTTTGGAACTTATAATCGGGGACCATGTTCTACAGCCAAAAGCAACGGGGTGCATTTCCTTGCTGAAAGGACTATGAGAGAGCAACTACCCTCTTCACTTCATGATCAAGAAGAGCTAGAAGGGTGCCTCACGCATTCCCTTGCACGTTTCGAACTACTCCGAGCGCGTGTCGAGGAGTTCGTAGATTTCTATCCACTCACGGGCCTCCTTAGCCATTCCTTGGAATGGACATACTGGGCACGTTGGCTGCTCTTTTATCCAAGGTATGGAAAGAAGATCTCTTCCATGCGGCAGATCCTCAAGAGTCGAGACCTTAGGAAAGAATCCTCTCTATAAGCTTTAAGAAAGAAATAAGAGTCATAATATAATAAACGAAACTTACGTTATGGCACCACTATTGTGGAGGGTCGATATCCTCCACACACAAGAGAACTAATGAACTAAGAAGACTAAATAGCAAAGCCTATAGGAGGAGACCATCCCTCTATAATTTCCAAATCTTAGGGCCATCACATTCTACCAATGAAATAGAGCCACTCCAATATTGTGCATTGGAACACAAATGAACCAATCAAAATATGGTAGAATGTTTTAACAATTGGAAACATATAAGAAAAACGCCCTTTTGAAGGCTATCCTAGTAAATCGATTCATTCATGAAAATCCACTTATATTAAGCTTGTTCTTGAACAACCATCACCACCAATCAGTATGCTATCAATGAAGCATGTACCTATAGCGGAGCATTTTGAAACAAGCTTAGGGTTTATGCATATAGGAGAATCTTATCCAATAGCTATGAAAAAAATAAATTCCACTGTGGAACTCTTATTCCAACGAGGAACTAAGGCTAATGATAAACGAAATGCAATTGGTCAACTCCGTATGGACCGCACCACTTTCATGTACATAGCTAACAAAGGTTTATAATAGGAAAATCCCAAAAAGACCTTGGTATAAATGCAAAGGAGACCATTTTATGAGAGACTCTCTCAATGGGAAAGCCCCACCACTAGAAACAAAACAGGGATTTTTCTGATGATTTTATTAGGGATCACTTATTTTGAAGATTTTCCTAAGAACCCTAGAAAAGGGAAGAGGAAAAAAAAAACAATCAAGTAATTGTGGTTGTTAGATTTGATACTAAAAAATAGGTGTAGAGACCTAATGATGTGATTTCTCGAGATCAAGCTACTTTATTGCAAAAAAATGATGTGAATAATTAACAAACTCAGAAAGTTGACCAAGAGTCTAGAAAGGAACATGAAACTTCAAAATGAGAATCTAAGGATAATAACAAAAGGCACTTGGAAAGAGAGGAGGAGAAGCACAGTGTAAATCTTGTTGGATGTGATGGCTAGATGCACTCAGAAGATCAAGCTGGTGCTGCAAAACTTGCTTCACACCTGCCCTCCTTTCTCTTCAGATATGCTCAGTAGACTCCTTGAGCTTTCAAATGACACCAAAATATGCTATATGTACTTTGGAAAAAGTTTGAGTAATGACTTGATCAAAACAGACTACTTTGCAAATCACAAGACTTGAAAAACTTTCTATTTTGGTCTTGATACCTGCTCAGTGTTATGCTCAGTATGACCAGTGTAGTTACAATTAGCAAAATTCCTTCTAGGGATATTCAATTAGCTTAGTAAGCTTCCATTTGCAAGTGGAATGAAAGAAAATGATAAACCACACTCAGAGAAATCACTTTAGCAAAATAAGGTGTACCCCCGACTTTTTAGGAGGTTCATCTCTAGTCTTCAATTATTTCCTGCAATCCAATCATGGATTTAAATCTGCATAGCTTGCTTCCATCCAGAGCTTTAGTAAGCAAATCTGCACATTGTATATTAGTAGACACATATGATAATTGAATTTCTTTGCTAAGTAACTTCTCCCTCACATAGTGGTAGTGAACCTCTATGTGTTTTGTCCTAGCATGATAAATTGGATTAGCTGCTAGGTGAAGAGAACTTGTGTTATCACCAAATATGATTGGTGGCCTTGTGTATAGGCCCAATTCTGAATATAATAGCTTCAACCATATGGCTTCTTGAGTGGCATTGGCTAGCCCTCTGTATTCTGCCTCAGTAGATGACAAGGCTACTGTGGGTTGTTTCCTGGGTGACCAAGAAATCGGTTTATCACCTACAAAGCATATGTAACCAGATGTACTCCTCCTGTCATCCTTGCAACCTGCCCAATCTGCATCTGAGTATACCTTAATATCAATGTCTGATGAATATGGAAAGTACAAACCATGATTTTGTGTTCCCTTTAGGTACTTTACTATCTTCTTGGCTGCCTCCAAATGTGGTACTCTTGGTTTATGCATAAATTGGCTAAGTACACTAACACCATATGATATATCAATCCTGGTTAAGGTAGCATAATTTAGACTACCTACCAAACTTTGGTAACCTGTAATATCCTTGAGTTCTTCTCCTTCATGTGTACTGAGTTTGTGGTTGACCTCCATAGGAATGTTTGAGACTTTAGCTTCCTACAAATTAAACTTCTTGACCATGTCCTGAATGTACTTCTTCTGAGTAATAAAGATACTTGAATTTGTGTAGACCAATTCAAGTCCTAGGAAGTACTTCAATAATCCAAGATCATTGATCTTGAATTCCTTCATCATCTGTCCTTTGATGTGTCTAATTCCCTGAACATCATTTCCTGTAATAATGATGTCATCAACATAGACACACAAGTATATTACCTCTGAATTGTTCCTTTTTATAAACAATGAAGTATCTGCTTTACTCATTACAAATCCTTGATCTAGGAGATAGGTTGTCAACCTGTAATTCCATGCTCTAGGTGCCTGCTTCAATCCATACAGAGCCTTCTTCAATTTACAAACATGATTTACCTTATTGGGATCTTCATAGCCAGGTGGTTGTGACATGTAGACTTCTTCAGATATCCATCCATTCAAGAATGCATTCTTCACATCCAATTGGTACATGTTCCAATTCTTGGATGCAGCTACACTCACCATAACTCTGATAGTTGGCATCTTGGCCACAGGAGAAAATGTCTCCTCATAATCAATGCCTTGGGTTTGTGCAAAACCCTTGGCTACCAACCTAGCTTTATACCTGTTTATTGTACCATCTGAGTTCCTCTTGAGTTTGTAGATCCATCTGGATCCTATCACCTTCATGGAGTCCTTCTTGGGTACCAAGTCCCAAGTATCACTCTCCTTGAGAGCCTCCATTTCTTCATCCATTGCTTCCTTCCATTCTGATTTAGTAATTGCTTCTTCAAATGTACCTGGTTCTTCATTCAAGATATCCTTTGCAAGATATACAGAGTGCTTGTTTACAAGTGAAGTATCATACCCATACCTAATAGGTTTCTTCTTTTCTCTTTGGGATCTCCTCATAGCTTGAGTTGAGGATTCTGGATTGTCTTCTAGTTGCTTCATCTTCATCTTCCCTTTGGATTTCCAAGCCTTGAACTCTTCAATGTTGATGGTGTCTTCATCATCTGAGCTTGTGTCCTCTTTCTGAATTGGTTCTTGCCTGATAAGCTTGGGAAAGTCTTCTTCCATGTCATAAGGTAGGCTAACTTTCCTGCACTCATTTTCATACCATGAATCATTCTCATCAAATATGACATCTCTGCTTACCTTGAAGCCTTTGTTTGAGGGGTTGTAGAATCTATATCCCTTTTGGTTCAAATCATAACCAATGAAGATACACTTTTCAGCCTTAGGGTCTAGCTTTCCCCTTACCTGTGAGGGAATATGCACATATGCAACACACCCAAAGATTTTACAATGATCCAGAGATGGTCTCTTACCATGCCAAGCCTCATAGGGTGTCATTCCATCAAGTGTCTTTGATGGCAACCTGTTGATTAAATATGTGGCAGTAGATACACTCTCTGCCCAAAGATAATTTGGCAATTTTTTCTCATTAAGCATAGACCTAGCTGTCTCTACAATGAGTCTATTCCTCCTTTCAGCTACCCCATTTTGTTCAGGTGAGTACCTTGTAGTAATCTCCCTCTTGATGCCTCTTTCCTGCAAGAAATCTTCAAAGTCATTGGAGAAGTATTCTCCACCACCATCTGACCTTAGCCTCTTCAAATGTCTACCTGTTTGATTTTCAACTAATGCAAGATACCTTTTGAAACAATTAAATACTTCATCTTTATGTTTCATGAAGTATAAGACAGTCCACCTGCTATAGTCATCAATAAAGGACACATAGTACCTTGATCCAGATATGGATGGCTCCTTGCTAGGTCCCCAAACATCTGTATGTACCAATTCCAGATAATCTTCATGCATAAAACCTTTCTTGGTATAGGGAAATCTGTGTGACTTACCAAATTGACAAGCCCCACACTTGTATATCATGTGTTGCTTGGATACATTAGGTATCCCAAGCACACATTGATCCCTACTCATTTGTTTTATGGTCCTCTCTCCAATGTGACCTAATCTCTTGTGCCAAATCTCCAATTCTGATAGAGTTTGGTCCTTATAGTTGTACAAAGCAATATTCTTAGTGTCTTCAAGTTCAAAGGTAAACAATCTACCTGATTTTTCTCCCTTGGCTATCCTTCTGAATCCATGTCTTGGATCCTCCACATATGCACCATGTTGAGTGAACCTGACCTGTAGACCTTTTTCTACAATCTGACCTACACTCATCAAATTCTTGGTGATTGTTGGAACATACAACACTCTGCTTAGTAAATTCTGATTACCATCACTTGTTTTGACATTGCCTACTTTAACAACTGAATGTTTAGTGTCATCACCTGTCTGCACTTGGTGCTTGCCTTTGGGTTCTTCCAAATCAGAGAGTAAGGCAACATTTCCAGCTACATGGTTAGAGCAACCTGAATCAATATAGAATAAGTGATCATCATTGATACCTGACTTAGATGTCATGTTCATGATCAACAAGGAATCATCTTGCTCCTCTGCATAATTGTTGTAATCCTTCCTATTCCTGTATCCACCTTGATACTTTGGTTTTCTTATCAGTATAAAGGGTAGAGGGATTATTACCTTTTGATTGCTCTCCATTCTTTGTGATCTTTGCTTCATGTGTAAAGATTTGTCCAATCAGAGTTGTTAGATCAGGTGCTTGGATGTCCATGTACAAGTCCATTGCTGTGGTAAAGCTCTCCCACTTGTCATCTGCCTTTAGTCCATTGATCACTTGTCTGACTATTTGCTCTTCCTCAATTTCTTCTCCAACACTTGCAAGTTGATCTGCAATGTCTTTGACTTTGGTGACAAAATCTGAGACACATTGTTTTGATTGCTTCCTAAGAGTTGTAAACTCAATCCATAGCTGATTCTTTCTGGCCCTTGTGCTTGATGAAAAATATGTTGACAAGGTTTCCCAAGTCTCTTGGGAGGTCTTACAATTCCTTACATGAGGTAGAAGGAAATCAGAAATAGAGTTTAGAAGATATGACCTTGCCAAAGCATCTTTTGCACACCATTGGTTGAGCCTCTCATGTTCATCCTTTGTTGGTAAGCCTCTGGTCTTGAATGAGGGCAACTCCTCATCTCCTGAAATGTATCCATACAAGCTTCTCCCTTGTAGATAGGTCTTCATTCTCAATGACCAAGCCTGGTAATTATTTCTGTCCAATTTGTCAATGAAGGAAGGGAAACCATCACCCATGATTACCTTATTTGCTCTGATACCACTGTTGGATGTGATGGCTGGATGCACTCAGAAGATCAAGCTGGTGCTGCAAAACCTGCTTCACACGTGCCCTCCTTTCTCTTCAGATATGCTCAGTAGACTCCTTGAGCTTTCAAATGACACCAAAATATGCTATATGTACTTTGGAAAAAGTTTGAGTAATGACTTGATCAAAACAGACTACTTTGCAAATCACAAGACTTGAAAAACTTTCTATTTTGGTCTTGATACCTGCTCAGTGTTATGCTCAGTATGACCAGTGTAGTTACAATTAGCAAAATTCCTTCTAGGGATATTCAATTAGCTTAGTAAGCTTCCATTTGCAAGTGGAATGAAAGAAAATGATAAACCACACTCAGAGAAATCACTTTAGCAAAATAAGGTGTACCCCCGACTTTTTAGGAGACTTACAGTCACAGACCAGTAAGCACCCCGACTGAGATTTCTCTGTGATGGTAGATCCAATGGCCTTGAAACTTTGTAGGTGTATAGTAGAGTTTGAGCTAAATCCAATGCACTTTGAATCATCCAATTTGGTTCAGTAGATCTTGAGATATGCCTCTTGGAAGTTGACAGAGTTGAAGGTAGTCACTCAGAGAAAACAGAGACTATGAATATATGTATATTGATTAAATCTAATGATTGTACATTCCCATTGGCATGTAATGTGATTCGCAATGGTACTCAGAGGTGTAGGCTATGGTGTAGCTCACACACACTCAATGATTGATTCAGAATTGCCTCGGGAGGAGTGTAACACCCCGCGACTTTTTCAATTGCCTTTTATAAGAATTTTTGAAGGAGTTTGAATTTGAATTCAAGTTTTGGCTCCCTTCAATCTCTCCACTAAACTTAGGGAGATATTCCCTCAATCAAATCATCTACTTTTCCACGACTCTAATCTAGTAGGTGTGATTACATGATTGATAAAGTCATATAGACTTTTTACATTGGATAAAAAGTAATAACCAATTAAGCATTGGTTCCTATGGTTCAAGGTTCATGTAAATACATCCTCCAAGGGTACAAGCTTTAGCTTTCCAAGGTTCCAATGTTCCAAGCCAATGTGTGTAGGCTTGTTTTGCACCAACAAATCTAACCAATTGGATTAATTAGTTAAAAGAAAAACTAGACGTCTCAAAAGAAGCATTAGAAACATTCTCAAATAGCTAGAGAGGAAAAATTGGGGAAGAGAAAGCATGCTCGATTCTAGCATGTTTGAGGATATGGAAATGCTAGAGGTCAAGCCTAACAAATGCTTATCCTAGAGTAGCTCTAGAAATTAAAGGGGTTAAAAATGTGGAAAAAAACTCATTTCGGATGCTCAAGAACGGTTAGAAGAAGATGTTTTAAAAAACATACAACCCACGTGCCTAAGGAATACTTCTAAAAGGTCACAGCTAATGATGCACAAGAACATGGTATTCGTAAAGAGGAAGAGACATAGTGAAAATCTTAGCATATTAGAAGTAGAGCGGATGCGTCCATAACAACGGGAGAGAGTTTTAGGCTAAGCTATGGGCTTATTTGAACATAATCACTCATCATTTGACGGGATGTATGTTGATGACGGGATGTATGTTGATAAGTAGAGCGGATGCGTCCATAACAACGGGAGAGAGTTTTAGGCTAAGCTATGGGCTTATTTGAACATAATCACTCATCATTTGACGGGATGTATGTTGATGACGGGATGTATGTTGATCAAGATTCCCTCATAGATATTCCATGGACAAAATAAATTGACACCAAAGTTGATTAATCCTTTAGTTTGCAGAACTTTTCAAACTACTTTGGTGAATATGAGTAAAATCCGAAGAGAAAATATCCTTTTCTTAGGACATCAATGTCCAAAATGCATTCATATGAACTTTTACATAGTAATGTATTTCAAGCCAAGAATAAGGGAATTTCCATAGATAAATCACCTTCTTTGGATTAAAGTGACCATGAAACTAGGTTAAAAAGGAGTAGACAAACATTATATAAGACTTGCACTACAACACATGATCCTTATACTCGGCCATATACCAGTGCAAATGCACATGGGGAATTTGGTCGCAGCATCCATATAATTTTCAATATAAATATCAATATGATAATATCAGTATAAGCGTCGGTATGGGTGCCAATATAAGCATCAATATGTCTTCACTAGTGCTAGTATAAGTGTCAATATGAATGCCTATGCTTTCATTGTTATAAGGATCGGTATTTACGTGAAAACTAACAATATCAAAGCCGGTGTGGAGATGATAGCGATCTGGGTGGATCACTTCTGGTCATAGCACACGTAGTGTATGAAGCTAGTGACTGTTAGAAGGCTTATGTGATCAGAATGTGAAGGTGAAATTGAAGTTGGGTATGGAGAGCAAAGATGTGATGATTTGATTATGGGAAGAGGAATGTATGAATGCAAGATAAATCCATGAACATGAATGATGAGAACAAAGGAAAACCATATACATGAATCAATTTTGGAAGCACGAATGCTCCCAAAAAAGACCTTCTTATATGCTTTGATCATTTAATCCATATTTATGTGGTGTTTGTGGATGGTATGTATGCATGAAGAGAAGAAGAAAACCATACACAAGAAGTGATTTGGAAAGGAAGAATGGTCCAAAAAAGGATCCTCTTATACACTTTCAAAATTGAAACATACGTATGGGTATTTGTGAATAGTATGCATGCATGTGGATCATAATTTCTGAATCTATAGAAACTTATCCTCACAATCTCAATGTATAATCCTTAGTAGTCCAATGCAAGATTGTGGAGCCTTCTCACATATAGAAAGAGTTAAAAGGAGACATGTAAAAACACATAAGAGACAAGAGACTTCAATTAAAAGAGATTGTAATGAAATACACATGAGCATTGTGATACATCAAGATATCAAAGGTGGTCTGCACAACCCTCTCACCATAATAGTTGAATCGAATTTCACACGTGATAGGATAGGTTCCACTTCATCAACCCTATATCTTTCTAGGAGCATATCATGAATCTCAAGAAGTCTAAGACTCATAAAACCAATTGTAACTCACTCACATGCTCCATGAGATTGAGCAATGATAGAGAAACCTTTGGGTTTATGAGCCTATCCTAGTTTGGAAGTCTAAAATAAATTTTATTCTAGGAACCATGCTCTTACTAGCCCACCTTGGATCTTTGCATTCGCAAGTGAGGGTGATCCTCTCAAGGAAACCATGCACTAGCAAGGCCATATGGATGCCTAATAATGATGCTCCATGAATGTGGAGGGGTGTTTTCATAGTTTTTTGAATGAATTTGGGCCCTTGGATTTAGAGAAATCAATTCTCAACCCTAGGATCAACTATTTACTATAAAAACCATTGGATTTATCAAATGGATCGCTAGGATTGATTCTTTGTATGATTTCGAGGGCAAAGGAGGGAAAAATAGGTCCCTTTATTCTTCATCATTGTCTAGGGAACATAAATGTGAGACCATATGGCTAAGAAAAATTTCTATATAAGAGTTTATAGGGTCTAAGTGAAAAACTTACATTTTTACAAAATGCACATCTCATATCAATGTTCTAGAAAGGCCATTTACATGTGATATTTAGGCTATAGACTTTCTTTGATAGGATTTACAAGTATTTGAATTTTCATGTAATTTGGTGATAGTGAATTTTTTCCCAAATTTCCAAAAAGCTAACCAACTTAGACTACTACCTTGGATTTGCTTCATTTCTTCCAAACTTTGCATGTGAACTCCTTTTGACATCCTTGACATGTCTTGGACTTCTCAGGGATTCTGGATACCTTCACCAAATGTGTTTCTTGTAGGCCTTCATAAGTGAATGAGGAGAGAAAATCGTGATGACATTCACCACCACTAAACATGCAATTCCTCTAGAAGCGCCACTCTAGTTTCCAAGCACCAAATTCTTTATAGGCAACATAAGAAACATGGAAGAAAAAAAAATCATATGCATGAATGAGTACGCAACATGACATGAAGCAAAACCTGCATGAAAGAAAGAATTGGAACAGGCAACATGAATATGCATGAACAAATAGGCAACATATATGTAAACGAACATGCAACATTGACAATGTGTAAATGAAGAAAAAAAACAAGCATCAATATGAAGTGGAAATGAATATATTGTCTCACTTTAGGCATCGTTTGCTCTCATCTTGATTAAAAATTTGTACCTTTTTCATAAAAAAAATCCTCCTTATATACAATTATCAACAAAGATTTAGGATTTTCAAGAGACATCTTTCATGTTAAGCTTATTTTATATCAACTTCTTTCCTACATAAATATGAATATTCTCTTTCTCTAATCACATGCAAGTAAAACTAACTAAACTCCACTAATGCATAAATCTACCTACTAGCAAGTGCTTTATTCTTCCATGCCTCCTTATCTTCCTTTGAGTTGCTTTTTTTTTCTTTTTCTTCCTTAATGATTTGGTGACTTGATGGCGGCGTTCGCTTTTTTGGTGTGGAAAAAACTGTAAACTTCCTCGTAAGAAATAGTAGCTTATTGTTTTCTAATGTCAGGGAAAGATTAAACCCCGATACAAGTTATAACCATTTTTTATGACAAAAAACAGTCGTTTTAACTCCGATACAACTACTATGAGATGGACTAAGGATGTAGAGATATGTAGTAGTAGGACCTAGGACTTCAACAATTATGCTTTTGATACACGATAGAGTCATGTTACTAGAATAAAACTCCAAATCTACATGCCGTACATAATCCTAGAATATAGTTGATTTCTTAGTAGATACATTATTACTTAGATACAATGCTACATAACAAGTATAGAAATCATCATTTGCCACTCTTGACTCAGGTGATATAGATATGCAATGCAATGGAAATAGTGAAATGGGAAAAACCAAAAATCGAAAAAAAAATCAAAATGAACTTGAAAAAACAAAGCAACATGAACATGAAAGATATTAGATTTTTATTTTTTATTATTTCTTTTAATTGGATACTCATGTTTATTAACCCGCCTTGTTGTTGTCATCTTCTTCAATGTCCATCTAAAATGTACATGTCATTATCACGTTTCTTAAATAGCTTTATTCTTTTACCTAGAATCAAAGTTTTTAATGCAACACCATTTAATTCACAAAGAGCATGCATACCATTGTTGTTGACTTTTGATACGATGTATGGCCCAAACCACCATTGAGTGAGTCTTTTGCATGCATCATATTGAGAATCAAATGTGTTATGATAAACGAGCACCCAATCTCCTACTTCAATTGGCTTACGATACAGCTAATGTGTTTTGTAAAAATAAAGCTCATTCTTCATTGTAGATTCTATTATTTTTCAATGGCATCATCAATTAGCAAACTAGCCAAATTCAAATGAATAAAGCATGCATGCCAAAGCTATGCATCTAAGATAGTGTGAGAATCTTGAATCACACATCCTAAATCCTTCACAGTATTCATAGAGTGTATGAGCTTATACAACCCATGCCAAAAGCATAATAACATCACCATTTCAGAGATCATAAACTATACATCTATCATGAACAAGTTTGACAAGCAAGCCAATCTTGGCGAATGCTAAAAGTGATAAATAGATTTCTCATCATCCATGGCACATGTAAAGCATCTCAGAATGTGAAAAAATTACCATTAGCACTAGTGAGAATGGTCTTATCAACTCCCATTATAGAATAAGAGAAGTTACTAACACACAGGATAGTATTCCCTAAAGGGATAGGCTCAAGTGAATTGAAGAAACTACATTGTGAGAATATATTTGGTTGCCCCACTATCAAAGTACCAAACATCTGAGTCTACTATAGACATACACTGCTCATGAAAAGATGGGCATAACTACAATTATTTGTCAATCCCCACTCTTCATTCTAAACAAAATTAGTAGACTTTGTTTTGGGTGTAAAGGTTTCTACAACAGCCATTCCACTCTCTTTCTTCTTTGCCTCTTTTGAAGCTAGTTTAGGACATAAAACCATGTTGAAATGGAATTTTTTCAAGGAATATTCTTATTAATCAAACATTCTTCTTTATCATTGTGTCACATTCAACTCTTTATTTAATGTTACATAATAATTGCTTTAGGTTGACGTATTTTTTTGATACATGAAGTGATAATGTGGATTTAATTTGAAGTGATTATGATGGATGTAACAGAATGTTATGATGTGGATTATATTCATTATCTATATATTTATCTATGTATCTACCAATCAATCAACCAACCCATCTATATTACGATCCATATATCCGTCATTCTATCCATTTATTTATTTATGTATTTTTATGTAATATGCATATATCTATCTATAAATATATCAATCAATCTATCTATTTATAATTTGATCACCATATCTATCTACCTGTTTATCTACTTGTTTATAAGCTTATATCTATCTACCTATATTTATATTATGTGGATTAAATGATGTCAATGTTGTAATTCATTTGAATTATGTAGATTAAATGATCTCAATGATGTGGATTGAATAATGTGCATTCATTTGACTTATGTGGATTAAATGATGTGAATCCATTCAAATTATGCAGATTGAATGATGCTAATGATGTGGATTCATTTGAATCTGTTTTGTTTCTCGTGATGCAAAATGATTAATGTCTTTCACTTTTTGAATAGCTTTTGAGATAATCCAATAAACCTTTCCTATCAAAAACTTATCAGTATCAACAATTTGTAAAAGTTCCACAAAAGATTTAGTGATAGTCACATTGTTTTCAAGATTATGGAAAAAAAATTGTGACTGTATTAGAGACATACAATTCAAAGCCACAAGTTGATAAGAAATAACCTTAATACTGTTCTCACTTATCTACATATTCTATTTGCATTTTATTGTAATCTAGAATAGTGAATCATTTTCTTGTAATTGATATTAAAGCAACTTTGAAAATAGGATTATGAATAACACATTGAAAGGAATCCCACGTGCTAAAAATTCTTTTCCATTTAAGATGAAGCTCAAGATAAAATTGCTTATCAAAAGCTACATGTATTGCGTTATGTGATTTATTATGAACAATATTGGATGACACATTATTAGACCCATAGCTTTTGCTAGATTCATCTGGTCCACTCTTTCTTGACATATTTAGAGAAAATGGTTTAGATATTGCTTGATTATTCTCGAAAAACGTTTCTGATACTTGAGTAGAAATATGACAAGCATACTTGGTTGTCATTGATATATCTAATCATTCTTTCTCTACACTTTGACAACTTTGAAAGTACTCTAAACTATTCATAATTTTAAATCTTCTTGATGTGTTGCCTAAGGATTTACATTTGTTTTCATAACTTGCAAAATGTACCCATATATCATTATTTGGATGCAAAATTATTACCTATACTAAGAAGATTCTCTTTAACTGAGTTGCATTGCCTGCATAACAATGTCCATAAAATTTGCATTATATTGTGCAGATCATTTTGACCTCTCTGATGGATAATCACATATGAACATTTTTTCCTTCCCCATAATTCTTGCTTTAATGAAGACTTTATATCTACAAAAAGAAAACATAAATCAATATCAAACAAGATATATATACCACAAAGTGTATATCTTAAATTATAAACAAACTATTTTGAATCTCTCTTAAAATTTTTAAATCTATTAATCTATATATTTATCTACCTATTTGTTTATATTGCTTCCTCTTCATATAATCAATATTTTATCAGTGTTGTAAATCACATAGTCACAATAAATTGTAACTCACAATCATACACACATATACACATGCACATATTATCATGAAGTGAGAGTTAATGTTGATTAGACAATTAGAGTAGATTTTTACTCATAATTATATGTGCACATATGCTTACACATACTATTGTGAAGTAAGAATCAATGTTGAGTCAGAAAATCAATCAATGTTGAGTCAAAAAATCACAATAGATTTTAATTTAGAATCATATGTGCTCCTACACTTACACATACTATTGTGAAGTAAGAATCAATGTTAAGTGCATACACATACACATACTATTGTGAAGTAAGAATCAATGTTGAGTCAATCAATCACAATAAATTTTAATTCACAATCATACACAGACATGTACATACACATACTATTGTGATGAGGATGTCACATAAAATGTTTCCCTCAATTAAATTGAAAATTTTATTGGATCCCTTTACAATTCAAAGGATCTAAGAAGGTGTTACGTAGAGACCTCGAACACTCTAGTTGACTTATTAGCACCTTCTCAACACTTGAATTACAAAAAAGAAGAAAAAACCTTCAAAACATGTCATAATAGATTTTGATTCACAATCATACATGCACATAGACATACACATACTATTGTGAAGTAAGAATCATTGTTGAGTCAAACAATCACAACAGATTTTGACTCACAATCATACTCACACATACATAGACATACCATTGTGAAGTAAGAATCAATATTGATTCAAACAATCACAATAGAGTTTCACTCACAATCATACACACACATACACATATACATTCTATTGTGAAGTAAGAACCAATGTTGATTCATACAATCACAGTATATTTTTCACTCACAATCATACATGCACATACACATACACATACCATTGTGAAGTAAGAATCAATGTTGAGTCAAACAATGAAAATAGCTTTTAACTCACAATTTTAAACAAACAAATGAATATATTTCTTTATTTTTTAAGTCCTAAAATATTAAATATTTTTAACAATACTGTATACCTTGTTCTTTGTACAACACTATAAGTTTGCAAAAAGGAAAGCAACTCTTATGAAGTACACATCTGGGGCAATGTTTTATTAAAAATTATTTGAACTAATCACTTTTTATCGAGATGGTTTTTGACAGAAATCTTTTTGATTCCAAACTTTTTTGATTGAAAGATTTTCGATCATTTTATCAAAATGAATTTTGGCAAAAAAATGTCCAAATTTTTATGCAAAAACTATTCACCCCTATGTGAACAATATGACATGACACACAATAATTCTGTTCAATAATAAAGCTCTACCATAAAATTCCATAATTATTCAAGAATAATCAAATTAGTGAATAACAAATAATACAACCTAGATGAGAATAATAATAATAAACAATACAGGTGGAAGAGAGAAACCTCATACACCAAAGCGATGTTGTGCCCATCCTAGAAAGATATGTCATCCATGCCTCTTCATATGAGTTTCACTCAAATCTTTATCCATTCCTTAACCAAGCATAATTGGTTTGTTCATATAGGAGACTTTGATGGTATATCTCTACTTTTGGATTATTTCCTCCTAAAATTCCTCTTCTTTCCCTTTGTGGCTATGGACAATGTCTTCGTGATTCTGTTCCAATAGAAAATATTTGTAGCAAGCTTGCATCACTCTCATTGGAGACCTTGAACACTTCAAGGAAATCAATTCCAGTGAGTAATGGTAGAACACTTTGATGTGCGTGTACACATGGACTCTCATTACAATACTTGCAAAAACATATCTTCCTGACAACCCCCTAGATGTTCAGAGAGAATCAGGAGAAATCCAAACATCATAAAGTGGTCGGATTATAGTATGGGAACTCCAGGTTGTGTTGCCAATCATTGAAGATAGTTAGAAACAAATTTATGCACAAATACGTTGTTGTAGGGATTATGACATAATTTTTAAGCAATAATATCCTTGTCATTGAAGATGCTAGGTGCTAGAAGAAATATCTGACGGAGTTCTCATTCCCTTGTCTTAACGCTTGGAACTAAATAACGCCTCTCTTTCCTCAACCTAAGGGCGTAGAAACCAAAGTAACATCTAAGAAGAGCTTATTTTTCTTATGGCACAAAAGTTTGATCTTAATCACCATTATAATTTATTTTCATATAGAAGATTTATAACAATCCTCAAACTTTCTCGCATTAGCTTAGTGAACAAGAAAAAGCTATCCTTCCTTAGCGCATAGACATCCATACACCTGAGATACATCTCTCCTTCACTTCAATGCAGTAATAAGTGTTGTCATCTCTAGAGAATGAACTTTCTTCTCCTATTCAAGATCCTATTCAAAAATTATTTTAATCACATCCTCTCATTGAGAAAAAAATCTTAGCTCTTACGTGGAAAATATTGCATCGAGGAGTTTTGAACAATTCCAAAGCTAATAAAATATGTGGGGCCCCTCAATGGTTTAAGAATTGTATTCAGGGTAGAGAGGACCTCGCACATCTCTTCTTGTCATGCCCTAAAAGCTAGCCGATCTGGCAGTCCCACACCACGATTTTGGGCTTCCCAAGGAGATCACTTGAAATCAAGCATTACTTGGAGAAAACTTTAGCTACTCTTCTCCTTTGTGGAACATCATCAAAGGAGAAGTGATATGGAAGGTATGGAAAGAAAGATGTGTGATCAACTTTGATGGCCATTTGAAAGAGTGGTTGATTGAAATATCCCTCTCCCCGTTAGGTAGAACAATACGTAATTGCTAAAAGAATCTACACCTTTTTGACACCATAGGATGCTTTTCTTGGAAAAAAAAAAGATTAAATGCAAGTGGGTTGCTCATGAGGGCAATGAAAAAATCATTAATCTTCTCAACAACTCTCTTTAAAATGTTTTTCAATCGATGAATCTTAGGTATCCTATCAGTTTTGGTTTTTCAAAGCTTTCACATCTCCGAGCCGTTATACCCTTGCTTTTTGGGATACAAAGGATTCCAAGGGCACTAAACCCATTCACTATATAGTTGTTCTTTTGTTAATTCAAGCATGGAGCAATAGGCTTTGATCAAATTTCCTTTTGGAAAAAAAATTATTTGCCTCCAAGCCATTACACCCGTGCTTTTGGGATACAAGGGATCCCAAGGGCACTAAGCCCATTCACTATATAGTTGCTCTTTTATTAATTCAAGCATTGAATAGTAGGTTTTGATCAAAATTCCTTTTGACAAAAAAGTATTTTAATCCCCTTTGATGGCTTCTATTTTGCATCAATGATAGAGCCTTTGTTCTTCTATATGTTTATAGAATCTTATCAAAAAATTATCGAATTGACATAAAAACCTTGAAAGAACGACACAAAAAATTCTTCATAGCAATGCCAAGAACCAAAACAAATATCATGCTCAAAATTCCCTTCCATGGAATCTAGTGAATGATGCCCACTTCCATCACAACAACCATCAGCTTTCTTTCCTTTTCGTCCTTTTTCTAGATCTTCTCCTTATGAGCTCCTTCTCCATTGTTCGTTGTCAATTGGCTTTTGCCCACTTTCATTCTATCTCTAACCTCCTTTAAAGCTGTAAAATTCTTCTCTTTTGTTGTGATAACATTTTCCCCCATGACACAAAAATTAACAACATCACAGACATAACACACTAGTATATATTGTTGCATCATAGGATGCATTGATAGAGCCAAATCAGTATGTCCAACTCCTCTACTACTTGCTCCAGGATCGTGCAAGCCCATGGAGAAAACCTTATTATTTAAGTTAGCAACCTCCTTCGAAAGAGATGCTTGCATACTCATTACATTTTCCATCTGCTTGCATAGAATTTCAAGTTGAAACTCCATAGGAGTTTTAGGAGAAATTGCAACATTGGGCATGGCTAGATTCATAGTCATAGACATATTTGAATGTTGTATAGTAGGTATCTCCCTAGAATCATTAGAAACTGAAATTTCATAATGTATGGATTAACATTGCCTCATCTCAGCAACATCCTCAACTTCTCTTCTTACTGTTTGCCAGTTGTCTGTCAAACCATATCATTTGCTAGAGTCTTCAAGCCTTTGTTCCACCTCGGTCATATCTTGTGGGCTAATGATTTTTAAGAAATGAATGACAAGTTCGGGATTCATTGCATTTCTATCAGCTTCAAGAAGTTGAACAAATTGTCTCATAAACTCTCCATGTAAATGAGTTAGAGATACACTTAACTTTGGGGAATTCACCCATCTTAAAAATCCTTCTCTACTATGCTGACCAAAGTGTTTGAGAAAGAGCATTTTATGGATTTTTTTTTGGAACTCATCCCATTTTTTAGTTGAATGAACATGGATAGCATCCAAAATTGACCTAGAGACTACCCTTTTGAAGTATTGAACTACTACATTAAACTACATACTCATGAGCATAGAGCGGCACTTGGGCATACACTGGACTGGATGTAATTTTTCTCCCAAGAACTAGATAGCCAAAATCACCATAGTGGATGTTACCATATGCTCTAGTCTACCTAGCCATTGAATAGCCAAGAGCAATGAAGACAAACTTCAAATTGAAGGTTACCAAGATCAAACCAAAACTTGAGACATATCACTGAATGCAGAGAAATGTAGTGGATAAGTTAGGCATAATGACTGACATATGTGCAAGCTTTAAGATTTCACTCATTCATTTCTTCTAACTCAAAGGTCTCATTATTTTGGTAGGTACGTTTAAGTGGGTCTCCTAACCCCCAAAACCACTCCCTACCTAACACAAGGTTCTTCCTCTACATATTCATAATTTGGAAGTTCATATGATCTGTATATCCCTAAATTTGGACCTGCAAATTGGAAACTAGTGTCCCATATCCTCTTAACTGCATCCTACATCATAAATACAATGTATTTTTTGTGCATTAGGTTCTTGGGGAGTCTCTAGTTTCTTGACTAGAGAAAAATTGATGAATTGGGAGTGCTAGAGTCATTCATGAATCTCACCCTGGTCTTGTATACAATATCATGAAGCTTAATCGAATCATATGGTTTGAATTGCACTCGATAGGGAGACCGAGTCATAGAACAAGTGTGTTCTATGTCCTTTTGCATCATGCTCACCTCCTTCAAGCTAGATCTCCCATGTATTTGAAGTGTCTACACAAGGTAAAAAACCATTTTTGTCAAATTCAAGGGCATACTAGTCCATGGTTTTCATTTTTTTCCCACCCCATTGAGAAATGGATAGTTCAATTGTGCATGATTAAGAAACAAGCAACTACACACACGTTTTCCCTCTTAGCCTTTTCTTGTTGTGCAGAAAGTAAATTAGGCCCTTGTGGCTTCATTTTCTTAATAAGAAACTTTTTTCTCCATAACTATGTTTCTCTTAAATTTAGTAGTTCTAACAGGTTTGAGGGGCTGATCTCTCTCCATAGGAGAGGATGGTCATGGTCCTCATAAATCTATACCTACTTGCTAGCCTCCTCAAACATCTTCGGTGTGTTTCTTCTTATTCCCTATTGAAGGTTTTATCTTAGCCTCTCACATACCCCCTAGTTTATTAAAACTCGACAAGCTCTTTAAGTTTTGGGATGATTTATCTATAGTGGGATATCTAGATAAAGAGTCTTTGATCTCTCTACCTCATCCTGGATTCTTTCTTCTTCATTCTTAGGAAGAAAATCTTTGAAGAAAAGAGTTCTGAATTGGTTCTAGTTTGTAGGATGGAATTCAAATCGTTCTTCCTCATCCACCAATTGTAAGCTCATGGATCAAGGGAAAAATTCACCTCTAGTACACAATACTTAGGTGAGGTTTCTTTCAAGTGATGTATGTCATTCCACTTTTGCAAGAAAATGTATACCACATCCTATTTCTCTCTCGGTCATGCCCTCTAAAGGTTGGTAGATTTATGTCTTTGAAGTAGGCACTTTCCTTAGAGATTTCACCATTGAGTTTTCTAGGTTGGATTCAATCCTTCTTAACTATCTCATGTGTAAGAAGAGAAGGAGTTTCTCTATTTTTCCTAATAAGGAAAGAGATAACTTGTCTCTCCAATGGGACCATTTAGGATTTAACATATTCTATGAGTGAATTCATGCTACCTATGATAGTCTCTATGCTTTTGATCATAGCACTGTGTATGGAGAACGAAAAGATAAAACATCTTGCGGATGTGCTCCATGTTCCAAATATAACAATGAATATGGTTTCTATTGGGCAAATGGTTGACCAAGGATTTCAAGTCAGGTTCAATGCTGATGGGTTATATGTAGAAGAGTACAAATAGGATGGAAGATTCATTTCCAAAGGAGACAAAGTGGGTAGGATCTTCACCTTAAATGTGAAAATTCCTTAAATGAATGCAACCATGTTTGCAAAAGATGCAAGATTTATTGCTGATATAGAGATCTAGCACAAACAAATTGGACATACAAATTTGCAGAGAGGTTGAAATTGATGTAGTCAAAGGAGGTTTTCAATGGACTACCGAATTTCAATGTTGCAAAGATGCAAACGGTATGTTCAGCATGTCAATTTGGTAAATATTCAAGAGCATCATTTCCGCATGACAAGCATGTTAGTGAGAATGTGCTACAAATAGTACATACAAATGTTTGGGGTCTTGCAAAGACCACATCTATGGGCAGTTGTAGGTTTTATGCTACTTTCATTGATGACCATATGCAAAAAGTATGGGTATATTCATGAAAGAGAAGAGTGAGGTGTTCACTCACTTCCATAATTTTAAAGCTATGGTGGAAAATCAGACAAGGATGTATATTCAGACATTAAGATCTAATGGAGGAGGTGATTACATGTCAAATGAGTTCAACAACTTTCTAAAAATTCATGGAATTCGATGTCAGTTTTCATGCATGTATACATCACAATAGAATAGCATTGTTGAATGCAAAAATAGACATATTGTAGAAATAACAAGACACTTGATGGTTGACAAGAATTTTCCTCATTTTTTTGGGCAGAAGTTGTGCACATTGTTGTATACATCATGAATAGAACTCCAATTGTTGTTGTACATCACGTTACATCACAAAAATTATGACATATGAAAGTTTTTGGCTCTATTTCATATGTACATATTCAGAATGAGTTGAGAATGAAGCTTCATCCAAAAGCAGAAAATTATATCTTCACTCGGTACTCCCTTGAGCAAAAGGCATATAAATGTTATAACCCACTCACACTATAGATGAAGGTGAAAAAAGATGTGGTATTTGATGGAATGTTAAGCTTCTATGAAGACGATAAAGAAGGACTTAATCTTGAACCAAATGACAAAGAAAATAATGAAAAATCAAGTGTAGAATCTCAAGTTTTGAGTGGACTTAATGCACCACTAAGCAATAGTTCCAAATCAAATCCATGGAGTGGAAGATTACATGGAAATTTCACTCCAGCAAATTCATCAACTACATCAAAGAAAGGTAAAGAAAAGCTTCTGCTGGTAGTAAAACATCTACAGGTTTTGAAGACATTGGCGACGATTCAAGGAGTTCAAAAAAGAGCATTGATGAGGAACTTGGATTGCCCTTTGTGAAGACTCCAAGAGTAAGAAAGTCACATGTAAATGATACAAGGAGAAGTGACCCAAGACCAAGAAGATTATGGAGCATGTAGAATTGAGTGCAACGATTGATGTATGATAGTTACATGGCTCTTCATTGTGCCTACATGACCACGGTGATACAAGATGTTGAACCTTCTTGTTTTGAAGACGTAATTTGAAATCTAGACTGTGAGAAATCTATGGATGAAGAGATGGATGCACTTTATGGAAATGATACGTGGAAGCTGGTTCCATTGTCACAACGAAAGAAACCCATAGGCTACAAGTGGGTCTACAAGGTAAAGCGCAATGCTGATGGTAGCGTAAGAAGGTATAAAGCACAATCAGTAGCAAAAGGATATGCATAGACATATGGCATTGATTATGAGGAAACATTGAACCTTGCACTTGTTTCATTAGCTACAACAAAAGGATGTTTGCATCAGATGGATGTGAAGAACGCTATCCTAGATGGTGAGTTATAGGAAGAAGTATACATGGACTAGCCACAAGGATATGAACATTCAAAGCACCCAAAATACGTTTGCAAGTTCCAAAAGGCTTTGTATGGGTTTAAACAAACCCCTTGTGCTTGGCATGCAAGGATTGCCAACTACTTAAGCACCATTGGATTTTCTGTGTGATGCAGACCATTCCATTGTATGCAAGGAGGGGTGATGATGGCATCATGATTATGGCTATTTATGTTGATGACTTGATTGTAGGATGTGATAATGAAGCAAGCATTAAAGAGGTAAAGCGAATCCTTATGCAAGAACATCCCTAAGTGCATTCACACACATGACTATTGAAATATATCAACAAAACCCCTCTAGAAGTGATCCCTTGAACAAGGTGTTGGCACTCATGTATAAGGAAGTGTGGAGCTATGTGGAAAGCAATCAATCCAAAAAAGGAAGTAAATCCAATGCTTTCTTGAAATTTTCAAACTTCTCACTATGCAGAGCCTTTGTGAAAATAATATTATCATATTTCCAAACTAATCTCTCCATTAGAGAACCTCTCCTTGACATAATCATAAAGCAACTCTATATTCTTTGAATGATCATGGAACATAGCAATCCTTGCAACCACCAATACACTCTAAGTGTCAGTAAAGATGGTGGTGGTAGAAGATTGATCAACACCCAAATTAGCCTACATGGGTATGATATTACAAAGGTGCATCTAATTTTCTATCTCTGGAACTTTGCACCAATCATTTATGTAGGCAATTTGCCTCTTCTATATCCACCCTCTCATAAACAAGTTCATCATGTAAATTTGCATCAGAATTGGAATGATCTACATCATCATTTCAAACTTGTAATGGATCAAAAACTACCTCATTTGTACCAAAACTTTGACTTTCCACTTATAAAAAGAGGTGTTTCATACTCAACTTTAGAGCTAGCTATCATCTCACACATACATGAGAGTAAGGGCTGAATTTCATCTTCCACAAAAACAACATCACTACTAACCAAAATGCATTTATTTTAAGGATGATAGAGATAATAGCCTTTTATTTTAGAATTTTACCAACAAAAATAAATTCACTATTTTACCATCCAATTTTCTACATTGTTGTTAGGCACTAATACATTTTTCAAACAACCAAAGACATTCAAATGAGAAAGATATAGCCGGCAACCATGCCAAACCTCATACACAATAATTGATTCCAATTCTCTGGTGGGACACTTATTAAGTACACATGTTGCACACATAACCACCTCAAGCCAAAAGATATGTGGTAAATCTTGACTTTTGACCAGCATACACCTTCTGCAGTTCTGTGAGAGACATGTCCTTTCTATGATAAGATCCATTTTTTTGGGTTTACACTCATTGTACACTTATTTTATCCCATGCTCCATTAGAAATGCATTAATATTAGAACACATGAATTCTTAAAGAACATAGACACTTGGGACTTTGCTTTTAGTGGATACACCCATGCATGCCTAGAAAATTCATTAATGAAAGTCATGAATTATAGGTAGTTCCAAATGAATTTGTTTGTGTAGGACCATAGACTTCACTATGAACAAGCTTCAAGGTTTTAGCATATCTAATAGAATCATCTTTTGGGAAGGATGAATGCTGCATTTATCCAAAAATATAGCCTTCATAGACATGTTTAGAAGGTGCCACAAGTTTGTGCAACAAGGAAACCATTTCATATTTCTACAAGCATAGCAAGCTAGCAAAATTCAGATGACCAAAGTGTGAATGCCAAAAATTTGCATCTAAGATAACCTGAGAATCTTATATTGCACATGTTGATTCAATCATAGATTTTCCAATCTATGACCTTATAGAGCCCATAACATAAAATGAGAAAAGTAATAATAACATCACCATTCAAGAGACCATGAATTGTACATCTACCATAAAAAAATTTGACAACCAAGCTAAACTTGGCTAATGCTAAAACTGATAATAGACTCTCCTTGATCCCTAACACATGTACAACATGTAGCAATGTGAAAGAACTGCCAAGATCAATATTTTGAATGATCCTTTTGACTCTCATTAGAAGATAAGAGGATTTGTTATCACATGTGACATTATTCCCTATAGGGGTAGGCTGAAGTGAAGTGAAGAAATGGAACTACAAGGTCATCTATCTAGTTGCACCACTATCAAAGTACCAAACAATTAGTCTACAATAGACCTAAACTACTCATGTCCAGAAGTTTCATAGCTGAAAACACTAATAAATACCCATTCTTTATTTTGAATAAAATTAGAAAACTCTATTTTAAATGTAGCGGCCTCTATAGCAACCATTCTATCCTCTTTCTTCTTTGCCTCCTTTGTAGCCACTTTAGGACAACTCATTATGACTTGATTATTTGCATTAGAGTACTTGCATTTTTTTTTTTTTGCTTTTTTATCATATTTGTCTTCCTTCTATGACTACGCAACATTAGTAGATTTCTACTAACTAGTAGATGGGCTCCATTTACCTTTGCCTTTTTGACTGGCTAAGAAAGCTTCATCTGCAACATGCATCATTGACATGTTCTGTGTGGACTTATCTTCTTGTAGCAAAATAGAGACGAAGTCCTCAAATTTTAAGGGATTCTTATTGTCTTTCATCATCAATGGAAGAGTAGAAGCAAAAATCTAACATGAATCTCGAAGACTGTTAAGAACAGTCTAACAAATGAATGAGATTTCATCAACAAATATCAAATGCTCCCTTCAAATCTTTGATCTTTGTCAAAAATTGTTCGTAAAATCTCCTTCATTCATATGCTCACTCTCCAATTGCTCTTAAAGGTAAGAAACATGAGTCTCATTCTTGTTTGGCATAATGTTTTACGAGTATCCCAAGCATTCGTTGATATTGTGCAAGAGTGAATATTAGTGATAATAGAACATTTGGTAGACAAAGCTATCAATGCATGTGCATCTTACAATCCCAACGAATTTGTTACGCAATAGGTCCAATAGTTGTGCATCTTACCATCCCAACAAATTTGTTATTCAATAGGTCCAATAGTAGTTGCAACACGACTAGAAAATTCAAGATCATCATCTTACACACCATCTCCATCACCTTCAAGAACTCTATTTGTAGGCATATTATGATGTTCTTCAACACCTAGCACAATATTCCACATTGGTTTTGCTACCAATACATGATGCATCATATATGCCCACAATGGGTAACTAGTAGCCATTGCTAGTGACTAAGTACAGTGATGCAAAAATGGTTAAGATCATCCTTGGGCAAATCAGATATGTCCAATTTTGTTTTGGCCTTGACAAGGAGCTAAAATCATATTTTTCCGCCTCAAAGATCACATCAAAATCATTTTTGCTAGCTCGGAAGTCATCAGAGAAGTGCTGTCGTGTGATTTACTTAACCAAGGCTTTGCCACGTGCCATGTCTTCAACTTTTTGGCTTGCACTTCATTCCATAGGCGATGTTTCCATGAATCATCAGCATCTAGCATGTTGGAGTCAAAATCTATCTCATCTTCTTATGGTGAATGCATGTCTTTTAGTTCAATTTGATGGCTTGCATTTGCAAGTAGAACACTTGGTACTCCAGGTTCCATGGGCATTTGAGAGGGCATGTTAGGATCAGTGCTTGCTAGCTATCGATATTGGGTCGCTAAGGGAAAATAAAGAGTACATACCTTAGGAGGAGGAAGAGGGCCATAATAAAATGATTCTGAACTTGCGGCTCTATAGGTATGGACATTGATACTCTTTTCTAGTCATGAGTGAATTAGAGTGCCCATTAAAGTATGTATGGAATCATTGTCCATATATTTGAGGATAATTCAAGGGATATGTGAGGCTCAACAATCCGAGTATTAGAAAGAGGATTTGGTAAATTCTCCAATAGTTTTTTATCCATCTCAATCATCCTTATACACATATCTAATCCTTCTAAGACTTGTTCTAAATCAGCTTAGGGATAGTATTTGTCATGATGTTCTATTGAAGGTCCTATTTCTATCTTAGCCTGATAGGCTTCAATGAGCATTTTCAAATCCTTAGGCATTGGGGTTTCCAATACCAAGTCTACATGTTGTCTCTCTTGTTGAAGACTCCTTCATTCTCTTTCCTCAGACCTTACCTTAAGAACTAATCCTTGATCATGGAATCATGAGTTTCAATGTGAGAGGGATTTATCTATTTCATAAAGTTTTTTTTTTTAAGTGAGCTAACTCGATGTGCTCTCTTTTCTTTCCATGTTGGTTTTCTTATCTTTTCATTATATTTTAAGCTCAATTCTTGTGTTTGGTCCATCACTTCACTTTGTTTCTTAGATTTAATCTTTTGATTCTTTTGTAATTAGTACATTTCATTACCTAAAGACTCCAAATTAATCTTTCTCTTTACTAGCATGAGTTTCAATGTGAGAGGGATTTATCTATTTCATAAAGTTTTTTTTTTTAAGTGAGCTAACTCGATGTGCTCTCTTTTCTTTCCATGTTGGTTTTCTTATCTTTTCATTATATTTTAAGCTCAATTCTTGTGTTTGGTCCATCACTTCACTTTGTTTCTTAGATTTAATCTTTTGATTCTTTTGTAATTAGTACATTTCATTACCTAAAGACTCCAAATTAATCTTTCTCTTTACTAGCATGAGTTTCAATGTGAGAGGGATTTATCTATTTCATAAAGTTTTTTTTTTTAAGTGAGCTAACTCGATGTGCTCTCTTTTCTTTCCATGTTGGTTTTCTTATCTTTCCATTATATTTTAAGCTCAATTCTTGTGTTTGGTCCATCACTTCACTTTGTTTCTTAGATTTAATCTTTTGATTCTTTTGTAATTAGTACATTTCATTACCTAAAGACTCCAAATTAATCTTTCATTGATTTCAACTTGGGCTTTTGCTTGTGTGCTAGTAATTAATTGAATGAGTTTACCTTGATCAATACCACTTCAAGAAGGTGTATAAATAGAACATTTAGAGGTTTTATTTTCATGGCCGCTATATTTTTGGGACAATCTTCAATCACATGGTCAACTTCAAATCCTATGCACAACCTAGAAGCACGTTTTGAGGAATTATTTTGTGCTTGCACTATAGGGTAGTTGCAAATTAAGTGATCCACATTGCATTTACAGAACTTGCCCTTAGAAATGAGTATTTTGTGTGGAGGACCCACTTGATTTTTACCTTGGGGTGCAAGTTTTGCATACCATACACTCGTTTTCTAAGAAGTTGGATTTATCAAGACCTCCATGGTCTACCATTGGTCTACCTACGTTCGGTAAAGGACCCTAGCTAGGTAGAGGTCCAAAGCTTTGGGGAGCCAAAGGTTTAGCATGAGCCTTCTAGTTTCTCCTTAGACTGGCCATATGATGAAGTGGATGAAGGATTCGGAAATGTAATGTGTCTACAGGAAGATAGACTTGAAATTATGATGATATCCAGGGGATGATTTTTCACTCAACCAAGTCTTTAAGAAGGAAAAATTGAATAATCTTGATGGTGAGAAGAAGAGCAGTAAAGATATGGAGGCATGGATTGAAGAGCAAGAGGATTTCTTTGATATTCGAGAATTGAGTGACGACTCCAAGGCAAAGGTTGGGATCTTACACCTATGTGGCACTGAAAAGACATGCTTGAAGTCCTATATGCAGACCTGTATGCATTTTGGTCTGGTTCTATAGAAGGAATTTAGAGAGCAAGTAGAAAAACATTATTGTTCTCCACACTATCATATGGAGAAGAAGATGAAGTTCTATAATTTTTGAGAACATGAGAGTGTCAAGCATAGATTGTCTATTGATGAGTACAAAGAAAAGTTTGTAAATCTTCATAAATATGCATTGGAGGTTAGTGTTGATGCTTTGAAGAGCAAGTTTATTGAAGGGCTTCGTGAGGAGCTTCACTATCAAGTGAAGGGATCTAGATGTGGTGATTTTTTGGATGTTGTTGTGATGGCCAATGATTTTGAGAAGATGGAGAAGTTCAATTTGTAGAAGGCGAATAGAACTTGATTCATTGCGATGAGACATAAGCCATAGAGACCTGCCACAGCAAACATAAACAATTCAAAGAAGACTTCAACTTCTAATAATCAAGGTAAGAATCCTACTAAGGTGGAAAATCAAAGGATACATCAACCCATCTACTAGCCGTAAGACCATGATTTTATTGAGCAAGCAAAAACACTTGGTTTATGTTTTTATTGCGCGGAGCAAGGGCATCAGACATATGAATGCTCAAACAAGGCAATCTTTCAGTTGTACAATTGAAGGTGATAAACATCATTGAGAAGGTGCAACAATTGAGAAAGTAGATGATGGAGGTAAGTGCCTTAACTCTAGTTTATATTGCATGGTATCTAGTTCTAGGGCTTCTGTAATTATGATTTCAGGTATGATTTCTATGCATATAGTTAGATTTTTGATTGATTTGGGTAGTACGCATTGTTTTCTATCTTTCAAATTGGTACAAAATTTAGCGTGCCCCTAAATATGCAGGTAACAATATCTATGGATATGGGCAATGGATGACTACACTACACAAAAGGATACATTGAAAACCTTAAATTTCCTTTTTCTAAGAGGTGCTTTTTCTAGGAGTTTCCATGTGACTAAAGTGAAACAGAATGATGCAATTCAATAGACATGGACTAGTTAGTTCAAAATTCAGCAACAATTGTTTACGAGCAAAGAAGAATCATTTTAAGGCTAGATGGTGAATCTATCCACATTGTAGATGATGTGCATAATCCTAAGCCTATTCTCATTTTTGTTGTGTAGATAATTAGAGCTATACATGATGGGTGTAGAAGATTTATGTGAACAATCTGCATGAGGAAGATAATGATGGAAATCTTCCGAATTATGTAGAAAATCTTTTAAAAGAATATGCAGATGTATTTCCAGAAGACTTTCTTGCTATACCTCCACCTATCCAGATTGCCGATGCTATCAACATGTAACGAGAGAGCGAACCATATTCTTGAGCACCCTGTAGATTTAACATGGATGCATTAAAGGAGCTTCAGATTCAACTAGATGATCATTTGAAAAAAGGCTTGATAAGATTGAGTGTTTCACCTTGGGAGCACGTGTTTTATATTAGAAGAAGAAAGATGGATCTTATAGGTTATGTATTGACTATAGGGGGTTGAATAAAAGAAAAGTTAAAAATAAGTACCAACTCCCTCACATAGATGACTTATTAGGTCAATTAAGTGGAGCACCTATATTCACTAAGATTGACTTAAGATGTGGTTTTCACAAAACTAGGATCAAAATAGAAGATATACACAAGAAAACATTTGGAACAAGTTAAGACCACTATAAGTTTATGGTTTTACCTTTTGGATTAACAAATGCTCTTGTCACATCCTTGTGCTTGATGAATAATATTTTTCATGATTATCTAGATGAACTCATCTAAGTATTTCTTGATGATATATTTGTATACTCTAAAGATGATGATGAGCATGTTGTACATCTCAAGAAGACTTTGCAAACTCTTAGAGAGCACAAATTGTAAGGAAAGAAGACTAAACAATTCTTTGCTAAAGTTAAAATTGTGTATCTACAAAGAGTCATTTATAAAGAGGGAATTCATATAGACTAGGATAAAGTGAAAAAAATAGCTGATTGGCTAGTTCCTAAAAGTGTAAGAGATATAATAAGTTTTTTAGGATTGGCATAATATTGTTGGAGTTAAGACGTCTGCGGAAGCACACGAACAACACAAGGAAGAAGAAGAAGCTTGGAGCACAACACACAATACTGAATGTATTACTAGAAAATGTACAAAGATAAGTAGCCCTTTAGGGCAATAGGCATATATACAAGCAAGGGGAAAAAACCTCCTAAAGAGGGAAAAAAGTGCCCTGGCGGTTCTAGAGTGTTCACACACATCACTACCTAAATATATCAACAAATTCCCCCTGAGAGTGATGCGGTGAACAGGGAGCGAAGTGCCAAGCTATGTGGAAATCACTCCACAAAAGGAAGTAAGCCCAAAGCTTTGCAGAAAGCTTCAAACTTCTCCCTAGGTAGAGCCTTTGTGAAAAGGCCTGCAATGTTCTCCTACGTGGGCAAATATGCCAAGCTGATCTCCCCAACAGAGAACCTCTCCCTGACATAATGATAATGCACCTCAATGTGCTTAGTGCGAGCATGGAACCTCACAACTACCAATGCGCTCTGACTGTCAGTGAAGATGGTGGTGGCAGAAGACTGTCCAACGCCCAAATCAGCCATAAGGCGTCTGAGCCACACACACTCAAGAGTCTCTCTGAAAGTTGCCCTATACTCAATCTCACAACTGGAAGTGGCCACAGTAGGCTGCATCTTGCTCAACCAAGATATACATGAGCTACCAAGCATGAAGCAAAAGCCACTAGTGGACACACGAGTGTCATAGCAACCAGCCCAATCAGAGTTAGAAAAAACATGCAAATCTGGCGGTAGTGATCCCCCCTTGGGATAAAACAACCCAAGTAGCCGAGTACCACTCAAGTAGCGAAAGATGCACTTAACTGCCTGCCAATGCTTGACTCTTAGGCAATGCATAAACCTGCTCATCTGTGAGACAGCAAACTAAATATCTGGCCGAGTAATGCATAAGTAAATCAAGCACCCAACAGCCTGTTGATAGAGAACAACATCAAATGCATTTCCAGCATCATGAAGAATCAATCATAAACCTTTCTCCATAGGAGTGGCAATAGGTTTATAGTCTTTAAGGCCAAAACGTTGCAATAATGTGTCAATATATTTTGTTTGACACAAATCCATTCCACCATCAACATGCATAAATTGAATGCCCAAATAATGATGCAAATGCCCCAAATCAGACATCTCAAATGAGCCATGCAAATCAGCCTTAAAATCAGCAATATGCCTCTCATGAGGACCAGTGAGCAGCATGTCATCTACATAAACCACAATGATCAGAAGTACATCATTAGCACGCTTAACATATAAGGTGCTTTCAGTTGGACTATTCTCAAAACCATGTGCAATCAGATAGGCATGTATCTTTTGATACCAAGCATGTGGTGCTTGCTTTAAACCATATAATGCCTTCTTTAACCTTCACACCTGGTTGTCATGCCCTTTCTGCACAAAGCCATGGGGCTGAAAAACATACACTTCGTCATGCAAGTCACCATTCAGAAATGCTATTTTAATGTCCAACTGATGTACATTCCAACCATGATGATCTGCAAGTGCACAGATGCTACGAACAGTAGTCATTCGACAAGTAGGGAAAAAGGTTTCATCAAAATCAATGTCTCTTTCCTACGCATAACCCTTTGCAACAAGCCTAGCCTTGTATGTGTCAATTGTACCATCAGGTTTACGCTTCAACTTGTATACCCACTTAGTGTCAGTGGCCTTCTTGCGAGGAGGGAAGTCACATAAAGACCAAGTACCATTCTTCATTATTGCATCATATTTAGATTGCATAGCAGCCATCCAATTTTCTGAATTTTGTGCTTCATCAAATGAAACAGGCTCACTCTCATCATAGAGAATAGATGCAACCATATCATAGCAATCTGATGCAAAAGAGGCACTATGAGAGCCTAATCAAGTACGATAGGACAGAGGTGCATCTAATTTGTTGTCATGTAAGGTCTGTGCCAGCCATTTTTGCATAGTTCTTGCCTGCTCAATATCATCTCTCTCATCAATAAGCGCATCATGTAACTCAGCATCAGAAAAGGAGTGATCTGCATCATCACATGAAACATGCAAAGGCTGAGAAGTTGCCTCATTAGAACTAGCACTAGACTATCCACCTGAAAAAGAGGCAGCAAATGATACATGTCTTTGGAGCTAACAGATATCTCCTTAGTACATGAAAGCAATGGCTAAATAGCATCTTCCACAAAAAAAAATCATGGCTAACCAGAATGCGTTTAGTATGTGGATGATACAGATGATAGCCTTTACTTTTAGAACTATACCCAACAAAAATACATTTTACTACTTTATCATCCAATTTTCTACGATGTTGTTCAGGCAATAATACATATGCCAAACAACCAAAAATATGCAGATGAGCAACAGATGGCTTGCAATCATGCCAAGCCTCATATGGAGTGATAGACTGCAATACTTTAGTGGGAAACCTGTTAAGTACATAGACTGCACACATGACAGCCTCAAGCCAGAAACTATGTGGTAAAGCCTGACTCTTGACCATACACCTTGCCATCTCCATGAGTGACCTGTTCTTTTGTTCAGCAACTCCATTTTGTTGAGGTGTATACAGCACTGTATAGTAGTGTTTTATCTTACGTTCAACCAGAAATGCATTAAAATCAGAAGACATATATTCCCTCCTCGATCAGAACGGAGGGTGCCCATTTTACATGCTGCCAAAATTTCATCCCAAAGCGAAAACTTTTTGAAGCACATGAACACTTCGGACTTTGCCTTCAATGCATATACCCATGCATGCCTGGAAAAATCATCGATGAAAGTCATGAAGTAAAGATAATTCCCAAAAGAAGGTGTCTGCATAGGACCACATACATCACTATGTACAAGCTGCAACTTCTGAGTAGCCCGAAATGAACCATCTTTTGGAAAGGACAAACGCTGCATTTTGCCCAAAATACAGCCTTCACAAACATGTTTTCCAGGTACCTCAACTTTGGGCAAAGAGGACACCATTTTAGATTTCTGCAGGTGTAGCAAACTAGCAAAATTCAGATGACCAAAGCATGCATGCCAAAGCTTTGCATCTGACATAGCCTGAGAATCATGTACTGCACATGCCGAATCATTTACAGATCTTTCATAGTCTATGAGCTTATACAGCCCAGGACATAAAATGCGAGAAGCAATAATCATATTGCCATTTGATAGATCATGAACTATACACCTGTCATCAACAAATTTGACAACCAAACCAATCTTGGCTAATGCATAAACTGATAATAGATTTTTCTTGATCCGTGGACAAACAAAGCATCTGGCAAAGTGAAAGAACTACCATCAGTAGTAGTCAAAATGATCTAACCAACTACCATAACAGGATAAGAGGAGTTGTTGGCGCATGTAACAGTATTCCCTGTAGGGGAGGCTCGAGTGAAGAGAAGAAAGTGCGCTATGAGGTAATATGTTTGGTTGCCCCATTGTCAAATTACCAAACATCTGAGTCTACTGCAGACATGCACTGCTCATGAGAAGATGGGTCAAAACTGGAAACAGTAGAAGATGCCCATTCTTTTTCCTGCACAAGATTAGTAGACTCTGTTTTTGGTGTAGAGGCCTGGGCAACAACCATTCCAGCCTCTTTCTTCTTTGCCTCTTTAGCAGCCAGTTTTGGACAGTTCTTTATGATATGATCATTTCCTTTATAGTACTTGCAAAACAATTTCTGCTTTTCTGATTTCTTTTCATCTTTGTCTTCCCTCTTCGATTGTGCAGCATTAGTAGATTTCTGCTTACTAGCTGAAGAGCTCCATTTTGCTTTGCCCTTCTCACTAGTCAGGAAAGCTTGATCTGCAACACGCATAATGGACCTTTTTTGCCTGGACTGATCCTCTTGCAGCAAAATAGAGACTAACTCCTTAAAAGAAAAGGCATTTGGATTGCCTTTCATCATCAACCAAAGAGTAGAAGCAAAACTCTGATATGAGTCAGAAAGACCATTCAGAATGGTCTGCACAAGTGAGCTATCTCGTATAACCTCATCAGCAAAAATCAATTGTTCCTTCAAGTCTTTTATCTTTGTTAGAAAACTATTCATAGAATGAGCTTCATTCATGTGCTCACTCTCCAACTGTTTTCGGAGGTAAGCAACACGAGCCTCATTCCTAGCTTGGTACAATGTGGTAAGTGTATCCCAAGCATCCTTAGCTATTCTGCAAGAGAGTATGTGAGGAATAATGGCACTTTTGATAGACTAAGCTATCAATGCATGTGACTGGGCATCTCTGCCATCCCAACGAATCTACTCTGCAGTAGGTGAAGCAGAAATTGTAGTATGAATAGGAATATGCAGAATATCATCATCTTCGACACCTTGTGCATCAGCTTCAGTTCGTGCAGTTGTAACAATTGCAGGTGTGATAGGACGTTTTTCAACACCATGCACAATGTTCCATAGTCCTTTTGCAACCAATACATGTCGCATCATATAAGCCCATAATGGGTAGTTGGTACCATCCAACTTATCCTCAACAGCCAACATACGGAATACATTACTGCTTTCAGCCATGGTCGGTGACTAAAATACCTTGATGCAGAAAATTGACTGTATCTCAAAAATTTGAATAGAACTGCCCAGACGAGTTCTGCTAGACCTGTAGCAGACTTCCAGACGCTTATATTGGCGAACTAAAAATGGTATATACCTTTGGCACAAAAACGTGAAATACCCTGCACAAGCACTATGATAGTGCATTCGAAGGCCGAAACGAGCTCAAATCGCAATTTCGGCACTACAAAATGAAGCTGTTTTGATCTCGGAAACACGTAGAGTATGCTCACCAAAATTCGTGTGATTCTGAGACTGCAATCGGAGAGGTGTAGACGATGCCCTAGATGAAGCAGTGACCTGCTCTGATACCAATTGTTGGAGTTAGACGTCTGTGGAAGCATGGGAACAGCACAAGGAAGAAGAAGAAGCTTGGAGCACAACACACAATACTAAATGTATTACTAGAGAATGTACAAAGATAAGTAGCCCTTTAAGGCAATAGACGTTTATACAATCCGAGGGAAGAAAACCTCCTAAAGAGGGAAAAAAGAGCCCCGACGGTCCTAGAGTGTTCACACACATCACTACATAAATATATCAACAAATATGAAAGAGCACATATTAAGGACTTCTCAAAGATAGTTAATCCCCTCGCAAAATTGACCAAAAATAATGCAACATTTGTGTGTGGTGATGCGTTTCAAAAATCATTTGAATCATTGAAACAAAAAGTCATTGAAAATTGAGTTTTGAAAATACAAAAAATGAAAAAGCCTTTTATGGTTGCATGTGATGCAAATCGTAGTCACATAGGATGTGGTCTTTCACAATATGGTAGGGTGGTTGCATATGAATCCAAAAAATTAATAAAACTTGAACTTAATTATCCTAGTCATGATCTAGAAGTGCTTGTTGTTGTACATGCACTTAAGCATTGGAGACACCTACTATTAGGGTTAACGTTTGAATTGAAAACAAATCATTAGAGTCTAAAATACACTTTCACACAACCATTGCTTAACAATAGGAAAAAAGTGTTGGATTGAATTATTAGGCGAGTATGATTTTGATCATTAAGTATTTTGCTGGTAAGGAAAATAAGGTCATCAATGCACTAAGTTGAAGACCTTTATTTAATCTCCCTTCTGTATTAAATTCTAATTTTCTCAATCAATTCAAGAAGAACTTAAAGATAAATCTTTTTATGGACCTACCTTGCATTTTTTGCATGCAAACAAGGGATGGATGTATCTAGACAAGTTTCATTTTAAAAATGGATCTTTGTATTGTAACAATCGATTATGCATATCTTTTGAGTATTCATTGAAAGTTCAAATATTGCATGACTGTCACGATGCTCCTTTTTCGACACATCTGGGTTATTCAAGGACCTATGTTAAAACAAAATATTCTTACTTCCGGACATGTATGAAGCAAGATATTAGAAAATATATTAGTGAATGTTTAAAGTTCCAACATGTGAAATCTGAGTTTAAGAGACACTTGACTAGTATAAAGACATGCTTTTGCGAAAGTTTTGCATGCACCATGGGGAGAGCTAAGTTTTTCTAAATTTGGTGGTTCAGGCACTTCCTTGGGAATGATAAACTCTGTTTTGAAGGAGATTTGTGGCATCAAGTAGAAAGAGGCTGAAAATCACATAACCACCTTGTGATTGAGAGTGACAGTGAGAGTAAGAATTAGACTGTGATTGAGAGTACAAATATGATTGAGACTGTGATAGCTTGAAGGTACTAAGGAGGTCAAGGATTTGTCAAGAATTTATTTTCCAAAGCTATTGTATCAATTGATTCAAACCTATAATACCAAACTTCTATTTCTTTAAGTCATATCTTGTCTATTCTTTCACATTGGATTTTCTCTTATCTTGTGGAAGTTATGTCCATCTCTTCCACTAATTTTGAGTGATAAAAAACTTGTGATTGAGGATAGCTTGTGATTGAGGAAACACTAGAAGCAACCTCGGCAAGAGCCATTCTAGTTGCTTTCTTATTTGCCTCTTTTGTACCCACTTTAGGACAAATATTTATGAAATGATCATTTGTCTTAGAATATTCACAAAACTATTTTTGCTTTCCTATCTTCTTCTCATCTTTCTTCTTCCTTCTTTGACTATGTAGCATTAGCATATTCCTTTCTACTAGTAGATGAGATCCATTTACCTTTTCCCTTATGATGAGCTAAGAAGCAGCTTGATCTAAAACATACATAATTGACCTATTTTTCCTAGATTTATCTTCCTATAATAAAAGAGAGATAATTCCTAAAATGTTAAGGCATTTGGATTGCCTTGCATCATCAATCAAAGAGCAGAAGAAAAAAATTGATATGAATGTTGAAGACCATTAAGGAGAGATTGCACAAGTGAACTATTTGGCAAGAATTCATGAGAAAAAATGAATTGCTCCTTCATAATTTTGATCTCTTCCAAAGAAATTCCATATAATCTCTTCATTCATACGCTCACTCTCCAACTATCTTAAGAGGTAAGCAACATGAACCTCATTCCTTGCTTGGTCTAAATTTGTAAGTGTATCCTAAGCATACTTTTGCAAGAGTGAATGTGAGAGATAATGGCACGTTTGACAGAGAAAGCTTTCAATGCATGTTCATGAGCGTCTCTTCCATCCCAACAAATTTGCTCTACAGTAGGTGCAACAAGAAGCAGAGCAGGACAAGGAGATCAGAGATCATCATCTTCAATGCCATCTACATCACTTTTAATAATTATATTTGCAAGTGTAGTGGGACATTTTTCAACACCCTCAATAATATTCCGCAAGACATTTTCTACCAATACATGGTTCATAATTATTCTCAATAGTTAACATATCTAATACATCAATGCTCTGAGATATGGTGACTAATTACCCTATGCAAGAAATTTGCTCTATTTCAAAACATTGAACAAAAAGACCTTGTTGATCTTTGCTAAACCAATAGCACACTTTGAGATACTTGTACTAGTGATACAAACCCTGAACTTGTGTTTGGCACAAAAGGACAAAATTGCTTTCAAAGTCCTTGCGATAGTGTGTTCGGAGGCCAAAATGAGCTCATATCAAAATTTTGATGCCATAAAGGAAGATGTTTTGAATTCCTAATCACCCCGAGTATGCTAATAAATTTTTTTAATGATTTTGAGACTCTAATCACAAGGGTGTCGACAATGCTCTAGATCAGTTGATGACGTGCTCTAATACCAATTGTTGGAGTTTCACATATACAGAAGTACATCAACTAGAGAAGGATGAAGAAGAATGTTGTAGCACAACACAATACTCAATGTATTACCAAGTGAATGTACAAAGAAAAGTGCCCTATTATGGTTATATGTGTATATTCAAGCCAAAAAAAGTTCCCCTATGGTATTGTGTTCATATACATCATTAATGAAATATATTGATATAGCCTTATACATATCAATTGTTCCATCAAACTTAAATTTTAGCTTGTATACCTATTTGTGCCAACGACCCTCTTGGATGAAGGCAAATCACATAAAGACCAATTATCATTCTACATAATAGCTTCATAATATTATTGCATAGATACCATCCAATTTTTTGAATTTTGTGCATTGTTGGGATGAAATCCCTCAAGGAGTGTGCATCAAGAATTTTTTTCAAATTTATTTCAATGTTTTTCTAGCTATGATGTGATGTTTGGTCTGTAGAATGATAAAAAGAGTCTTAAGTTGTTTAAATGCTTGATTGAATGGACTAATTTAGTGATAAAAACATTTCATTATACATTAGAGCTGTATATTTATCATTAGTCCCTTAGAAAAATGTTCCAAATCCTTAAAAAAACCTAACCTTTACCCCTTGAAGCTAACCTCTAACCCTTAGATATCCCAAAGCCCTAACTCTAACCCATGAAAAACTAACTTCTAACCTTAGAAAACCCTTGAAACCATAGTTTTGACCCATTGAAACCTAACCCAAACCCTAAAACCCTTGGAGTTTAAAGACAAAGTGCAAATAAACTCAGTAATTGATGTGCTTGACCAAAAACCCTAGGTTTGTAGCCTTAGAATTGCCATTTACCCTAGTTCTAACCCCTTCATTACATTCAAATTGTACATAGCTGTTAAATCAAATAAAAACCTTAGTCAGAAATGAAAAGGGAAAAAGTAAAAGAAATAAAAATAAAAAAAGAAAAATTGGAAAAATAAAAGGAGATTATCAAAATAGAAAAAAAGATTGGATTTCCAAGAATAGGAAAAGAACAAGAAAGAAGGTTCTAAAAAAAGAATAAATAAAAAGAGAATATTTTCTAAGAATAGAAGGGAGAAGGCTAGAAAATTCTAGAGTTCTAGAGAGAGAACCTAGGGGAAAGCAATAAATAGATGCCCAATGCTCATTTGTTTTTCCTTGCAGATTTTCTCTCTAGATGATTATGATGGTCACTTGAAGTAAAGTGAAGTGAAGAAAAGTCATTACCCGAAGTAAAGAGAAAGAAAGAGAAGTTCTTGCTGCAAAGATCGAAGTGAAGGAAGAAAGAGAAGTTTGTGGGCGTCTTTTCACATTGTAGCCAAGAAGACTTCTTGCATCAATTTAGATAATACACATGTGCCCTTTTTATTTTTGCTTAGATTAGAGATATGCAACTTTTGTAGCTTAGATCAAAAGATTAGAAACATTACAAGAATACCATAAAAAGAAGAAAAATACACTAAGCTTTTGAAATTAAAACGAAAAAAAAAATTAAGTGAGATAAAATTAAGAAAGATTTCAAGTTATAAATCAAGAGGAAATCAAGATCAAGATTAAGAGACAAATTCAAGTTCAAAAGAAGAGTAAAAATTCAAGTCAAGAAAGAAGAAGATCAAGTGATTTAAAACCGATTTTGGCCTAGGTAGAGAGCTTTTAGACTGACCTCCACCTCTTGGCTCGTAACCAACTTAGTCTCTTTTTTGAGCTCTACTATGAGTTAAGAGAGATAGTAGAGCCACTTACTCTAGACATCGTTCTATGCTCTAGAACAAGCTAGAGAAGAGAGATGGAGGAAGTATTTAAAGAATTGGTGATAGACAAATAGGGGGTTCAGGTAGTCCAAGCTGTCTTGAGAGAAAAAGGAAAATTTAGAGGACTAAATGTGACTGAATATCTAGATGTGTTTGAAGATCAAGCTCAAATCTATGGGCTACTTAAAGAAATTTTTACCCATTACTTTACTAGGGTAGTCTCAAGATCAATCTTGGCATCCATATTAGTGCACATAGGAAAGACATGGCCAAAATTTAGAAAAAAACTACATAATTTATTCTATTTAGAAGATTTCTCTCAACATGCTAGAGAGGGGTTCCTGTGGTGGGTACATTCCCCGAGACCCACTATATCCCTTACACACCTCTTGAATGAATTTCTAAGAAGGTATGCCCAGCTTCCTCAGGCTGACTTAGACTCACTAAATCCTGATTTAGTAATAATTTCCTTTCTCAAGGTTTGAGTCCTGAGGACAGGATAGAAGTCAAGAGAAGGATTGAAGAGCTTAGAAAGAGTTTTGGATTAACGGAAGATTGGGCCACAATAAGGAAAGAAGTAGAAGTAGTTTTCTATATGAGACAACCACAAGTAGTTCTATATGATATACCCTCGCAAACAACTCCATACCCGCTAGGGAGACACCTCTTCTAGTGATCTCGAACATGCCTGCAACATCAACTACTATTAGTGTTGCATCCACATCGCACACGCTAGTGGAGTTGCAACTTGAAATCCTTAGCAAGGAAATAGAAAACCTTATGAAAATGTAGGCATCCATGTCTAAAGAAATGGCTAGTATACATAGTAAAGTTTATTCTATGGGGTATCAGGACCCAACTCCTTCTCAGGCTAGCACTAGTTATGAAGACTCGATGCAAAGAAATGCTATGCTGATTCCAAAAATGCAAGGATACACAATGCCTTAGCTTGCACCCCCAGTGTAGCATGTTGCTAAGCATGCACATGCACCACCAGTTCAACCCATATACTAGAGGAATAGTGGACCATTTGAGAGAAGAGGAACTAGTGGGTTTGGAGGGGCAAAAAGATGTGTGTGGTGTGATGCACAGGAACATTTTTCCTATGCGTGTTAAGAGCTAAAGTAAGTAAAAGAAGACTAGTTGGTGATAGATATAGATAAGAAACTTTCTGACCTTAGAACTGGGCTTTGTGGAAGGAATGAAGAAAGGAATGAAGAAACTTTATGAGAATCTATCAAGCAATAATGCACATCAGCAGTGCAGTTAGAGCCACTAGAAGAAGGAGATGAAGAGGAAAATAGGCCTCAACCACAAAGAAATTACTTGATAGAAGCTTTAGTGAGAGCGAGGGATGCGATCATGTAGAAGACTTCTTGGAAGTCTTTCTCTATGTACTCACATATAGCCAATGTATATGAAAAGATAAAGAGGGATGAAAACCAAGATGAGGCTGAGGCAGAGAGAAGAGTGATGAGAAAACAAAGTAAGGAAGCTGAGGAAAAAGCTAAGGAACCTTAATAGACATTCGAATTTAAAGAGCCTATTGCTTCTTAGGAAGAGGCAAAAAAGAAAGAAATAAAGGAGGGAAAGAGGCTAGCTGGGCGAATGGAAATTCAAGAGCCAAATAAAGAGAAGGAAAGGGAACAAGAACCCACTCAAAATATTGAAGATACTCAAGAAAATGTTCATGAAAAAGATAAAAAAAGAAGAAGAAGAAAAAGAAAACACCAAAGGCTATACTGATTTCTCAGCTAGAAAAGAAGAATGATGCTAAACAAATACTAAATGATATCTTACTAAAGAGCCAAGTGACCATGTCCTTGGTACAGGTTTTCTCCATGGAAAAGCATGAGTTCAAGGATATCTTTATTAAGCTGATAAAGGGAAGAATATTCCCATTACTTGAGGATGTGGAAATGGAAGAGGCATCAGAAGGCATGCAAGTGACGAATGAAGCAGTAGCCTTGAGTGATTCTTCTGACAATGAAGATGATGAGATTGCAAGATGCAAAGCAAATAGGAATTCCTTAGGTCCAATTACACCCGATGATGAGATGGGAAGGTCGAAAGTGAGCATACTAGGACTTTTTTTCCAAGAGGGACACTTGAAATGAAGGTGAAATTACAAAGTGATGAAGATTCATGTCTTGCTTTGGCCTTGATTCACTCATGGTCAAAAATAAATGTGATCTCTAAGAAGTTGTATGATCAATTCAGATGGCCTATGGACAAAAAACATGGATGGAGGAAGAGGACTGCTCATAATGGCTCTAGGACCTTGCTTGGAGCATGTGCCTTTGTACCTGTGACAATTTGTGGAATTTGTGAGGAATTCCACTTCTTTGTCTAGGATCATTGTTCGTACGAGGCTATCCTTGGACAACCTTTTATAGCTGAAGTGCAAATGGAAACAAAGGTGATGGACAATGGTTTTATCTATGCCATAATCCGATCAAGATTTGATCTTCACTCCTTAGAAGTAATGATAGTGTGCCCAAATCATTCAAGAAATAGGAAGAATCTAAGGAAAAGACCCATTAACACCATGATGATTGTATGCCCATAGGAGAGTATGGGACTTTTGTTGACCAAAATTTTTGTTAGGATCCACTATTGAGCGAGACAACGGTGGGAGTTGGTTTGATGTCTCGTAGAATTTTGTATATAGCTTTGAGAGATTTTTTGTTTATTCATTTGCATTCAAGTTGATTTATTTACAAAGACAAAAATTTAAAATAAGTTTAGAAAAATTCATGAAAGATAGTAAAATTTAGGAATCATGTTACCTGATGAGAAGATTGAAAATGTGATCTAGTTGGAAGGAAGTTCAAGTATTCTGGAAGAACTTGAGTAGGCATTTGAGGGAAATGAAAAATCTGAAATTATCGTACTTAGTTCTATCCAAAAGTATGAAATGATCATTGAGTTCCTGAGAGAGCATGAAGTGAATGTGAACATGAAGTATAAGACTATGGAAAAGAAAGTGAAACCCATAGCCAACTGCTACCAAACGATAGTCATGAAAGATATTTGAGAATGTCTGATGACTAAGAGTTTTGTACCCGAATAGGTTAGACATATTTGTATCTCCTAGAAATCCTAAAGAGAAGGTTTATAACTCTACACCCAATCTCATAATGTCCATAATTAGATCATCTCGTCTAGTCAAGTACCATCACTGGAAATAAATATAAGTACTTCTCTCTAAAGTCTCCATGTGAGACTCAATCTAACCACCATGATTAACTGATCTCCCTATTGCCTTAGATAGAAGAGTGCCACTCCTATCTAGATACAATATAAACATGAGAAAGTGAAACACTCTCTCTCTCTAATCTCATCTATGGAAAAGAGCTCTCGTAGTGGAACCTATTTCACTCTCCCTTTCCTTTTGAAAGAGTTTCTATTGAATCCAATTGCTCTACTCATCCATAATTGACAACATGCAAATAGGTTCTCCATGTTTTTCGTTCCAAAATAGTGGAGAATGAAACTCTCATGTGAAGGAAAATTACACTTAAAAAAGTAGAGTAAATGAATTCCTTATAAACTAAATTAGAAGATGTTTTTTATACACTTCTTCTCTCTAAAAGGAAACGTGCTATTCTTCTCCTATGAAGAAATCATATTTCCTTTTCCTTTTGTCTTTCAAGGAAGAGGAGTTAAAGTGAGATCTCTAAGCTAGAGAGAAATCACTCCCAGATCTCCAAGCGGATTCCCTCATTCTCCTTTCCTTAAAAGATAAACTTATGAGTTCACTTTCTCCTTTCTTCCATAACTAATGCATAATCCATCATTACATACATTCCTATGAAGATGGAGAACAAATCTCCCCTAACTAATGAAGGTATGTGTAGTGAAGAGTGGAGAAAATAAATTCCTTATAAGGGTCCAAGCCCTTTGCTCAAATGGTCAACAATGATATGACATGATACCATAAACACATGTGTATCCATATTAGAAATCTACCTCTGCTAACCATCCTCTATACATGGATCTATACGATCCAATCAAAATAATGGAATTATTCTTCTTGGAAATCACAAAATGAGTATGTGATACGAATGGTGTTAAAATCACCTATCATATGCTCTATTGAACGAATAGATCTTCCCTAAACCATGGAAGATAACTCCTATTCCTATGGAGATGTCTTCTAAGAGCTTTGGTATGATCTAGTGAGATATGCTACCATGAATGATGAGGCCTTTTCTCCCTGACCATAGAAAAAGAGTGCTCAAAGGGAAGTCATTTCCACAGTCCCATAATAGTGGAACCTTTTTTCGATTCGTGGTGTCATAACTACACTAAAATGCATATATATTCCACATATATGTAATGGAATATGTAGGTGGACTCTAGTGAATCCCACATCCTCAACTCATATTGGTGGACTCAAATGAGTGCTATGTCCTCGAACTAGTTAGTTTGGTTCTAGTCAGAATGTGAGAATATGTGATAGTGGATATCTGTTTCTAACTCCAAAATAACTTGTTCCTAGGTACAAAGACAAGGTATAAGTACCTCTTTCTAGATCCCAATATACATATATGTATTGGGTACCCCAACTATTTCTAACTAAGGGATCTATGCTCTAAGTCATAGAGCTAATGCCATATATGTGGCCTTCCTAACCATCACTCGAATCATAAGAGCACTCATCACTGCTTTCTCATGAAACCCATCTCTATGATCCCATCTAATTGGTTTCCTTAGTAGTGTAGTAGTAATGCTTCACTACTTACTCAAGTGATGTGCATGAGTGAAACTAGTCATTGTTTGGATATTCCTCATAATACCCCATAGTCTCATAATCATCCTATGGAATCTTGTGAAGATAAGTAAATCTTCATTACATTGGAGATTATCATAAATGTATCTCTCGTGCCTCTATGCAACTTCTTATAACGACGGCGACTGACGGGCTGCCGATGATTGTGCGACTGACGGGTTCACGATTGACAAGAAGGCTACAATTGACAGGTTCTAGACGATTGACGCGTTGCGCGCGATTGTTGGGGCCGCGACTGATGGGAGAGCTGGTCACGATGGACAAGGGACGATTGACGGGATTCTCTCGCTTCTTTGCTCATGATTGACAACCTGACAACGGTCACGACTGGTGCCCTGCTCACTAAAGTCAGTTGAGCATCGGAACATCAACTTCTATGGGAGGCGGACACGAATGACGGACGGAGTGACCATGGTGTGGGCGCCAACTGACTGGACGACGATGGACTGAGCGTGTGCTCATGAAGGAGGACCTGGACAATGACGGTTTGTTTGAGGGAGCCACGACTGACAGGGATCTAGCCGACGACTGACTGGGATCTGCGACTGACTGGGGACTAGCCGTCGCGCTGGTCTACGACTGATGGTTTTTTAGCCGATTGATGGTTTTCTACTCCCCGATTGATGGTTTCACGATCGACGGTTTTCCCCGATTGATGGTTTCACGATCGACGGTTTTCCCCGATTGATGGTTTCCTTCCACGATCAACGGTTTTCCTTGCACGATAGACGGGTTTTCTTCTTTCAATAAAAGCATATTTGAAAAGCGATTTGAAAAGCGGTTGGTTATGCCCCTTTCGATAAAAGAAACTAAGGCTTTCTTTTCGAGGCCTCTAGTGAAGTTCGTTTGCATTAAAGGAACTTTCGAAAGCCTTTGTAATAACTAGTGGAGAGGAAAGATCTTCATTCTCGGGGTGTCCCTCTTTTGTCATGGATTTGGGGACCCCCTCTCTTGTGAGAAGTAACCTCGCCCCTCCTCCCGGGGAGACCGATAACCTGGCCTCTTTGTTGGAGGGGGGTTCTTGTGCCGCCCTAGGGGCCTTCGAGAGTGCTGAACCCCCCTTGGTCTCCCTCAGTAGATCCGCAATTCTGTCAACTCAAGAGGAGCTCAAGAAAGTTTGCCTCGTCGGCCAAATGTTCGGCCCTAAGCCCCCGCTCAAAACTGTGCGACAGTGGCTTCGCAACGAGTGGTTCCCCCATGGGCTAGTTGTTTGTAAGTGTCAGTTCTTACCGGCAAGCCACTTGCTGCTAGTCTTTGAAAATGAAGATATGGCGTTTCGAGCCCTTAGTGTCGGAACTTGGCAACTCGGCCGGGCGACCCTGTGCCTATTCAGATGGTCCCCTGATTTTACTCCCGACAAATCGAAATCGCTTCGGTACCCTCTCTGGGTTGAGCTCCCTAACCTGCCATACTTCTTGTACAACTTCGTGTGGGACATCGTTTCTCCTATCGGCAAGCCGTTGGCCTCCCGCGAGGACACTGGTGGTCTCATTTATGAAGGTGCAAGACACTCGTTCAACGCTCGGTGGCACCCTCAAATCTGTGTCGAGGCTGACCTCAGTATGCCACTTCCATCGAAGATCAAACTGGACTTGGGCGAAGGGGATGTATGGGAGCAAGACATCAGTTACAAAAACCTTCCCAACGCGTGCTTTCGTTGTGGCCAACAAGGTCACAGGATTAAAGATTGCCCTTTGAGACGAAAAAGCAAGCGAAATCAAGAAGCCCCCAAAAATGCTCAAGATAGCAATGGAGCATTGAATCACTCGACGAAACTAGAGGAATTCAAGGGCCCCCTTAATCCAGAAGCTGATGCAGACGGGTTCATCGAAGTCAGAAGAAGAAGGAAAAGAAGCCCTAGGGCAACTTCTGAGCGAAACAACATGTCAGTTACCCCCTCCAGCAACTTGTATTGCAATGTAGAAAAGGACATCAATGAGTTTGACTACCCAGGTGGGAACCAACTTGAGGTGGACACCGACGTCAAAGGCCTAGAGATCCCTGACAGTAAAGAAACCTTGCAGGAGGGCTACACTACAAGCAAAGAAGACGGCTTTACTACTAGCAACGAAGATAACATGGATAGTGAAAGCTCCATCATCGGATCGACTATTCCGGAAACGGAGCTGAAGACGGTGCCCAGTTCTTCCCAGCAGGAGGCATCCCGCAAAGGAAAACAACCTATGGAGTTACCGTGGAAAAGCCCCCACAAGAACCTATTGCTAACTCGGGATCCGATCCGAGCGAAAAAGAAAGATGAATCCAAGAAAAGAAAGGACAAAGCTCCCTCCCGCAAGGAGGGCTCACTACGACAATGATCATCATCTCGTTAAATGCTAGAGGGCTAACCGACCCCTCAAGAGCGATCATCATTGGTCAATGGCTTCGCGACGTTAGCCTAAACCCAGATTTTATATGTATTCAAGAGATTAAAATTGACGGAGAAGACCTCCAGAAACGGCTTAGACATGTCTCCTCGACCCATGTTTGGATTTCAACGGCGCATCAGCGGGGGTCCGGTGGAACGGTAATCGGTATTAATCAACTCTGGTTTGAAAAGCTTGAGAACTCCATTGAAGATGAATGCCATCGATGGATTGCTGTTTCTTTCGGTGCTCCCTTTTGTTTTACTTTAGTTTCTTTGTATGACCCTAATGGGGAGTTAGAGAGACTTAACACTTGGGCCTCCTTGGACTCGCTCCCCCACAATGTGCTTATTTGTGGTGACTTCAACATGGTAGAGGACCCTATGGACAGATGGATGGGCAAGGGTAGGGTCATCGATAGTCGGGAGAAAGAAATGTGGGACAAAACTAAACTACACTTGGATTTGGTTGAATTCAAAGACTCGAATGGCTTTTCTTGGTCAAATCTCCAAGCAGGCGAGGACCTGAGGAAAGCTAGACTTGATAGATGCTACATTTCTCAGAGTTTTACTCATCAGTGGGGCCACCCTTCCCTCTCGCAACGCACCGACCTCACCATCTCTGATCACTACCCGATCGTCATCACTTTTCAACCCCCCACCAAGATCCGCAAGGCTCCCTGGTTCCATGCCAGTGTGCCCTCCTTCTCTCTCCCCTCCGCCCATCAAGAAATTTCTGATGTGTGGAAGGAGGCATTCGCCTCTGGCTTGACCCCAGCCAAGTGTTGGAGAAGTGCGGTCGATAAGTCACGACAGATCATGATTAGATCCAGGAAGATGCTAGAGACTGTGCGGCGGGCTCGTAGAGAAGCTCTATATCATAGACTCTGGCGGCTCGAGGAGGAAGTGAACAAAGGAAAATCTCAAGCCCAGAAAGGACTTCGAAAAATCAGAGCGCTGCTGAGATACGAGGAAGAGATACAAAGGAAAAATTTGCAAATTTTCTTCAAGGAGTGGTGGGCTGGCAAAGCCGACAAACCCACCAAAGAGATGTGTCGTATCCTCAAAAGGAAACACAACAGAGAATCGATCCCCTTATTGCTAGACGCAAATGGCAATGTATGCAATACGGAAGAAGATAATTTTGGGATCATTGAAGGGCACTTCACGAGACTCCTGGGGACCTCAAACCCCCTCTCCCACCATAGAAGGGACTGTATGGCAGCCATATCTAGGGTTTCCCCCCACAGGATACCACTCAACCTTCACTCTCTGCTTCATGCCTCTATCTCTGAAGCCGAAATCATTGAGGTCATTGATGCCCTCCCTTCAGGTAAAAGCCCGGGACTCGACGGGCTCACTAATGAGTTCTTTAAATCCTTCAAGTTGGTGGTTGCCACCCCTCTTCGTTTGGTTTGGCAAGAGGCACTCAAGTTTGGCATGCTTCCTTCTTGTCTCAACAATGGCATTATCAAGTTAGTTCACAAAAAAGGGGAAAAGAACAGAATAGAGAACTGGCATCCCATTACAATGCTCCAAACAGGATACAAGATCATCGCCAAAGTCATTGCCAACAGAATCTCTTGCCACTTGAGAGCATGGTTAAGCGAGGACCAAAAAGGTTTCATCAAAGGCAGGTCAATTTTGGAAACCATTATAGATATCTGGGAAGGTCTTGAATTTGCAAATGAGTCTAAACAAGAAGTAGTATTCCTCAAGATCGACTTTGATAAAGCCTACGACAGGCTAGAATGGGACTATATTCTACAGTCGCTACAAGATCTTGGATGTAGTCAAAAATTCACCAAGATGATCGCGACCCTTCTCGGAAATGCATCGACCCAAATTAACATTAATGGAAAACTTTCAAAGGTGATCAAACTTAGAAGATCTATCAGACAAGGGTGCCCATTGGCTCCCCTTCTCTTTGCCATTGCCATGGAAGCGCTTAGAAGGCTGGTGGAGCATCAAGTGGAAGCTGGTAACATTAAAGGCCTTCGTTTGCCGCATGACCACAGTCAGATCACCATGAGACTTTTTGCCGATGATATGAACGCTTTTGTTCACAATGATAGTACCAGCCTGGAGACGTTCTGGAAGTGTCTTGCTACTTTTTGTGAAGCCTCTAGATCCATAATCAACCACTCTAAGACCGCCTTTAGAGCTATTGGTGGGTCACAGCCCGACCTTCTCATTGATCATGGCTGTCAAATCATTCCGTAGGGCCAAATTTTTCGGCTTCTTGGGATTCCCTTGGGGTTTGGCGTCTCTATGGAACAGCGGTGGAACTGGGTGCTTGCCAAACTCGAAAACAAGCTTAACTATTGGAGAGGTATGCAAATCAATCTTGCTAGTCGTGCTATGGTTATCAACACGTTCCTCTTATCATCTACCATTTATTTCCTTTCTTGTTGGAGACCGAAAGAGCAAGATCTGTCCAAACTGGATAGTATTTGTAGAAACTTCCTTTGGACAGGTGACCACAATAGGAGGGGGGTGCCTAAAATCAAATGGTCCATCTGCACCAGCCATAGAGATAGTGGGGGACTTGGTATCTTGGACATTGGGTGCATGGCTAACAAACTGTCGGCCAAATGGATGATTAAGGCTTGGTGCAACGGGGAGGCCTCGTGGGCCAAGTTGATCTTCAAAAACAAGAATGAGTTGGCGCTCATGGGTTTCCCAAATTGGAAGAATCTTGACATCTTGACCTTGCTGTTTTCCCCGATCCCCGTCTTCCCGAAAGGCTCTAATCTGGTGTGCTCCCTTTGGAAGAGTTGGAATAAAGTCAAAAGCTTCACAAGAATAAGTGAAGACTGGAAGTGGGCTGCCGGTATCAGACAAAACGACTCTATCTGGTTTCCGATCCATGGCATCCAGAGTGTGGAATCTTGGAACATTCAAAATGCCAAGAAGGTATGGAACAAAGGCTTCAAAAAATGGAAACATCTCTGGAAACAAGACACCAACCGCTGGATCAACTTTGAGGATATTGACCCTAGCATCAACATTTCGCATGAAGAATGGAACACTTTGCAAAGCAGATGTCTCGCCTGGGACCGACACAAAGTTCGCCTTCTCGTGGGACACGACATGCCAAGCTCGCTTGGTCTCAAATGGCACAATGGGAATAGCCTATCAAAAATCCCGAACATCAAAGAAACGATCGACTATCAGGTTAACCTCAACAAAAAGTGGTGCCTGTCATGGACGCGGCTTCGGTGGGACATGAAGTTCATGGCTATCTGGCACCCCCTCATAGAAATCAAAAAGTCTGTCCTTTTATGGCAAATTCTTCATCATGGAATTTGGACCAACCTTAAGGCTAGCAAAATTTGTGGGATCCGTCCCTGTAAAAGCTTCCCCTGCTTTGTGGGATTTGGGGGGTCCCGTGGGCACTAGTCCCCTTCTCTTGTACTTTTCTTTATTTAATTCAAGTCCGGGAGAGTAGGCTAATGCCGAACTTCCTTTATATTAAAAAAAAAACTTCTTATAACCTATAGGATTGCTTGTATACATTCCTAATGGTGCAGGTATAGCTCCTTGCCTTCAGCAATCCTATGGTCTAAAATCCATAAGGATTATGTGTAGCGATCCTATTACTAATGAAGTTGCTTTATCTATAATACTCTGATGGTACTAAGTCCATCAAATACATGCTTACAAGCATGCTAACACCTTATTGATGTTTGCAAAAAAGACATGTTACCATGCCATAACATTCTTAACTAAAGGTAAGTGTGTATATAATGCCATGAGGTGGTAAAAATTTTAACGGCATTTCCCCAAGGAAATGGAGTCCCAAAAGATTTTAACCATAAATGCAATGGCACAAAGACCATCCAACAACATAGGGATTGGCAACTGGACTCCATAACCTACAAAAATATAAAAACAAATGCTAGCAACAATCTCTTTGTTGCATAACCATGTAGTTCTTGCAACCATCTTTCTTGAAAACAATCAAAAAGTGTACTCTGAACAAGTTGATCCATACTTTTGGAATTAGAAAAATGATCAAACTTGATGTATCCATTCCAATCCATGCATGTACATACAAAACATGCCATAATATAAAGTAAAATGCTTGAAATATAAACCATACATCCCTGAATAATTTGGTATCAGAATTGCATGCATCCTTTCCTTTTTGATGAGCTTTGAGACCTCTACACCTTCCTTGTCAGATCCTAACATAAACTTCAAAGTGTCCAAAAACATCAGATCACTTCCCACAACATAAAGTATGGTTAGATGAGTACCAAAATAATGCAAATCTATCCAAAAATGCATTTCTAATCCGTGCTTAGACCTGCAAAAACCTTCTTAGGACCTAAAAAATAATCATAAAATGAGCTATGTATCATGCTCAAGTGGCTCAAAGTGAAATTACTTCAATTTCCTTCCAAGTTTGTAAAATATGGCTCTTGAGATGTAGTTACCAAAAACCATTTAGACTTTGCAAACCTGCACAGACCTGCAAAATTACATATTATCTAAAATCTCTTTTCAGAAATTGAAATTAGACCTTGTTCTATTAAAAAACAAGCCATAGCACATCCAATTTTGAGTTTCCTAGCCCAAGATATGGCCTTTCTGTTGGTGCATTTCAAGCCTTCACACTTGGCTTGGAACCTTGGAAGGTTAGCTTGGACAACATTTATCAAGGCTTCACTTGAAGCAAGGTCCATAAGGAGAGATTCTTGGGAGCCTTAGTTTGAATTTGAAATTCAAATTAACTTCCAACTCATATAAAAAGTGAAGGAAAAACTCGCGGGTTAGCTAGTCCAATTGAGCTCACTCCCCGAGGCATTCTACTGTTGTAACTCAGTGTGTGTTAGTGCTACTTCATAGCCTACACCACAACACCTCATTTAGCTATGCTTGCCAAGCTAATGAGTATGTACAAATACATCAATCAATAGAAGTATACACATTCACTATCTCTGTTTTCTCTGAGTCATCTTCTCCAAGTCTATCAACTTCAAAGGAGCATATCTCAGGATCTACTGAACCAAATCAAGTGATTCAAAGCACATTGGAACCAGCTCTAAGTCTACTATACACCTACAAAATTTCAAGGTCATTGGATCAGCCATTACAGAGAAATCTCAGTCGAGGTGCTCACTGGTCTGTTTCTGCAAAGCTCCTAAAATATCGGGGGTAAACTTTATTTTGCTAAATCAATTTCTCAGTGAGTAGTTTATCATTTCTGCTCATTCCACTTGCAAATGGTAGCTTGTTAAGCTAATTTAATATGTCCAGAAGGAATTAAGTCAATTATAAGTGTGCTGGTCACACTGAGTGAAAGACTGAGCAGGTGTCACTACAGAAATAGAAAGTTTTTCTTGATTTTTGAAGTACCAAGTTATCTGTTTTGATTTGGTCATTACACATATCATTTGCAAAGTACATATATGCTTTCTTGGTATCATTTGGAAGCTCAAGGTGTGTACTAAGCATATCTGGAATCAAAAGAGGGCTGGTGTGAAGCAGGTATAGCAGCACCAACTCAATCTCTTGAGTGCATCCAACCATCACTCCCAACAGTGGTATCAGAGCAAATAAGGTAAACATGGGAGATGGTTTTCCTTCATTCATTGATAAATTGGACAGGAACAATTACCAAGCTTGGTCTCTAAGGATGAAGACCTATCTACAAGGAAGAAGCTTGTTTGGATACATATCAGGAGATGAGGAATTGCCCTCATTCAAAACTAGAGGACTACCCACCAAGGATGAACATGAGAAGCTCAACCAATGGTGTGCAAAAGATGCTCTGGAAAGGTCTTACCTTCTTAACTCTATATCTGATTTTCTTTTACCTCATGTAAGGAACTGTAAGACTTCCCAAGAGACTTGGGAAACCTTGTCAACATATTTCTCTTCCAACACAAGGGCCAGGAAGAATCAACTGTGGATTGAATTCACAACCCTTAGGAAGCAGCCCAAGCAATCAGTCTCAGAGTATGTGACAAAGATTAAAGATGTGGCAGACCAATTAGCAAGCATTGGAGAGGAGATTGAAGAGGAGCAAATAGTCAGGCAAGTAACAAATGGACTCAAGGCAGATGATAAGTGGGAAAGTTTCACCACTGCAATGGATCTCTATATGGACATGCATACCCCATATCTCACAACACTCATGGGCCAACTATTCACACATGAAGCAAAGTTTACAAAGGCAAGAGATCAATCAAAAGGTAACAACCCCTCTGCTCTCTATACTGATAAGAAAGTTAAGGATAAAGGTAAAGGGAAGAAACGGGATGAAGAAGGCTCTACCTCCCAAGCTAATTATGCAGGGAGAGGTAGATCATCAAGAGGAAGGGGCAGAGGAGGTAAGTCAGGTAGGGGGAGACCCTACAACTCATCACCATGCAACATTTGTGGATTGTCCAATCATACCACAGATGAATGCTACAAGAACTACAAGAATCAGAGAGGAAGAGGCTACTCAAGAGGTGGATACTCTCAAGGGAGAGGCAGATTCAACCAACATCAAAGCTACAATGGATACAACAATCAATACAACAACAATTACAACCACAACCACAATGGTAACTACCAAGGTGGATTCAGAAATAGAAGGGATTACAACAATTACACAGAGGAGCAAGATGACTCCCTATTGATCATGAATATGACCTCTAAGGTAGGTACAAATGATGATCATTTATTTTATATTGACTCAAGATGTTCTAACCATGTAGCTGGCAATGTGGCATTACTTTCTGATTTGGAAGAGCCCAAGGGAAAACATCAGGTACAAAGCGGTGATGACACTAAACATTTTGTTGTTAAGATTGGAAATGTAAAGACATGTGATGGTAACCAGAACCTATTGAGCAGGGTACTCTATGTACCAACCATCACCAAGAATCTAATGAGTGTTGGTCAGATTGTGGAGAAAGGTTTGCAGGTCAGATTCACACAACATGGAGCATATGTGGAGGATCCAAGACATGGATTCAGAAGGATAGCCAAAGGGGAGAAATCAGGTAGATTGTTTACTTTTGAGCTAGAAGACACCAAGAACATTGCTTTGTATAATTACAAGGATCAAACACTTTCAGAGTTAGAGATATGGCACAAGAGGTTAGGTCACATAGGTGAAAGAACCCTAAAGCAAATGTGCAGGGATCAATGTGTGCTTGGGATACCTAATGTATCCAAGCAACACATGATTTACAAGTGTGGAGCATGTCAGTTTGGTAAGTCTCACAGGTTGACATATTCAAGGAAAGGTTTCATGCATGAAGACTACCTAGACTTGGTACACACAGATGTTTGGGGACCTAGCAAGGACCCTTCCATTTCAGGTTCAAGGTATTATGTGTCCTTCATTGATGACTATAGCAGATGGATCATCTTATACTTTATGAATCATAAAGATGAAGTGTTTAATTGTTTCAAGAGGTATCTTGCACTTGTTGAAAATCAAACAGGAAGAAGCTTGAAAAGGCTAAGGTCAGATGGTGGAGGAGAATACTTCTCCAATGAGTTTGAAGATTTCTTGCAGGAAAGAGGCATCAAAAGGGAGATTACTACAAGGTACTCACCTGAACAAAATGGGGTAGCTGAAAGAAGGAATAGACTCATTGTAGAAACAGCTAGGTCTATGCTTAATGAAAAGAAGTTGCAAAACTATCTTTGGGCAGAAAGTGTATCCACTTCCACCTATCTCATCAATAGGTTGCCATCCAAATCACTTGATGGCATGACACCATATGAAGCTTGGCATGGTAAGAGACCTTCTCTGGATCATTGCAAAATTTTTGGTTGTATAGCCTATGTGCATATTCCCTCACAGGTAAGGGGAAAGCTAGACCCTAAAGCTGAAAAATGTATCTTCATTGGTTATGATTTGAACCAAAAGGGATACAGATTCTACAACCCAACAAACAAAGGCTTCAAGGTAAGCAGAGATGTCATCTTTGATGAGAATGACTCATGGTATGAGAATGAATGTAGGAAGGTCAGTCTACCCTATGATATGGAAGAATACTTCCCAAGGCTCACCAAGGAGGAACTAATCCAGAAAGATGAATCAAGCTCAGATGATGATGATACAATAAACCTTGAGGAATTCAAGGCTTGGAAGTCCAAAGGAAAGATGAAGATGAAAAAGCTAGAGGATATACCAGAATCCTCAACTCAAGCAATTAGAAGATCTCAGAGAGAAAGCAAAAGACCAATCAGATTTGGGTATGACACATCACTTGTAACTAAACATTATGTATATCTTGCAAAGGATTTGTTGAATGAAGAACCAGGTACCTATGAAGAAGCTATCACCAAACCAGAGTGGAAAGAAGCTATGGATGAAGAAATGGAAGCTCTCAAGGAGAGTGATACTTGGGACTTGGTACCCAAGAAGGACTCCATGAAGGTGATAGGATCCAGATGGATCTACAAGCTAAAGAGGAATTCAGATGGAACAATAAACAGGTACAAAGCTAGGTTGGTAGCCAAGGGTTTTGCACAAACCCAAGGCATTGATTATGAGGAGACATTTTCTCCTGTGGCTAAGATGCCAACTATCAGAATATTGGTGAGTGTAGCTGCATCCAAGAATTGGAACATGTACCAATTAGATGTCAAGAATGCTTTCTTGAATGGATGGATATCTGAAGAAGTCTACATGTCACAACCACCTGGCTATGAAGACCCCAAGAAGGTAAATTATTTTTGTAAATTGAAGAAGGCTCTATATGGTTTGAAGCAGGCACCTAGAGCATGGAATTACAGGTTGAAAACCTATCTCCAAGACCAAGGATTTGTGATGAGTAAAGCAGACACTTCTCTGTTCATAAAGAGAAGTAGTATAGAGGTAATCTACTTGTGTGTTTATGTTGATGACATCATTATTACAGGCAATGATGTCAATGGTATTAGACACATCAAAGGACAGATGATGAAAGAATTCAAGATCAATGATCTTGGATTATTGAAGTACTTCTTAGGTCTTGAGTTAGTCTACACCAACTCAGGTATATATATCACTCAAAAGAAGTATGTACAGGATATGGTCAAGAAGTTTGGCTTGCAGGATGCTAAAGTCTCAACTACTCCAATGGAGGTCAACCTAAAGCTAAGTGCTCATGAAGGGGAAGAAGTCCAAGACATTACAGGATATCAAAGTATGGTAGGTAGCTTGAATTATGCTACCTTGACAAGAATTTACATAGCATATGGAGTTAGTGTGCTTAGTCAATTCATGCACAAACCAAGGGTACCTCACCTAGAGGCAGCAAAGAAGATCTTGAAGTACTTGAAGGGAACTCAAAGCCATGGTTTGTACTTTCCTTATACATCAGATATTGATATTAAAGTTTATTCAGATGCAGATTGGGCAGGATGCAAGGATGATAGGAGGAGCACATCAGGTTACATTTGTTTTGCAGGAGATAAGCCTATTTCTTGGTCAGCCAAGAAACAACCTACAGTGGCATTGTCATCCACTGAAGCAGAGTATAGAGGGTTTGCCAATGCCACTCAAGAAGCTATCTGGTTGAAGCTCTTGTATACAAAGTTGGGTCTATACACTAGACCTCCAATTATCTTTGGAGATAACACTAGCTCTCTTCACCTTGCAGCTAATCCAATATATCATGCCAGAACCAAACACATAGAGGTTCATTACCACTATGTGAGAGAGAAGTTGCTTAAGACATTCAGTTGACATATGTGTCTACTAATATGCAATGTGCAGATTTACTCACTAAAGCTTTGGATGGAAACAAGCTATGCAGATTCAAATCCATGATTGGATTGCAGAATGTGATTGAAGACTAAAGATGAAGACTTAAGCCAAAGTGCTTGGCTTGAGGGGGAGCTGTTGGTGCATTTCAAGCCTTCACACTTGGCTTGGAACCTTGGAAGGTTAGCTTGGACAACATTTATCAAGGCTTCACTTGAAGCAAGGTCCATATGAACTTATGCTTATAAGTTCTTACCTCTTTACCCATTGTAAAAGTCTATATGACTTGGCACCTCATGTAATCACTTACCTACTTGATTAGTCATGGAAAAAGTGAATGGTTTAGTAGAGAGAATATCTCCCTACTTTTAGAGGAGAGATTCTTGGGAGCCTTAGTTTGAATTTGAAATTCAAATTAACTTCCAACTCATATAAAAAGTGAAGGAAAAACTCGCGGGTTAGCTAGTCCAATTGAGCTCACTCCCCGAGGCATTCTACTGTTGTAACTCAGTGTGTGTTAGTGCTACTTCATAGCCTACACCACAACACCTCATTTAGCTATGCTTGCCAAGCTAATGAGTATGTACAAATACATCAATCAATAGAAGTATACACATTCACTATCTTTGTTTTCTCTGAGTCATCTTCTCCAAGTCTGTCAACTTCAAAGGAGCATATCTCAGGATCTACTAAACCAAATCAAGTGATTCAAAGCACATTGGAACCATCTCTAAGTCTACTATACAGCTACAAAATTTCAAGGTCATTGGATCAGCCATTACAGAGAAATCTCAGTCGAGGTGCTCACTGGTCTGTTTCTGCAAAGCTCCTAAAATATCGGGGGTAAACTTTATTTTGCTAAATCAATTTCTCAGTGAGTAGTTTATCATTTCTGCTCATTCCACTTGCAAATGGTAGCTTGTTAAGCTAATTTAATATGTCCAGAAGGAATTAAGTCAATTATAAGTGTGCTGGTCACACTGAGTGAAAGACTGAGCAGGTGTCACTACAGAAATAGAAAGTTTTTCTTGATTTTTGAAGTACCAAGTTATCTGTTTTGATTTGGTCATTACACATATCATTTGCAAAGTACATATATGCTTTCTTGGTATCATTTGGAAGCTCAAGGCGTGTACTAAGCATATCTGGAATCAAAAGAGGGCTGGTGTGAAGCAGGTATAGCAGCACCAACTCAATCTCTTGAGTGCATCCAACCATCACTCCCAACACTTTCCAAGTGTGACATGCCAAACTAGTGGACTGGTGGAGGGGCTAGAAAAAGTGTGAAAATGTGATTTTTGGAATGCCCAAAAACATTCTTCAATCAAGAAAATCCTAAGATTCTCTCCATAACCTCAGAGAGTAGTATATGAAGATGCATGGGCCTATTTTCACCTTTCCAAATCCTCCCTTCGTGCATGCTAATTATCTCCCCAAAGAAGGCCTAAATCAAGATTTTTACTTTCATGCAAAAACTTAAATGGGAGATTTTAGCAAGCTTGTAATCCACTCCTAATGTGGATTTTTTCAGATTTTCGCATTATCCATGGTAATACATACACCATGCTTCATGTATGTATGCATTAATCCATGGAAGGGTTCTTAAATAGTCTCTTTTATTACTCCCAAATGTGGAGTTCAGCTAAAACTAGCACCTAATCTTTTTTCCAAAAAGTATGGAAAGGGGGTTTGAGGAAGTAAGATTCATCCTTAAATTGTTATTTTGATGAATCTAATGATTCCATTATGAAGTTCATATACCATATTCTCAGTATATATACTTTTTCCCATCCATCCATAATTAGTGCACCTCTTTTTCCCTCTTCCAAAATGAGAATTTTGTAGATTCATATGTTGAATTTTTTTCTCAAACTGTGATGGAAGGGAGTCTTCTAGAGCTTCAAACTCCCATCATACTGAGACAATCTTTGTATTTCATAATTGTATATGAAATTCCATACACTATACTATATGTGTGCATGGTTTTTCCCATAAATCTATGAGAAATACCGCTTCATTTCCCCTTCCCGAGATGGCTACTTATAAAAAATAGCCCCTGATATTTATGTGATGATCACGAAAGTAGGCTATTTTGGAGGTCCTTATAACTTATGCTTTCTAACAATTTGAAAAAATCCTTGACTCTAGATGAGATAATATACTCCATACTCTCCATAGACATGATTTTCCTCAAAGGATTGTCTCTCAAACCCTTCATAAGAGCTAAGGATTTCTCCCTCCTGTTCATCGTCCGAATCGGAGGCTCTGAACCTATGACTTAGGTAACTCATGAGGCTTGTTATTTCCTTCTCACAACTTATCTAATAGGTAATGCAATGGAAAGCCTCCATGTTTTTCATGGTCTTTACACATAACCATCTACCTTCTTTCTTTTTCTCTTTGATATTTCCTTAATGACAATTCTTCTTACTCTTGCTTCATGATTATGAAGCTAAGCGATGCTTCTCATGTGAAATGATATAAGCTAATCCTCCAAACACCATCTACAACTACCTAATAAGTCTTGATGAAGGGAGAGAAGAGAATCTATGTCTCCTCCTCCCATGGCTCAAAGGCGACAGCAGCACGGTGACGCGTTTTATTTTATAACAGTAGACATAAAATTTACCCGCAACATGTGAATGTGGTTTCATGGATAAATCAACATCCTTCCATAGGAGCAATGCAAGTTCGATTCCCACAGTCGACATGCAGGGAAGCGGCCAAGGTTTTTCTCTGATACCAATATTGCATTCGACTTTTTTTTTGCTCCATGCCATAGCTATAAAATTTGAGGCAATTTCTTCACATACAAAACATGATCGTAGTTGATCCACCTAGCGGCCGAGCCTCTTCTCATATTTCCCACTTTAGTGTGTGAGATAATAATCTCTTAAATCCTCTACCATATGACATAAGTCCCTATTGGTGCCATGTGGCATCTCTCCCACCTCACCCAAGAGGTGTTCTCACACAACCTCCATGATGTGACAACCCATGACATAGAATGTCACGAGAAATGATAACATTACCATTCAAGAGATCATGAAATCTACATCTGCTATCAACAAATTTGATCAACAAATTTGATAAACAAGCCTATCTTTGCCTTGACATATATAAGTCATCTCAAAATGTGAAAGTATTTCCTATAGAAGCATGCTCACGTGAAGTGAAGAAAATATGTTGTAAGGTAATATGTTTAGTTGCATCACTATCAAAGTATGAAATATCCAAGTCTAGTATAAACATACATCATTCATGGAAAGAATGAGTAGTAAATTCCTATTTTTCATTCTAAAGAAGATTTGGTAGAATTTTTTAGGTGTATATGCCTCTAAAACAACCATTCTAGCCTTTTTTTTCTTTGGGTCTTTTACAACTAGATTAGAAAAACTCTTTATGATGATCATTATTTTTTAAAGTACTTGCAAAACAATCTCTACTTTTCCTGTCTTCTTTTCATCTTTGTCTTCCTTCTTTGCTTGTGTAGCACAAACGAACTTCTACTTACTAGTTCATGAGCTCCATTTACTGTCCCTTCTCACTAGCTAAGAAATATTGATCTACAACACACATAATTGACATGTTCTTCTTGGATTGGACTTCTTACAGAAAAAATGAGTATAAATTCTCAAATTTTAAGGCATTTAGACTCCCTTTCATCATCAACCAAAGAGTAGATGAAAAAACTCTAACATGAATTTGGAAGATTGTTAAGAACGATTTGTAGAAGTGAACTATCTTACAAGATTTCATAAAGAAAAAATTCGACTGCTCTTGCAAATTTTTAATACTTTAAAAAGAATTGTCCATTCCATCTCCCTCATCCATATTCTCACTCTTCAACTATTTTTAGAGGTAAGCAACATGAGCCTCATTTCTTCTCTTGTATAATGTTGTAAAATTATCCCAAGCATATTTTGATGATTTGAAAGAGTGAATGTGAGGGTTAATGGCATGTTTGATAGATATCATTACCAATGCATGGGCATATGCATCTCTGCCAACAGAAGGAAGTTTCTTTGTAGTATTGCAACACGACTACAATAAGACTAAGAAATTGAAGATCAACATTTGATCCCATCACCATCATCTTCAATCACTATATTTGTAGGTGTGATGGGACATTCTTCAACTCCATGCACAATATTTTACAAGAATTTCGTTTAATATACATGATACATTATGTATTCCCCACAATGGGTAATTATTACCATAAAAAGTATCCTTCAAAATCAAGATTGGAATACATCATTGCTTTAAATCATGGCTAGTGCATAAATACCCTAACTCCAAATATTGCATATATCTCAAATATTTTAACAAAAATACCTAGATAAACTCTACTACACTTGTGTTAGACTTCAAGGGCTTGTATTGACAAAAAAAAAACTGTATATGTATTTTTAACAAACAAACAATTTTACTTGCACAATTAATGCGATAGTGAAATTTGTGGCAAAAATGAGCTCAAATCAAATTTTCCACACCATATAACAAATATTTTTTGAACTTATTATGCCCCAAGTATTCTCATCAATTTTTGTGCAATTTCAAGACTTTGGCTGGAGGGGTGTCAATGATGCCCTAGATAAAGAAATGGCTTGATACCAATTATTGGAGTTTGAGGTCTGCAAAAACAAAAACAAGCACAAGGAAGAAGAAGATTCTTAGGAAACAATACAATACTAAATGCATCTAGCATGGATAATTAAAGAAGCTAACTAGATTGATTGAGCACCTATGAGCAACTAGCATATATCTGCTATGGCCACGATGGGTGAGTCTTCCAATTCCATCACCAAAGAGGCCTCGATGTCTAAGGGTATTCCAATTAAACAAAATATCACCATGACCCTCTTTGTATACCTCAAAGGCGCTATGAAAAAATATAACTCATCTTGGAAATTTAGTAGGCCCATTGCTCATATCATAGGTCCAAGGTTCCATAGGTCCAGCATATACAACATAGAATCTAGCAATCTTCCAATATTTACAAAACATGAACATACCACACTTAATCATACAAATGATGAGAGAAAGATAGAGAGAGACTAGACAACATGTGTAAAGTGTTACGTAAGCCACTGCTTACTCACAATATCATATATACCAATGTTCATTGTACAGTGTGGGAGCAAAGTTCTCAACCACCCTACGTGAACAAAAATAGATGGATGAGTGAATGTACAAATGTAATAAACATATTCAGATGTATGGACAAAAATCTGAATATACATGAGATGTGTGACCTAATAGGTTGACGAAGAGTACTAATGAGTGACAAAAAGAGGAAGGATCAGTCTAATACTAATAATCAGCAAACCCTCATCTAAACTTAGGCTATGGAAGACCCTAAGTCAGATCTGTGTGTGAAAAGATCACATACTTACAAAAGTAGCAAAGAATGCTAACAAGTTCACTGCCAGAAATCCTCAAACTCATATGAACATACCTTCTCAAACACCTCATCCAAATATGCATACAACATACATGTACTGATTCTCTTATACCTATTCCGAATAGGACTCCTCCTGATATGGATTTCACTACCTCCATAAGCTCCAACTAGTACTTGTGTGCATAAAGAGAATATGTACCTGAATTCTTAACATAAGATGCAAATCTTATGTTAACCACCATCCAATGTCTTTGAAGTAACCCGAAATCTTCATGTAGAAGACAATCTTCAAATACACCATGTAGATGGCCGATCCTCACCACCAAGCTGCTAATGACCAAGTCCTCTTCATGAGAAAGAGTGTGAGCATGCTCTTCTCCTCCAATAAGAACTCCATAGCCACTCCTCAACATGATCCAACAAAGCACCATGGCTGCCCCATGTGCTAAAAGCACTACCTCAAAGAGGTACCAAGCTTCCAAAGCTTGTGTTGTAATAGGTGATGGATACCTTGAAGTGACCCCAAACATGTTCTTATATAGTATAGCTTCCATGAATAAAGCTACTTCGAAATGCACAATAAAAACACGATCGCTATTGACTCCAAAAAACATCTTTGTGAAAGCTCTGTGGAGAATCGCATCGCCATTTTTCTTCCAAAAGCATATCTAAAAAGATTTCCTACGCGATCTGCACTGCCGCTCATGGGAGTTGATCACGGGTGGATTATTCGGGAGGCTATCATTCTAACCACGGTGCCCAGCGCTTTTTCTTGTAGAGGAAGTGAAACACAACTATACACATGTTGTAAACTTGAGCAATATGGACCAATGAGACATTGTTTCCAGCAATCCTCCCCTACAATGTCATATTGGTACAATTTGGACTGGATCTGCAAAATTCATAATTTTCAAACTTGTACTCCCCAAATTGACCTTCAAACCTTTTCTTCAAAACTGAATTTGACTTTCCTTCAAAAAACCTGAACTTGCTGAATATGAACCATAATACCTGAGAAAATATGCAAACTAGATATCCAATAGTGTATACATCAAGCAATCACTGCTTGATAACAAATGTAGTAAGTACAGACTCTGAACCTGCTATCTCTTGTCTTCACAAACCTGAAAACATACACTAGGATCCACATATTTGCATTTACCTTACGAAGGTTTTCTCAACATACTTTTGTTGTGTCATGTAAATACACTAAAACATAATCAAGAACTGAATCCTGGAACATGTGACTGACAACTCACAACTTAGTGTATTATGAACACTCCTCGTTTATCTCTCACTAAACTCAAGTCAAATCAACTCACATCAACATCAAATCACAGGTATCATTTTCTACTATCAAATTATCATATGCAAGTCATATCTTAGAAGAGCAGTTATGAAGAGATTTGAAGGGTTCAAGGAGTGCTTTTATACACTTTCATTAATTGAAAGTTAAAGGCTACATCAAAACAGGTATCTAGAGGTTTTTCTAGAGAGTTTTGAGAGATCTCTTTCATGGCAAGAAAGCTCATCTAAGAAGACAAATTTGAAGAAGGGATGAGTTTTGTGTTCAGCCAATTTTCTGTTGTAAGTTGGGTACAAAATTTGATCTAGAGAGGTAACTCTAGAAATTTAATTCATCATTCAGACAAAAGGTTGGTGAATTCAATCATATCAGTCATTTGAAGTAGAATATGAAAAGATGAAGTATCAACTTGCATCTTTTGGAGTTCTCAAGGTGAGAAGTTTGTCCACTTAGGGTTTCAAGTAGAATTTGCAGATTCTTGGAAGGATTTAGTTGAAGAAAAGTTTTACAACTTTATGTGAGAAGCATGGACACTTAGAGACATTCAGCTAACAAATCAAACATCCAGTCATGAAGGTTTGATGAGACCAAATTCTATTTAGATATTTTGTTGGAGAGATCTTGATAGATCTAGATAGATCATGTAAGATCTTGAGTATTTATGAGTCAGTTGTCTATCCTTTGTTTGAGAAGTTCTTAGCATTGGAGGAATAAAGTCAAAGACTCAGGTTCTATCAGATTTATGTTGCAGAGAAATAGAAGAAGATACTTGTTATGTTGCGGAAGGTTATGAATCCTAAAAATGCTTTCAGCAAGGTTTTTATAGATCAGCTAACCTTATTCTAGATTTTTGGGAAGTTGAAGAATGACAGGGAAAGCTATTGGCATATGTACAGTGCTAATAAAAAGGGTTCATATCTTTTTGTTTCAGATACAGATATTGATCACTGAAGATCAGATTTATTGAAAGAAGGAAGACGTTCCAAAATTCATAAAGTCTGATATATTTGAAGAATACTAGATACTAGTGTTAAGGCATCCAAGGGGGTGATGAAACATAAAGACTTATTTTCAGCCATATGTAAAAGAATGCAGAATCATACCTATAGGTATTCTTATTTCAGGTGTCCTATATTTCCTTTGTCAGGTTCTCTTATGTTCCAGCTTTGTAAGCAGAAGGAAGAAGGAGAATGTGTGGAAAAAGTTTCTGTTAGGATGTTCCTATTCAGGAGAAAATTCCAATGTTCTATGAAGAGAATCTTGATATTTCAGAGAGGTATGTTTGAGAGGTGTGCACATTTATGTTTATACCAGATTCTGAAGGAAAGAGGCATGAAGGAGTTACACATTAAACAAGGATGAAGACATCATTTCAATTGATTTCAATTGATTTCAATTGATTTTAGTTGAGTTCACTTGACTTGACTTGACTATATTCAGAGATGAACCAGTAGTGTTCATAATACACTAAGTTGTGAGTTGTCAGTCACAAGTTCCAAGATTCATTTCTTGATTATGTTTTAGTGTATTTACATGACATAGCAGAAGTACATTGAGAAAACCTTCGTAAGTTAAATGCAAATATGTGTGACCTAATAGGTTGTAGAAGAGTATTAATGAGTGACAAAAAGAGGAAGGATCAGTCTAAAACTGATAATCAGCAAACCCTCATCTAAACTTAGGCTATGGAAGACCCTAAGTCAGATCCGTGTGTGAAAAGATCACATACTTACAAAAGTAGCAAAGAATGCTAACAAGTTTACTACCAGAAATCCTCAAACTCATATGAACATACCTTCTCGAACACCTCATCCAAATATGCATACAACATACATGTACTGATTATCTTGTATCTATGCCGAATAGGACTCTTCCTGATATCGATGCCACTGCCTTCATATGCTCCAAGTAGTACCTCTGTGCATAAAGAGAATATGTACCTAAATTCTTAACATAAGATGCAAATCTTATGTTAACCACCATCCAATGTCTTTGAAGTAACCCGAAATCTTCATGTAGAAGACAATCTTCAAATACACCATGTCGATGACCGATCCTAACCACCAAGCTGCTAATGACCAAGTCCTCTTCATGAGCAAGAGTGTGAGCACACTCTTCTCCTCCAAGAAGAACTCCATAGCCACTCCTCAACATGCTCCAACAAAGCACCATGGCTGCCCCATGTGCTAAAAGCACTACCTCAAAGAGGTACCAAGCTTCCAAATCTTGTATTGTAATAGGTGATGGATACCTTGAAGTGACCCCAAACATGTTCTTATATAGTATAGATTCCATGAATAAAGCTACTTCCAAAAGCACAATAAAAACACGATCGCTATTGACTCCAAAAAATGCCTTCGTGAAAGCTCCGTGGAAAATCGCGTCACCATTTTCTTTCAAAAGCATGTCTAAAAATATTTCCTACGCGATCTGCACTGCGGCTTGTGGGACTTGAACACGGGTGCATTATTTGGGAAGCAGTTCTAACCACGGTGCCCAGTGCTTTTTCTTGTACAGAACCATACACATGCTGTAAACTTGAGTAATATGGACCAATGAGACATTGTTTCCAACAACTCTTATATTAGTGACCACATGGACATACATAAGTGATATCCAGAGAAGCATACATAGTATGTATGTGCTCAATAAATGCAACAAAATGGCATTGAAAGGTTGAATTTACATACCAAACAATAGCCAATAAAATCTTCAATTTTTTGTAAAATTTGTTCTTAGACCCCAAAAAAATGTCCACAAACTTGTCGTGGTTGCTCCCACCACATTTAAAAGCCTTCCAAGAAACCTTTAAGAAGACTCAAGAGTTAAAAATAGAGCAATGAATTTGAACGTAAACCTCCAAGGAGACACAATCGCAAGTACCTCTAGCCCCAAGGTTGATCTACAGACCAACCTTTCCACCTATGTCGTCAAAACTATCTCAATACTAAAAAAATCAACCTCTAATTTTCTAGAATTTTGCACCCAAATAAAATCTCATAAACTTGATGAAAAGAGCTCAAGGAGACACTTTGAAGGCTCCAAAATAATGTAAAACTTAGGTATATTCACTCCTAAGACCACGAAGAAACTAGGGATTAGTGGTAGGGAAATCTACCAATTAAGAAAGCCTTGGGGAGAACATAGTATTAAAATGTGTGACCTCTAGGGAGGTACTAGTACTTTGCCCTCCTTGATTGCTGAAGTCCTTCCTCATGCAGCGAATGGTTACTTTGGTGATTCAGATGATGCAGAATGTCAAGCTATATGGCTTGGTCACCAAACCTAGTCATAGTCCTTGGAGAAAGCCACAAGGTGCCAAGAATTGATGGTGCACACTCCATCAATAAAATAGCAAAACCCTTTTTCATGAAATGCTCTAATACTAGTAAAATTCTGAGATGGCAATGCACCACACTAGATTCCCCTTCAAGGGAGCTCCTAGATGATGGCCTTAAAAGATAGTACCAAGATCCAACCATTACGCATGGTGCTTCATAGAGACATGGACATATATTCAAATACTACATAGTATACTCAAATCACAATATAGATTTTCTAGGATATACAAATGCAATTGAATGTATCATCTATGGCTGACCAAACCAATATATGTTTTATTAAAGAACATATACTAGAGCCATCTAAACTTTCATATGGACACATCTTTAGATTGGGAATCACTTGATCAATGGACATACCAATCTTTCAAAATGAGATAAAGATGACATTTAATGAGCAATGACACCAAGTAGAATTTCATAGAGAGTCTAAATATAGTGGGGTTTTCCTTCACATGTCTTTGTTGCATGTTTTGAACACATGATCTTGGAGAAGTCGAAAATCATGTGGATGAATAGAAAAGAATCTATTTTTGAAATTCATGACATGTTAGGTGTAGATTGAGATTTCAAAAGAGGTTGAATGTGGGGGAGATGTTATCATGTGCAAAAAATCTCAAATACCATTTCCATTTCATATCATGAATATCGATAATCTTTGCTCACTATCATTGACTATAGGAGGTGGAAAAAGAAGCTTGGAGAGTGGCTTCCCCCTAGAATTAGACCAAAAGTATTCATAATTTGAAAAATAGGTTTTTGATGCATCCAAATTTTCAACCCACAAAGATAATTATGAACTCAAATTGGAAAAGGGATATAAGAGATATATTAGAATTTAAATATGACGTTACACTAGAACAAGGTTCTCATTGATGGTGGAGTTATAAACATAAGATCACAGAAAACTATACCTTGCATTACTTTCCTATCAACAAAATTATCTATAATTCATCCTACAAGAATGTAGACGTTTGGAAACATCTTGAATGAGATAATCTTCTTTTTATGTTACTCATTTCTCTTTTGTTTTTTCAATGATTGAAATTACATTATTGTATTTAAAATATTGATTGCTACATGTCAAATACAATTTTTTAATGTTAGAAACATCATGCATTAAGGTAAGATTATATTAGCTACATCACAAATCTTGAAATGAAGCTTAATTATACCACATTTTGAAATAGAAAATAACTAAGCAAACATCCATTACGAGTAGATGGGAACTTTTTTTAGAAACAAGCTAGTGTTGGATCGCTCTTAGATTAAAATATTGTAAGGGGTTCTCTTTGAAAAATGTATACAACAAGACAAAATGGTAGAATTTCTTCTAAAATGTGTTGGATAAAGCTTTTAAATGTCTGATCATACATAAAAGAAATTGTATATCTACTTGGAGATGGCTTAGAATCTACTTTGGAGGATGATGTAGGAGACACGATTTCGACCTATTCACTCTAAGGATGTAATTTGGGATTCACCTTCTTATATTTATCTTTCTTGGATCCTTCAACTTTTTGGCTTTTATTTGGAGCCTGCATTAGAGATGATTGAATAGGAATGCCTTTCTTTTTATCATTTTTCTTCTTCTTTGCTCGCAATGAATTTGATGGTAGTGGTGAGTGTGGATCATAATCATTAAATCCTTCATTATGTTATGTATTGCTTCTATACTATTACATTTATTTGCATAAAATAAAACTGCTTTTCTTCATTCCTTTTGCAAGTCTTTAGATATTTGTGATCAAGCTGCATCTTGAGTATCTTGGCATCCCTATAAAATCAAGAAATGTCACAATGAATGGAAGTGAGATGGTAGATACACCAAAAAATGTCCCAAAAACTTATATTTTCAATCCCCATTTATGTTTGGAGAGAATTGACAAACGATGCATCATACTCCGAAAAATCAATTATTATAAAACTCGAATGTCTCCTGAAATGGAAAGGCTTACTTGTCAGTGAACACTAGATTTGCAAAACAATGACTAGATATAGAGTCACCTTGTGGAGATCATATCTCACTCATTTCTCCACCAACTTCAAAGAGCTATAGATTTTGGATCCAGCGTAAGTGAAAATTTTCTTTTCAACATATGGGTAAATAATGTATTCCACGTCTAGTGTGAGATTCCTTAGGAGATGATCAACTTCTCCTTGCTTGTTATAGAATGCACTACGTGACAAGTGGATCCAAGACGAATAAGTTCCTTGCAAGTTCCTCTTCACATTTTTGGATTAGAATACTTTAAAAATTAATCTCAGTGATCTAAGAAGATTTTTATAAAGCTGAAAACTGAACATTTATACACTAGAGAGGTTTAACAATATAGATTAAAACGAGAGAAGTCATAAAGAAGAAACTCAGCATAATACGTGAGAGAAATATCAACAACGTTGTCATACATTTCAAGAATTAAAATCTCTCAACATTTTGTTGCCTTGAGACATTATATCTAACAAGTACTCATCCTCACATGGCATTGAAAATTTGAGAATTATTTCACTATATACATTATTAATTCATTCTATTTTTTCTCTCCTAAGTCTTTCAAGGTCTTCAAGAAGGATACTTTCTTCTCTCAACATATGTTTGTTTCTTTTACTTCACTAAACTTAATATTTTTTTTGGTATTTCGATGAGAGGCTTCCCCATTTTTAATACAAGAGGAATTGGGTTGCCTTACACGAGGAATATTAAGAATATCAGAAATTTATGATCATAGATGTCAAGTGGCACTATGTTTGTCTCAAACTTGTACCTAAACTTTGACACTAGTACATAATCCTTTATTAATAGTGTCACCTTGTGACCATGTCGAGCACAAAGATAAAATGATTTATGTATTCAATGGAAAATTCCTCTTCAACCTCTTGAGATCATAAAAGACCTTGGGTTTTCCATCTAACATTCACAAAGTGCAAAGCTCAAATGAAATATCTTAGACAAATCTCATGAAAGGAAGGTTAGGGATGAGAAGTCCTATAGATTTTTGTGTTGTTCTGATTTTCATGTATAACTTAACATGGGACTTCACCAAGTTCTTGTTATGCACCTTTTAAGAACCACTTTGTTTTGGAGTGTTTAAATTTTTATTTTCCTTTTCCCTTTGGTTCTATGACGTGTTTTCCTATTTGTCTTGGTCCTTAGGGTTTGAACTATTGACCTATAGTTTTTTGGTGGTTTTCTTTATCGTGGCTTTGATGTAGACAAAGAAAAAGTTCAAAACTTCAGTGTAGGAGATATTCTCTACTAGCAATAGAGTTTGGATAAGGCATTTAAACAAAAGAAGACTCATAAAGACTAAGCATGATCTATGCATGTGAATAGGGAAATCTGAGAGTTTCTAATGGCTGCAACTGCATGCATTGATCATGTAATTATTTTATATTGCTCTAATCTTAATTATAGGTCACTCTTACTAAGCTAATGTTATGAACTATAATGAACAAGAGAGCATAAAAACTTTAAAGGAACAATGCATGAGATTAGGAAAATTGAAAGTCCTATGATCAACCTAATCACATGCATTGGTAGTGCTTAAGGTTATGGTCAATGTCCTATTTTAACTGATAATCTTACTTTTCGATCTTGTACAAAAATCCCAGCCTAGCAAGGTCCAAAGGAAAAGGTGTGGACCGAAATAAGCAAGAGGTAAGCATGAAGTTGTATCACAAGCGATGCATGTGATTACAAGGAAGGGAGTTTTTTTTATTGCCCTAATCACATGCATTTCCAAGCAAAGATACATCAAGGAGTATGATCAAGATGTGGATGATACTTCACAAACATTGTAGAGTATGCATGTAAAAAAGCAAACAACATGGAGGACTCATGTATCCACATCATTTTATCGAAAAATCCAAACATATACTGATAAGTGTCACTTTCTTGTTGGAAGATGATTTTGATCAGTCGAAAACCCAACATCGTTTTTGCCACATGGAAAAGCCTTATTGGTTCACATCAATGACTGTTGAGTTTGCCAACCTTGCTTTTGCTCTAAATACCATTTCTTTTGGATTTTCCCATTTCAACTTTGACTTGGTGCTCTACTCTATTGATATATTTAGGTACTGATTGTGTGAACACACTAAAACCACCGGGGCACTTTTTTCCCTCTTTAGGAGGTTTTTTTCCCCGGCTTGTATATACGCCTACTGCCCTAATGGGCTACTTATCTTTGTACATTCTCTAGTAATACATTCAGTATTGTGTGTTGAGCTCCAAGCTTCTTGTTCTTCCTTGTGTTGTTCGCTTGCTTTCGCAGACCTCTAACTCAACCAATTGGTATCAAAGCAGGTCCCCGCTTCATCTAGGGCATCGTCGACACTCCTCCAATTCTAGTCTCAGAATTGCACGAATTTTGGTGAGCATACTCAGTGTGTTTTTGAGATCAAAACAGCTTTGCTATGTGGTGCCAAAATCATGATCTGAGCTCATTTCGACCTACGAATGCACTACCATAGTGCTTGTGGAGGCTATTTCATCTTTTTGTGCCAAAGGTATATACCAGTTTTTGTTCGCCAATATAAGCATCTTGAAGTCTGGTACACATTTAATAGAATTTGTCTAGGCAGTTTTGTTCAACTTCTTGAGATATAGTCAATTTTTTTGCATCAAGGTATTTTAGTCACCTGCCATGATTGAAAGCAGTGATGTATTTCATATGTTGGTTGTTGAGGATAAGTTGGATGGTACCAACTACCCATTGTGGGCTTATATGATGCGACATGTATTGTTTGCAAAAGGACTATGGAACATTGTGTAGGGTGTTGAAAAACGTCCTATCACACCTGCAACTGTTACAACTATAGGTACTAAAGCTGATGTAGAAGGTGTTGAAGATGATGATTTTCTGCATATTCCTATTCGTGCTATAGTTTTTGTTGCACCTGCTACAGAGCAAATTCATTGGGATGGTAGAGATGCCCAAGCACATGCATTGATAGCTTTGTATATCAAACATGCCATTATTCCTCACATTCCCTCTTGCATAATAGCTAAGGATGCTTGGGATACCCTTACCCCATTGTACCAAGCTAGGAATGAGGCTCGTGTTGCTTACCTCCAAAAACAGTTGAAGAGCACATGAATAAAGGTGATTCTATGGGTAGTTTTCTAACAAAGATGAAAGACTTGAAGGAACAATGGATTTTTGCTGATGAGGTTATACTAGATAGCTCACTTGTGTAGACTGTTCTGAATGGTCTTCCTAATTCATATCAGAGTTTTGCTTCTACTCTTTGATTGATGATGAAAGGCAATCCAAATGCCTTGTCATTTGAGGACTTTGTCTCTATTCTATTGCAGGAGGATTAATCTAGGTAGAATAGGATGTGTGTTGCACATCAAGCTTTCCTGGCTAGTCAAAAGGCCAAAGGAAAATGGAGCTCTTCAATTAGTAAGTAGAAATTTGCTAATTCTACACAATCAAAGACAGAAGACAAAGATGAAAAGAAATCAGAAAAGAAAAAATGGTTTTGCAAGTATTGTAAAGGAAATGATCAAATCATAAAGAACTATCCAAAACTAGCTGCTAAAGAGGCAAAGAAGAAAGAGGCTCGAATGGTTGTTGCAGAGGCCTCTACACAAAAAATAGAGTCTGCTAATCTTGTACAAGAAGAAGAATGGGCGTTTACTATTGTTTGGAGTTTTGACCCATCTTCTCATGAGCAGTGCATGTTTGTAGTAGACTCATATGTTTGGTAGTTTGACAGTGGGGCAACCAAACATATTACCTCACAGCACAGTTTCTTCTCTTCACTCAAGCCTGCCCCTAGAGGGAATATTGTTACATGCACCAACAACTCGTCTTATCCTGTTATGGGAGTTGGTAAGATCATTTTGACTACTGCTGATGGTAGTTGTTTTGTCAGATGCTTTGTTTGTGCCAGGGATCAAGATAAATCTATTATCTGTTTCTACATTAGTCAAGATCGGGTTGGTTGTGAAATTTGTTGATGACAGATGTACAGTTCATGATCTTTCAAATGGCGATGTGATTATTGCTTCTGGCATTCTATGTCATGGGTTGTATAAGCTCATAGACTATGAAAGATTTGTAAATGATTCGGCATGTGTAGTACATGATTCTCAGGCTATGTTAGATGCAAAGCTTTGGCATGCATGCTTTGGTCCTCTAAATTTTGCTAGTTTGCTACACTTGCAGAAATTTGAAATGGTGTCCTCTTTGCCCAAACTTGAGGCACCCGAAAAACACGTTTGTGAAGGCTATATTTTGGGCAAAATATAGTGTTCCTCCTTTCCAAAAGATGTTTTAATTTAGGCTACTAAAAAATTGTAGCTTGTACATAGTGATGTTTGTGGTCCTATGCAGACACCTTCTTTTGAAAATTATCTTTAGTTCGTGACTTTCATCGATGGTTCTTCCAGGCATGCATGGGTATATCCATTGAAGGCAAAGTCGAACGTGTTCATGTGCTTCAAACAATTTTTGGTTTTGGCTGAAAATCTGTCAGCATGTAAAATGGGCACCCTCCATTCTCATCGAGGGGGGGGAATATATGTCTTTTGATTCTAATGCATTTTTGGCTTAAAGTGGGATAAAACACCAGTGTAGAGTGTTTTGTAGACCTCAAGCGAATGGAGTTGTTGAATGAAAGAACAGGTCACTCATGCAAATGGCAAGGTGTATGGTCAAGAGTCAAGCTTTACCACATAGTTTCTGGCTTGAGGCTGCCATGTGTGCAACATATGTACTTAACAGGAGTCCTACTAAAGCAATGTAGTATATCACTCCATATGAGGCTTGGCATGATTGCAAGCCATCTGGTGCTCATCTACATGTTTTTGGTTGTTTGGCATATACATTGGTGCTTGAAGAACATCGCATAAAATTGGATGATAAAGTAGTAAAATGTATTTTTGTTGGGTATAGTTCTGAAAGTAAAGGCTATCGTCTGTATCATCCACAGACTAAACGCATTCTGGTTAGCCATGATGTTGTTTTTGTGGAAGATGCTATTCGGCCATTGCTTTCATGTACTAAGGAGACATTTGTTAGCTCCAAAGACATGTATGATACTTTGCTGCCTCTTTTTACAAGTGGACAGTCTAGTGCTAGTCCTAATTAGGAAACTTCTCAACCTTTGCAGGTTTCACGTGATGATGCAGATCATCCCTTTTCTCATGCAGATTTACATGATGCACTGGTTGATGAGAGAACTGATATTGAGGAGGCAAAAACTATGCCAAAATGGCTGGTGCAAACTGTGCGTGATAGCAAATTAGATGCACCTATGTCATATCATACTCGAAGAGGCTCTCATAGTGCCTCTTTTGCATCGGTTTTCTATTCTATGGCTGCATCTAGTCTCTGTGATGAGACTGAGCCTGTTTCATTTGATGAAGCACAAAATTTAGAAAATTGGATGGCTGCTATGCAATCTAAATATGATGCTATAATGAAGAGTGGTACTTGGCCTTTATGTGACTTGCCTCCTAACAAGAAGTCCATTGGCACTAAGTGGGTATACAAGTTGAAGCATAAACCTGATGGTACAGTTGATAGGTATAAGGTTTGGCTTGTTGGAAAGGGTTATGCATAGGAAAGAGGCATTGATTTTGATGAAACCTTTGCTCCTACTTGTTGAATGACTACTATTTGTAGCATCTCTGCACTTGGAGCTCATCATGGTTGGAATGTACATCAATTGGACATTATAACCACATTTCTGAATGGTGACTTGCATGAAGAAGTGTATGTCTTTTACCTCATGGCTTTGTGCAGAAAGGGCATGAAAACCAGGTGTGCATGTTAAAGAAGTCATTATATGGTTTAAAGCAAGCACCACATGCTTGGTATGCAAAGATACATGCCTATCTGATTGCACATGGTTTTGAGAACATTCCAACTGAAAGCACCTTATATGTTAAGCATGCTAATGATGTGCTTCTGTCTATGTTGATGAGATGCTACTCACTGGTCCTATTGAGAAGAATATTGCTGATTTTAAGGGTGGTTTGCATGCCTCATTTGAGATATTTTCTGATTTGGGGCATTTGCATCACTATTTGGGCATTCAATTTATGCAAGTTGATAGTGGAATGGCTTTGTGTCAAACGAAATATATTGACACATTATTGCAGCGTTTTGGCCTTGAAGATTGTAAGCCTATTGCCACTCCTATGGAGACATGTTTACGATTGAATCTTCATGATGTTGGAGATGCATTTAATGTTGTTCTCTATCAGCAGGCTATTGGATGCTTGATTTACTTATGCATTTGCTCTGTGAGATATTCAGTTTGCTTTCTCATAGATGAGCAGGTTTATGCATTGCCCAGGAGTCAAGCATTGGCACGCAGTTAAGCGCATCTTTCGCTACTTGAGTGGTACTCGGCTACTTGGGTTTTGTTTTATCCCAAGGGGGATCACTATCACCAGATTTGCATGCTTTTTTTGACTCTGATTGGGCTAGTGCTATCACACTTGTGTGTCCACTAGTGGCTTTAGATTCATGCTTGGTAGCTGATGTATATCTTGGTTGACCAAGAAGCAGCCTAGTGTGGCCACTTCCAGTTGTGAGGCTGAGTATAGGGCAGCTTTCACAGTGACTGTTGAGTGTGTGTGGCTCACACGTCTTATGGCTGATTTGCGTGTTGGTTAGTCTTCTGCCACCACCATCTTCACTGATAGTCAGAGCACATTGGAAGTTGCGAGGAACCCTATGTTCCATGCTCGCACTAAGCACATTGAGGTGCATTATCATTATATCAGGGAGAGGTTCTATGTTGGGGAGATCATCTTGGCATATGTGCCCATGCAGGAGAAGATTGAAGACCTTTTCATGAAGGCTTTGCCTAGGGAGAAGTTTGAAGCTTTCCGCAAAGCTTTGGGCTTACTTCCTTTTGTGGAGTGATTTCCACATTGCTTAGCACTTATACATGAGTGATAGCTCCTTGTTCACTGCATCACTCCCAAGGGGGATTTGTTGATATATTTAGGTAGTCATGTGTGTGAACACACTAGGACCGTCGGGGCACTTTTTTCCCTCTTTAGGAGGTTTTTTTCCCCCGGCTTGTATATACGCCTATTGCCCTAATGGGATACTTATCTTTGTACATTCTCTAGTAATACATTTAGTATTGTATGTTGAGCTTCAAGCTTGCTCTTCTTCCTTGTGTTGTTCACGTGCGTCTGCAGATGTCTAACTCCAACATACTCAAAAGTTGGACACATATACATCCTTCATGGATATAATTATTTGAACTACACATCCTTGTTTGACCAAATTCACTATCCCTAATTACTTGCATTCATCACGGTTTTGATCTTCACCCTTAAAAACTCAAAGTTTCTATAATGGGGGAGAGAATTAATACTCTCAAATTTTCTCTATCAGAGAAATTACTTCAATTTATGGTCCAAGAGGGTCTTCCACTCCAATCTTTGAATTTGAATCTCTTGTTGAGAAGTGTAATATTGTTTAATGATGAGGTGATTGATTATGTGAGGGTTATTTAAGGGACAAAAAGTGTTAATTTTTGAAAAGAATATGTACAACCATCTTTACCAAGGATCCTTTGGATAGGGATAGGATAACAAGGGAACATAGGAAGAACTCTCCCATCCCTGGGAGGATGGATAATTGTGCACTCCATGGAAGCGTATGTTATTTATTTGAGTTGAACATTGACTATTTATTTTGGATTGATCATATATCATATGATATAGTTCCGAATGAGGAGGACATTGGTCATGGGAAAAAAACTTCCACAGATTTATGTGTCAAAGAAACCTTAAATTTTAAGGAATTTTCTTTTGAAGAGATTCATCTTGAACTAGATTCAATAGAGGTGAAATCTTTTTAGGTGGCCCTTTTTATACTAGAGATAGCTATAACACAGAGTAAAGAGGATGTTGATGTTTCAAAAATGTCACTTCTTTTGACCAAATTACAATTCTATTACATCTCTAAAAAGGAATTTAGTGCCCCATATTGCATTTAGGGGCTCTACAATATCTTTGAGGACTATTTCCTTGCAACCATGAGTTTGAAGAGATCTTCAAGACATTTATTGATGAAGAAGAGGAAAGCAAGGAGTTTTTAGCCTTGATTTCTTTTGTCAAATGGGTCTTTATATATTCTTCCATATCATTATCTACCTTCATTCAGAGGGTGAAGCAAACACTTGAATATAAGATTTTGAGAACAAGTAGAAGGATCTTGGAATTTACTCCTTTGGAAGAGGATTTTAATTTACATGAGTTTATGATGACAAGGGCTCAATAAGAATCGACAAAGTGGAGGTGTTTAAAGATGAAGATGAGCTTAAGGTTTGTTAAACAACCCTCAAACGTGTCGAATAATCATTAGGTATGCTTGATTATTTTAGTGATTTCTTTTGTAGTTGTTTATTTCTAATGAGGATAATTATCTAAGTAGAGGAAAGCATCAAGAAGGAGTATATAAACTAGAGGGAAAGTTGAATATACATTTTATAATCCACTATCTTCCAAAGATCAGTCCAAAACTTATATTTTGTTTTGCATGGCTCTTCTAGTGAAGATCTAGATTTTGCATTATTCTCTTTGAAAACATTATCAAGGACTATGGGTTATTGCCCATTCCTATTTAATTCATTTAGAATCTTGCTTCTTGAGAGAAAAGCAACATTTAAGATTTTTGGCCATGCCCCTAGGAATTGGTGCTTAAAGAGTTGGTTACTTTCTTTGCTACTCTAACTATGCATTAGTTGTTGAGGTTTGAGATGTAAAACGTTTTCAAGATTACAAGAGAAAAAAGTGTCCTAGATATAGAGGAGATTTATTTAGAGTAAATCTCATTCATAAGAGTGAAAAAAGAGTAATCAAGCTTTGCATTAGAATATAATGGGTTATAAAAGATGCTCTTATCCATCCATAACATGTATTTCTATTTTGAGAATATCAATAGATATTATAAATCCTTTTTCTTTGATATTTCTACCTTCAAATTTACATTATATGCGATTATTTTTGTTAAAAAATCTCCTATAGTCTGTGAATGGGATTTCGTTCTTGACATATCTTTAGATATAATAAATACCACTTTGGTTTGATCTCTTTATCTTCAATATGGTACATCTGAGGAAGCTTGTGCATGCTTAACAATGCGACTTTTCAATTGCCAGATTATTCCATGTGACAATTGGCCCTTTTCCTAAAAAATATGGACCATGCACATGAATAATATGTTGTAATAAGTATCAGGATTAAAAACGTGGGCTTGTTTTGAAATTATAATTGATGAAATCAATGAGTTCCTTAAAACTCACCAGATAATAAGTTATTTTTTTGACACTCCAAGATTTCGTGATTCTTGCTATAAGCTCTATGATTGTCCTTTTGAAATCTATCACATAAACGATTGAAATAACTTGTTGCCTCATGATATTAAAAAACACATCAAGTTTTAGCCACACCTCCATTCTTTTCTTGAATATTGCTCGATTTTGCTTTGATTCTGTGGTGACCACACAAAATTGTTTCAAGTGACGCCACATTGCATGAATTTGTTTTACAACCATTGTTGCTAAAACATCTTCTAGTTTTTGAACTTCCCATTGGCACATCCTTGTACATAACCTACACTTTGTGAAAGATTTGGGTATTTTCAAAGATAAACATATCCACCATGGAATCCTATTTTTGAGACCAACGCTTCACATCTTTTGCATACATTCATCTACAAGAGATGTAGCTTTGATGGAGAGTGCATAGTCCAAGTGAAAAAAGAACTAACTAATCTATGATTCTAAGCTCTCCATGACATGTACATATGTGTACATTTGTCAATTGTATTGGAGGTATATGATCCCAAATTATGAGTGAAGACAAGAAATTAGATAGATGTACATTTTGCCTCAAAGAAGCTTTCCCAACCTCACTTCTAATTATCCACTCTTGTACTTGGACATTGCATGAAGTATAGGCAAGGATAATTACATTTTTTAACTTACTTATACCAACCATGCATTTAAGAGTCTGCAAATATCCAATCAAATGCCAATCAACTTTAGACTGTCCAAAATATTTAATAGCCAACAATTCACTTGAATGATGCCTTTGAATAACCTTCTGCACAAAACCACAAGGCTGAGATACATGCACTTCTTCATGTAATTCACCATTTAGAAATGCACTTTTATTGTCCAACTAATATATATTCCAACCATGATGAGTAGCAAGTGCATAAATGCTACAAACAATGGTCATTCGGCATGTGGGACCAAATGTCTCATAAAGTCAATACCTCTCTCTTAAGCATATCCTTTGGCAACAATCCTAGCCTTATACCTATTAACTATTCCATCAACTTATGTTTTGGCTTGTATACCCATTTATTGTTGATGTCCTTCTTGCCTAGCAACAAATCACATAAAGACCATGTACCTTTCTTCATAATAGCAACATATTGTGATTAAATAGCAGCCATCCAATTTTTTGAATTTTATGTTTCATAAAAAAAACAAGCTCATTCTCATCATAAAGACTAGAGGCAATCATTGCATAAGAAATTGATGCTAAGCAAGACTTATGAGAACCTAAATGATTATGATGTGACAAAGGTGCATCTAATTTGCTATCTCTAAAAGTTTGCACAAGTCATTTAGGTAGGTACTTTTCCTCTTCTATGTCAACCCTCTCATCAACAAGTGTATCATGTAAACCTACATCAAAAATTGAATGATCTCCATCATCTTTTCAAATATGTAAAGGCTGAGAAATTCTCTCATTTATCCCAACACTTTGATTGTCCACTTATAAAAAAAGGTAGAAAATTGACGTACACAACTTTAGAGCTAATTGTGGTCTCATTTCTACATGAAAGCAAGGGCTAGATTTCATCTTCCATAGAAACAACACCACGACTAACCAAAATGCATTTAGTCTATGGATGATAGAGATGATTATCTTTACTTCCTGAATTGGGTACCGAAAATAAATTTTAATATTTTATCATCCAATTTTCTACATTGTTGTTAGGCGCTAATGCATATTCTAGACAATCAAAGACACACAAATGAGAAAGATATGTCTTGCAACCATGCCAAGCCTCATATAGAGTGATCAATTGTAGTCCTTGCATGAGGAACCTATCAAATACATATGTTGCAGAAATAACATCCCGCAAAAGCTAGGTAGTAAATCTTGACTTTGACTATACACCTCGCCAGTTCCATGAGAGACATGTTCTTTCTTTTAGCAAATCCACTTTTTTAGGTGTATAATTCACTCTACACAGATGTTTATCCACTTCTAGTTAGAAATGCATTAAAACTAGAATATATGTATTTCTCCCTTTATCAAAATCGAGGTAATTGGATCAAGGTGGATTTATAAAGTAAAAAAGGAACTCATATGGTAGTATTAATAGATACAAGGCAAGGCTAGTAGCCAAGGGGTTTACCCAAATCCATGGGATAGACTATGAAGAGACCTTCTCACCTGTTGCTAAAATGTCTACTATTAGAGTACTTGTTAGCATTGCTGCATCTAGAAATTGGAAGCTTTATCAACTGGATGTAAAGAATGCATTTCTCAATCAATGGATTTCAGAAGACGTTTATATGGCGCAACCACCTGGTTATGTAGGAATCAAGAAAGACTCAAGATTCAAGCATTCTAGGCTTGAGGGGAAGTTGTTGGTGCATATTATCATCCAAGCCTAGTGCTTGATTACTCATTAGTGTAAAAGTATTATTTGTACTCTCAATGAGAGAAACCATAGATACAACCTCTTGTCATTGTTGAAATGTAACTACATCAAAAGTAAATGTAAAAGTAGAATCCCATGACCGTGTTAGGTACAAATCACGAAGATAAGTTAGGAGAAATTGATTAGAGGAGATTCCCCTAACTTGAGGGAACTTTTAGGTACAATCCCTCCAAGTTTTGAATTCAAATACTTCTATATATACACTCAAAAAGAGTCGCAGAACTGAGCAGACTTTGGAGCTAAATTCTGAGGAGGTATTGTCCAAACTCTATGCTATTTGTGAAGCACACATTGTGCTCATCACTCCCAAGCCTCATACTCATCCATATAATGTACCATATGTGCAACATGGATTGATCTTCAAGCTACTTCATGAAGTTATAGTCATCTGCTATCTCAAGTTTACATTCATGCTTTGAATCAACGTCAGTGATTGATTTCTCTATGTATACTTAATTTTTTGTTGTGATTTAAATTAATATAGTCAAATTGATACGTCTATTTGATGCATACCAATTTTCATCATCATTGGTTCAATAGTCTATTAGCTACATTCAATTGATGTCACCTAGGTAATCTGGCAGGCAGTTCCTAAAAAGTCAGGATGACACCCCTATCTTGCTAAAATCATTTCTCTCAATATAGTTCATCAAAATTCATCAAATCTGTTGCTTTAGATTCACTATATATCTAATTAAATATGTGCAAAATATCTCTGGTCAATTCCTAGCAGGCTCTGAGCTCCGAGTGAAATTCTAGTGTGCATTTCATCCCAAAATAAATGTGTTTCTTGTAGGCCTTCATGAGTGAGAGAGGAGAGAAAATCTCAATGACATTCGCCCCCACTAAACCTGCGATTCCTCCAGAAGTGCCACTCTAGCATCTGTGAAAAACAAAATGTTCCAGGCATCAAATTCTTTTATAGGCAACATAAGAAACATGGAAGGAAAATTGATTATATGCATGAATGAGTAGGTAACATGACATGAAGCAAAATTTGCATGAAAGAAAGAATTGAAATAGGCAACATGAATATGCATGAACAAATAGGCAACATATATGCAAATGAACAAGCAACATTGACAACAAGAAAGAAAAAAATCAAGCATCAATATGAAGTGGAAGTGGATGTATTGAGTCGTTTTAAGCATCAGTTCCTCTCATCTTGAAGAAAAATTTGTACCTTTTTCATAAAGCAATTTACCTTAAATATGATTATAAACAAAGATTTAGGATTTTCAAGAGACATCTTTCATCTTTAGCTTATTTTAGATCAACTCCTTTCCTACATAAATATGAATATGCTCTTTCTCTAATAACATGCAAGGAAATCTAACTAAACTCCACTAATGCATAAATCTGCCTATATAGCCCATGATTTATTCTACTATGCCTCTTTATCCTCCTTTGGCTTGCTTTTTTTTTTTATGATGATGATTCGGCAGCTTTATGGTTACGATCACTTTTTTGGGGTGGAAGAAAGTGTAAACTTCTTGGTAACATGTAGCAATTTTTTTTTTTGATGACGGGGAAAAATTAAACCCCGATACAAGGTACAACCATTTTTGATGATGGAGAACAATCGTTTAAACTCCGATACAAGTGTTGTGAGGTGGACTAAAGATGTAGAAACATGCAGTAGCAGGAGCTAGGACTTCAACAATTATGCTTTCGATACAGGATACATATGCATGTTTATATATGAAAGTCATGTCACCAAAATAAACCTCCAAATCTACATGTCCTATCTTTCCATAATCCTAGATTATAACCGATTTCTTAGTAGATAAATTACTTCTCAAGATACAATTTTACACAAGTAGAGAAATCATCATTTGCACTTTTTGACTCAAGTGATGTGGAGATATGCAATGCAATGCAAAGACTAAAAAAAAACATGCATGAAACAAGCATGGAAAAAAAAATAGAATGAACTTGAAAAAATTAATGATATTTTTATTTGCACTTTTTGACTCAAGTGATGTGGATATGCAATGCAATGCAAAGACTAAAAAAAAACATGCATGAAACAAGCATGGAAAAAAAAATAGAATGAACATGAAAAAAGCAACATGAGCTTGAAAAATTAATGATATTTTTATATGTTTTTTATTTTTTTTCCTTTTTTTATTTTTATTTTTATTTTTTATAACATGGATACTCCTGTTTATGAATCCGCCTCATTGTTGTCATCTTCTTCAATGTCCTCATCCAAAATGCACTCGTCATTATCACGCTTCTTGAATAACTTTATCCTTTTACCTGCAATCAAAGTTTTTAGTGCAACACCATTTAATTCACAAAGAACATACGTACCATTGTTGTTGACTTTTGATACAATGTATGCCCAAACCACCGTTGAGTGAGCTTTTTGCGTGCATCATATTGAGAGTCAAATGTACTATCATAAATGAGCACCCAATCTCCTACTTCAATTGGCTTAGGATGCAATCGATGAGTTTTATCAAAGTAATGCTTGTTCTTCATTCTAGATTCTCTTAATTTTTCAACAGCATCATCAAGTCTTAATTTACCTTGTTCTAACTGTTTAATACGCAAACTCAAAAAATCATCAATAGACATGTTTTCAGACCAAGGCAAATTTGACCATGCAAAAATATGAGACTGAATTGGAAACAATGGTTTTTGATAGTACATGAGTTCAGCAGGCATATATCCAGTAGTACGTGTGCATGTCATTCTATCTGCCCAAAGTGCAAAAGGTAAGAATCTAGGCCATTGTTTGATGTCACCGTTACATGCTTTAGATATGGCTTTCACAATAGGTGGATGCCCTCTCTCTATTTTACCATTGGCCTCTGGGTTATATGCAGTAGTGAGAGACAAACGAATACCGTGACGCTCAAAGAACTCTTTAGCTTCTCTCGCATTTAACTCTCCACGATCGGCAACTACTTTCTCTATGTACCCAAAGCGACTTATGACATCTTCAAGCAAGAATTTGCAAACATTGTAAGTGGTCTTAGATCGTAGTGCACGTCCCTCTACATGATTAGTTAAGTCTTCTCTTGCAAGTACAATGTAACGCATTTTGTCAATACCTTTAGGCATAGTTACAAGATCTACTACCCACTTGTAGTGAATACAAGGTGGATAAGTAGGATGCAATGGATCTCTATGTTTAACTGATGAATGAAGTTGACAAGTAGAACATGTAGAAACATAGCTACTAATGTCAACATACATCCTAGGCCAATAATAGGTACTTCTAATTTTTTCATATGTTCCAAAAAATCCTTTATGACCTGCCCATAATCTCTCATGCATTTCCTTCATTACTTGCAATTGAAGACCTCGTTTTCCTAGGCCTCATATTGGATTCTTAACCTTACCCTTAGCATGTCTCCAAAGATAACCGTTACATAGGAAAAAGTTATAAGCTCGTTTCCTAATGTTACGGAATCTATTCATAGTCCAGGTAGGTAATGGTTGTAGTGTACTTAGATACTTTCCTATGTCTCTCCATTCATTTTCGTACTCAGACTCATGAAATTTCTCATACTCATATATATGTGGAACATAGTCAACTAAATTCACATTCTTTATTAGATCACTTTCAAGATCATCATCAAATCTAGCTCTCGATAACATATCAGCAACTGAGTTTGACTTACCTAAAATATGAACTAACTTAGGATTTATGAACTTAATATATGAGATCCATCTAAGCATGGCTATATCAGGAGATGAACAATTGGCTATCATTCCAATGAGAGGCAAACAATCAGTCTCAACTTTGACATTTGCACCAATGAAATATTATTTGTCTGTTTTCAAAGTTGTTACCATACCCCATAGTTCTCGTTTGATCTGTGGATATTTTCGTTGTGTTTCATGTAGAATTTTGGCACCAAACCTAATTGCATATCTATTCCCTTCACTATCATCTTGACTTATGACCCAACCTATACCAATAGGACTAGTATCAATAGTCAATATAATAGGTTTGTTAACAGAATAGTCTACAAGCTTAAGGATGGGAGCTTCAAGCAATAATTTCTTCAATTTACGCATAGCTTGAGTGTGTTTGTCAGTCCAAATAAATTTTCGTTTCTTCCTCAACAAGTCATAGAGACAATCAGCAACATGAGCAAAGTGTGGGATAACCAAGAAATCTACGTACCTCACTCACGTTGTTACATGTTTCAGAAATCTTGCTAATGGCATCAACTTTTTGTGGGTATGGCTTTCGACCATAATGTTCACATAAATGTCCAACAATAAGAACCTCGTTGACACCAAGAACAGATTTTTCTATGGAAAATGTGAGACCTACCTCTTCAAATCGTTCAAATATTCTTTCACAATCAGAGATATGGTCAAGAAAAGATTTACGACATCCAGATGAATCTAAAGTAATTTCCTTTACACATTCCTCACTCCCTTTAATTGGAATATCATCAATGAATGGCATAGTTATATGAGGGATAAAATCATGTAAGACCATATTCATAGCACTCATCATATGAGCCACAGAATTAGTCGCTCCTTGAGGTAAGGTACACATTCGCACTAAGCCTAAAGGAGTTTTCATTGTGGTTATGTCACGACTATCAATTGCTAATTGGAATTGGTCATATCCAGAATATAAATCACCCATTGAATAGATAGAATGTCCTGAAAATGATTCAGCAAATTCATCTACAATGGGTCCTATTCCTACATTCCTTATGGTGACTTTATTGACCAGTTGGAGATCTTGAATAAAACGTAGTGTCCCATTCTTTTTAGGCATAGTGAACCATCGATTTGAGTAAGGTGCAAAAGATGGCTCTAAAATTCTCATGTTTATCTTCTCCTTAAGTAGTTTCATTAGCTCAGGTAAGTGAGCCTTTGGAACTGGTATAGGGCGAAGATTTCATGGAATATGTGGAATAGTAAAGATTATCATGGGTGCAACTAGCTTAGGATCTACACAACCAATCTCATGAGGATACATAGTAAAGGCTTTTCCATGGCTCCATATAACTCTCTCAAATTTGTCTCTCTCTGTTGGCAAAAGAAAGTCATCATCTCTACCAATTTTTACTTGTTTGATTGTCTCATCCGTGAATGTATGTCCTATGTTTTTCTTATCCCGAAGAATTGGATCATTTTTCACATCAATAATTTTTTCATTACTTCCTTGAGGTAATGGTTGAGCTATGGGTTTGATTTTTTTGTCTATACTTTTGTACTTTGTTTCAACTAAGGCATCATGTGTTTGGTTAAATTTTGAGCACTTGTCAACATTGAGAGCATATTCCTGGATTAGAGCATGCTCATCAAGGGAAGAAAGAAGAATAATATGGGAATTAGAATTTTATTGAAGACATAACTTTAACTCCTCAAGAGTAGAGAAACAATGAGATGTTTCAATCACATGCTCAATGTTCTCATCATGTTCCATGATTTTGTTGTTTTTATAATTTTTTTGGGTTTTTTGGATAAAAGACTTGGACAATTGACTCTTATGAAGAAAATCTAATCTAGAATGTGGAAAACAAAGTGACAAACTATTGTACATGTTGGTTGGATGCGAGATGTCAAACCAATATCCACTGTTTCCCGCTCAACAATGGATTCTATCCGAAATTTTGATCATATGTAGCTCCAAACATGAAGCGAGGTGGACAATCACTACAAGCATGCTCATGACTCTGAGTAACAATAGGTTTCTTTCTAATTGACAATCGATTCCTAGGATGATTCACTCCTACCGTCATGACTTGAAGTGATTGCATTCCATCTTTAGACTTAAATCTAGCATAGGTAGACCCATCATCCATGGCTTTAGTTTCCATACGACTCTCACAAATAAAGGGTTGACCTAAGAGAACTTCATAGGAGCAATTATCTTGAATAAAAAAGTGAAACTCTTCTGTGATTCCTCCTATGGATATGGGCACACTAGCACAAGCTCCATATAGGGTACCTACACCATTATTTGCAGTTCTCATACGCCATCCACAATATTTATCTATGGGCCATCGAAACTTATCATAGACTTCTCTTGAAATCACATTGATTTTGGAGCCGGAATCTACTAATGCATTTACAGTGATAGTGTTCTTATCATTTCCTATTTTAACATGCATCTCTGATGTACCTCTAGACCAAAATTTTCTTTTAAAGTGACTTTCAGGATTATTTTCATGATTTTCATGGTCAGGTTGAATAGGTCCTAAGAAATTTTTATTAACATTTACTTCATCATCATCAAAGTTCTCTTCATCAGATTCATCAAAGTTTAAGGCTTCATTCATAGCTTGATCTTGATCTAGAGAATCTTTCATCTCAGTATCTAGATTAAGCGAAAACCTCTTCCTTTTAATTAGGCCGATAAAGTTATCTTTAAAAACAGGCTTTGCAATAGAGAAAACTTGTTCTAAAGACATAGTCACTTGACTCTTAAGCAAAATATCATCTAGAATCTCCATAGGATCTATTTTTCTCTCAATTTCTGAAATCAAGATGGCTTTAGGTTTTCTCTTTGGTTTCTCTTGTTTTTGCTCAAGATCTTGCTTTTGTTTATGTTTTCGTGTTTGGTCTTTAGTTTGTTTTGATTTCTTGTTTATCTAAAGGCTTTGGTTCTATTTTTCTTTGCTTTGTCTTCTTCCCTTTTTGTTTCTCCTCTTGTTTTTGTTCATTGGGTTTTGATTCTTGTTTTTTATCTTTAGATTGTGATGTTTCTCCCTGCTCTATGATTGTTTCTATTCCCTCTGAGGTTTGTTTTCGCGTCACTCTTCTTTCACTAGGCTCAGCTTCATCTCTTTTTCGTTTTTCTTCTACATTGGATATGTGAGAAATAAGAGATTGATCTTCTATCGGTGATTCCCAAGCCATTATTCTCATAATCTCATCTCGTGCTCTTACTAAAGCTTCTATGGAAAAATTACCTTCCTTTGTCGGTTTACTTGATTCTACTTGTTGCTCATCAAGAGCTTCTAGTTTCACTCCTCTAGTTCCTACATCCGTTATGGTTATATTTTCATAGTGTTTTTTCATTCCTCCCTTACCATAATTTCCTTGCAAAGGTAGCCTTGATCGATAGTCACATAGTTTCTTGTCTATGTCTATTACTAGTCGTTGCTCCTTCGCAGCCTTCAATAGTTCACAATCTCTCAAAAAGTGCTCTAACGAATCACACCAAGGACACCTACGAGGGCCACGCGCAAAACCATTTTGATTTTGAGGATTTTGATTAACTTGTGGAGGGAAATTTTGAAATTGAGGATGGTGTTGATAAGGTATTGCTTGAACAGGATAATCAGGATTTTGAAAAGGCAATTGATGTATTTGAGGAGCTTGGGGAGCAACATGTGGTACTTGAGGTGCAAGAGGAGCTTCCATATTATACGGTTGATGATTCTGAAAATTTTGATTTTGAGGATTTTGAAAATCTATTTGAGAAGCTTGAGGATATATGTTTTGATACATTTGAGGATTTTGCACATGAGGATGAGGAGTTTGCATTGAAGGATTATGCATTGGAGGAACTTGATATGCTTGAGTAGGAGCTACTTGTGGATTTTGATTGGTAGCTATAACATGTTGATTAGGCTCTTGAAAAGACATTGGGCTCATTTGATTTTGGAAAGTTTTGGTGTAATTAGATTGTAAAGCATCTATAGTCTTGGCCAAATTGGATTGTGTAACAATAAGACTTTCCATTTGCTTAGTGAGAATTTCCACTTGAGATTGTTCAGCTACACTTTTATTTGGCTCTACTTTAAAACCTTGAGTAGGCTCCATCATTTGAGGAATAGGAGTAGAGTCAAAAATCATAGCATGGGATTGTTCTCTAACTTGCTCCTTAGTTTGTGGAAGGCTAGCTTGAGGAAGACTAGTTTGCTCATAAAGCATGGATTGTCTTTGATGTATATGGGCTACAGCCTCTACTACTTTATGCACTTTTTGCCAATTGTCAGTAAGACCATAGCGCTTATCCGGTTCTTCTAATTGCCGTTCAACTTCCCTACGAGTTTCAGGATGAAGAAGCTTAAGAAAATTGATCACAAGATCAGGTTCCAAAGTTATCTTATCCTCATCAGGAAGTTGCTCATAGCGTCTAATATACTCATTTTGTAAGTGAGTAATAGAGCTACTAGGCTTTGGGGAATTGACCCATCGTAAGAATCCATCCCGATTATGTTGGCTATAATCTTCAAGATAGAATTATTTGAGCATCTCCTTTCTAAAATCACTCCAAGGAAGACTATCATATTGAGTGACACGGTTTATGATAGGGCTATCAACAATTCGTTCAAAGAATGATATCAAAAGATCTTCGAGAAGACAAAAAATCATAGCTTGCTCTTCAAACAAATCTAAGTAGTTTGTGATGTTGATGCCATTGAATTTTCCCTTCTCTCTCAACATAGAAGAGACTATTCTTTGGCCTTGTTTCTCAACAATAAGGGATTTGAATCCTTCCTCCATCTTATGTGAATAAGCAAGTGATGCACGATGCTCTAGATCTCTCACAAATGTGTTTACTTCACGATGAAGATGTGCATGATACTGTGAGAAATCCAGTGCAACACTCAAGACTGATGATGATGATATGATGAGGATGAAAAATATGAAACAAAGGATATGGATCACAACCTCCCAACAAGATCAGAAGCAAATGCCACGAAGCGTTTCACGTCGGGTTCAAATGTGGAGGTGATCGCAATCCGGGTGGATCGGGTCCGGTCGTGGCACACACAGGGTGTTTGAAGCTAATGAATGTTGGAAGGTTTAAGGACGTGAAAGTGAAATTAATGTTGAGTATGGAGAAGAGAGAGATGTTGAAATGATTATGGGAATGGGAATGTAGGAGTGCAAGTTAGATTGATGAACATGAATGATAAGAATGAAAGAGAACCATACACACGAATCAAATTTGGAAGGAAGAATGGTCCATTGAAGGAGCTTCTTAAACACTTCCTAATTCCAATCCATATGCATAGTCTTCTTTGGATGATATGTATGCATGACGAGAATAGATGGAATCCTTACACATAAATTAGTTTCGAAAGGAAGAATGGTCCAATATTGGAGCTTCTTATGCACTTTCAGAAACTAATCAATATGTATGGGTATGTATGGAGTATATGCATGCAAGTGAATTATGATGATAGATTTTAATCACAAGCTCATTGAAACATCCTCACTAGTTCAACACAATCCTGCGGAGCCTTCTCACACATAGAAGAAAATAGAAGACATGTAAAAATACTTAAGAAATTGAGAGACAAGAGAGAAGAGACAAGTGACAAGTGACATGAATTAAAAGGATTTGAATTAAGTTACATGTATAAGATCATCGTGGTACGTCAAGCTAAGCAGTCTACTGATCAAAGGCGGTTCCGACCTTCAAACCATGACAGTTCAACCGAATGTCATACGTAAGAAGGTGAGTTCCACTTCATTGACCCTATGTATGTCTAGGCTCGTAACATCTAACTAAAGAAGTCTAAGACTCATTAAAACCAGCTCTAACTCACTCACACACTCCACCCAGGGTGAGTCAAGATAGAGATGCTGGTTTCAAGAGCATATCCTAGATTGGAGTTCTAACTTAAATTTGAAACTAGGTACTATACTCATACTAGCCCACCTTGGATCCTCACTCGCTCAACCGAGGGTGATCGTCTCAAGGAAACCGTAAGCTAGCATGAGCCCTATGGATGCCTAACAATGATGCTCTAGGAGTTTGGAGGGGGGTTTATATAGTTTTTTGAATGAATTTGGGCCCTTGGATCTAGAGAAACCAACTCTCAACTCTAGGATCACTACTTTCGATTACAACCATTTGATTAATCAAATCAATGGCTTGGAATTGTTCTTTCTATCAAATCTAGTGTAAAGGAGTGAAATTTAGGCGCCTTCATTCTCCACCATTGGATCTGGGGATGATCTGGACCGTCGGATGAGTGCTGACATCAATTCGGATAAGATAAGCCACTATTTTTGGAGAAACTTTGCATTATTGACCTTTAACTGTCAAAAAAGTCTTCTTTGGTGAAAAAACTCGTGGATCCTCCTTCCTTTATGCTTTAGTGCATCTCCACCCTTGAATATGAGCTCATCTTGACCGTACAACATGGTTCAATCATATTTTTCCATGTAGCAGCCCTTCAAGCCTTCAATTTTCTTATTCTAAAAAACTGCGGTGACCTTGAAAACTAGATTTTGTGCTCTTAGACCCTTCAAATATCCTTTGATGAAGATAAAAGTTTGTAGGACTATGTTTTGAGAGGCCTCCTTTAGGAATATGCAAAAAAAACTCCCATCTGAATCTTCCTTGTACAAGTTCGACTACATTTGGAAGCTTGCAAGGTGGTATTAAGGTGTCTAGGAAGCTCTGATAGCCTTGAAACTTTGTACAAATATGTAACCACATATGATATTTATATATGCCAAACCATATGGCTAACAAAAATTCCTATACAAAAATTTGTAGGGTCTAAGTGGAAAAATTACATTTTTTACAAAATGCACATGGCATATCAATGTGCTAGAAAATCCATTTTCATGTGAAATTCAGGCCATAGACTGCCTTTGATAGGCTTTACAAGTATATGAATTTTCATGTGATTTGGAGACATTGAAATTTTTGCCCTAATTTCCAAAGTTTGACCAGCAATGACCGCTACCCTAGATTTGCTTGATTTCTTCCAAAGTTTGCATGTGAACTCCCTTTGACATCCTTGATGCATCTTGGACTTCTCAGGGAATTCTGGCTACCTTCACCAAATGTGTTTCCTGTAGGCCTTCAGGAGTGAGAGAGGAGAGAAAATCTCGACGACAACGGCTAACCAGAATGTGTATTTTACTACTGTGTGGTAAACCAGAATTTGCTACAATGTTGTTCAGGCAATAGTGCATATGATAGACAACCAAAAACATGCAGATGAGCAATAGATGGCTTGAGATCATGCCAAGCCTCATATGGAGTGATAGAATGTAGTGTTTTAGTGGGACACTTATTAAGTACATATGCTGCACACATGACAACCTCAAGCTAGAAACTGTGTGGTAAAGCCTCCCTCTTGACCATACACCTCGCCATCTCCATGAGTGACGTGTTCTTCCATTCAACAACTCCATTTTGTTGAGGTGTATACGGCACTGTACATTCGTGTTTTATCCCACGTTCAACTAGAAATGCATTAAAATCAGAAGACATATATCCCCCTCCTCGACCACAATGGAGGGTGCCCATTTTACATGCTGATAGATTTTCAGCCAAAACCAAAAACTCTTTGAAGCACATGAACACTTCCGACTTTACTTTCAATGGATATACCCATGCATGCCTGGAAAAATCATCAATGAAAGTCACAAAGTAAAGATAATTTCCAAAAGAAGGTGCCTGCATAGGACCACAGACATCACTATGTACAAGTTGCAATTTTTGAGTAGCCTGAACTGAACCATCTTTTGAAAATGAGGAATGCTGCATTTTTCCCAAAATATAGCCTTCACAAACATGTTTTCCAGGTGCCTCAAGTTTGGGCAAGGAGGACAACATTTCAAATTTCTACAGGCATAGCAAACTAGCAAAATTTAGATGACCAAAGCGTGCATGCCAAATCTTTGCATCTCATATAGCTTGAGAATCGTGTATTGCATATGCTGAATCATTCACAGATCTTTCATAGTCTATGAGCTTATATAGCCCATGACATAAAATGCCAAAAGCAATAATCACATAACCATTTGATAGATCATAAACTGTACACTTGTCATCAACAAATTTCACAACCAAGCCAATCTTAGATAAAGCTAAAATTGATAAGAGGTTCTTCTTGATCCCTAGCACAAATAAAGCATCTGACAAAGTGAAAGAACTACCATCAGTAGTAGTCAAAATGATCTTACCAACTCCCATGAGAGGATAAGAGTAGTTGTTGGCTCATGTGACAATATTCCCTGTAGGGGTAGGCTCGAATGAAGTGAAGAAACTGCATTGCGAGGTGATATCTTTGGTTGCCCCACTATTAATGTACAAAACATCTGAGTCTACTACAGAAATGCACTCCTCATGAGAAGATGGGTCAAAACTACAAATAGTAGTAAATGCCCATTCTCACTTCAAATGTGGAGAGCCTTCCTATCTTTTCTCCTTTAGCTATCCTTCTGAATGAATCATTGCTTTGGGTCTTCCACATAGGTTCCATGTCTTGTAAATCTGACCTGCAATCCTTTCTCCACAATTTTTCCAACACTTATCAAGTTCTTAGTTATTGTAGGTACATACAATACCTTACTTAGAAGGTTGATGTTTCCATCTGATGTCTTGACATTACCTATCTTTTCTACTGAGTGCCTTGTATCATCTCTTATCTGCACTTCATGTTTGTTCTTGGGAGCCTCCAAGTCAGAGAGCAATGCCACATTTCGTGATACATGATTGGAGCATCTTGAATCAATATAAAAGACATGATCATCATCCTTACCTTGCTTAAATGATAAGTTCATTAGAAGAAGTGAGTCTTCTTGAGTTTGATCCTCAGTGTAGTTGTTGTAGTCCTTCCTTCCTCTATATCCATTTTGGTAGTTGTTGTTGTTGTGATAGTTGTTGTTATATTGTCCATTGTATCTACCTCTATTTAATCCAAGGCCACCTCTATTGAATCATCTTCCTCTTGAATTGCTTGGGTTCATGTAACACTCTTTAGTGCTATGATTAGAATACCCACATATGTTGCAAGGTTGAGACACTTGGGGTCTCCCCTACCTTGCTTTCCTCCTCTACCTCTAGCTTTTCCTCTTCCTATGAAGTTAGCTTGAAAAGAACTTCCTTCACCTTCATTCTCCTTTGACTTTGATTTATCTTTAGCTTTAGCTTTATCAGAGTATAGGGCAGAAGATTGATTACCTCTTGAGGATTCACCATTTTTGTTCAACTTTGCTTCATGTGTGAAGAGTTGGCCCATTAGAGTATTAAGATCTGGTACTTGCATGTCCATGTATAGATCCATGGTAGTTGTAAATGATTCCCACTTGTCATCTGCGAATGCCATTGATGATTTGCCTTATGATTTTCTCTTCTTCAATCACCTCTCCAATGCTTCCTAATTGATAAAAAATGTCCATCTTTGTGACATAATCAGTCACACTTTGCTTGGGGCTTTTCTTCAATGTAGTAAACTCCATCCACAATTGATTCTTCCTTGCTCTAGTATTTGAAGAAAAGAAAACAGCAAGTGCATTCTAAGTCTCCCTTGATGTTTTACATCCTTTCACATGAGGTAAAAGAAAATCAGAGATTGATTTTAGAATGTATGACCTTGCTAATGCATCCTTTGAACACCAGATTGTGAGTCTTTCTTGCTCTTCAAGTGATGGTTGCCCTTTGCTTCTCATAGTTGGCATGACTTCATCTTCAGATATGTATCCAAAGAGATTTCTCCCTTGAAGATAGGCCTCCATCCTCAGACACCATGCTGGGTAGTTGTTCCTATCCAATTTGTCAATTGTAGAAGGAAAATGCACAATGTGTGCTTCAATGATGATTCAAATATCGACTATAATCTCCTTTAAGATGGCTGCTTTGCCCCCCGACTCTCTTCATGCATTTTTATAGGGGTTTTTGAATTCAAACTTGGTGGGATTCCACCTAAAATTTTCTCCATTCTAGGCAATCTCATCTAATTCCATGATTTGCTTCTACCAAATTCACGAGATTCCTTTTCTCCTTTTACATTTGAAGATTCTACTTTTCTACTTGTATAAGAGAAAGGTTTTATGGCTTCTCTCATTGAGAGTACATAAGAGATCATTACACAAATGATTTTTAATCAAGCACTAGGCTTGGAAAAATACACCAACAATACCTATCAATTGTTCCATCAAGTTTGCGTTTGAGGTTATATACCCATTTAGTGCCAATGGCCCTTTTTCCAAGAGGCAAATCACATAAAGACCAAGTACCATTCTTCATAATAGCACCATATTCTAATTGTACAACAACCATCCGAATTTTTGAATGCTGTGCTTCATCTAAAGAAATAGGCTTATTCTCATCATAATAACTAGAGGCAACCATAGTATACCAATCTGATGCAAAACAAGCACTATGAGAGCCTAAACAAGTACGACATGACAGAGGTGTATCTAATTTGCTTTCTTGAAAAGTTTCCACTAGCCATTTGGGCATAGTTATTTCCTCCTCTATATCAACCCTCTCATCAACAAGTGGATCATGTAAATTTGGATTAGAAATGGAATGATCTACATCATCATGTGAAACCCATAAAGGTTGAGAAATTTCCTCATTTGGACTAGCACTTGACTATCCACTTGTAAAAAGAGGATAGTCAAGTGCTCTTTCAAATCTTTGATCTTTGTCAAAAAACTATCCATAGAATCTCCTTCATTCATATGCTCACTCTCTGACTATTTTTGAAGGTAAGTAACACAAGCCTCATTTCTTTCGTGGTACAAAGTGATAAGTGTATCCCAAGCATCCTTTACTGTTTTGCAAGAGCGAACGTGAGGGATAATGGCACATTTGACAAAGAACATGTTTTCCTAAGAAGGATTCTTCCTATGGGTTTCTAAGTCAAGAAATCACATGGGCTCACATGAAATCACATGGGATCACTTGAAAAAGGATTGTACGTACACCCTCAAGGGCACTTGACGTGAATTATTCAAATAATAAAGCTCATCACTTTAGGATAAAAATCCTAAAGTTTAAACCATTCAATTGAAATATAATTCCCAAAGGCTCATAAAAAAAACCGAAGAGTTCTTCAAAGATTTCCCAAGAGTTTCTCTAGGAAATCCAAGGGTCTTGAATGTTGAAATCCATGTAAAAAGTCCTTAATGATACAACCTCATAGATATTCATATAATAAAGCTCATCACTTTAGGATAAAAAGCCTAAAATTTAAACCATTCAGTTAAAATACAATTTCCAAGGGTTCATAAATAAAATCCAAGGGTTTTTCAAAGATTTCCCAAGAGTTTCTCTAGGAAATCCAAGGGTCTTGAATGTTGAAATCCATGTAAAAGCCCGTTAACTATACAACATCACAGCTAGGCATTTATAACTTTGGATCACGTATTTTGAGCTTATATACATTACATCATGAAACGATGGGTTCATTGTAAGAAAAGAGAACGAAGAAAACTATCATTATTGCAAATGAGAAATGACAATCATTTCTTAACTCCATATATATGCAAAGAAAAGAATAACAAAAATAAACAAAACTGTTGAAGATGCAAAAATGCACGATGTAATGAAATTTAGAGTTCATACATTCGAGATCTATTTAAGAATAAAAGCACTTTAATGCGCATGAAACAGCACATGATTGTACACATTTTTGAAATATTTCCCGAGACTAGAGTCATTCTATCATATTTTCCGTGTCCTATACTAGAGTCTCAATAAATATACAAAAGCATCGTACTTAACCTTATAGAAATACACAACATATAGCCAAGTAGATACAAAATACTACTCCTACTACCTAACAGACTTGAAACAATCTTATGTACAACCAAAAAACCATGTTTACTTATGATGTTGCTTGTCATCCGGAAAGAGTTAAAAAATCAAAGTAGCAAGACAAGATTCAAAATTTTCTAATTATTTAGTAGATGAACAAAAATTTCTATACAACATTACTGTAGATAAAAATATCTATACATCATTTCAATTACGTACATTTACCTAGAAGGAGCTTATGAATTTTGTAGAGTAAGTTTGTAGACAGTTTTCAGAATGCTAGATGAGATTTAAACTCTAGAGAAAAAGTAACCAAGCATAGAGATATCCATAAAATAAAAAGTTCACGTACTTATGTACCATAAAAACTTACGTACTTATCAAGACATGCAGAATTAATTTTCTTTCTTCAAGGGCACTAGTCCATTCACTTGTAACTTTTCTCCTTTATTTTAATTAAAGTCCGGGAGAATAGGCTAAGGCCGAACTTCCTTAAAAAAAAAAAAAAGATCGTCTCTTTGCCTCTCATACACTTTGTTATAAGTAGGTTCTCTATCTGTAGGGATTGTTCTTGAAGCTGAATTGAAAGATCAAAACAATATAAAAAATTCAACCATTTTGACCTCAGTGAAGAGGAAAATTTAATGTAATGGCACACACTAAGTAGGATGCCAATGTTAAATTCTTTGAGTTTCATACAAATTTTTAGTGGTTTAGTAACATCTATGAAAGACAAGTATCAAGAACATACATATTTTAAAGAATCCTACAAGAACGTTTCAACTCAAAGTACAAACTTATCAAATGAAGGTAATTTTAAACACTATAGAATTCAAGATGAATATCTATTATACAAGGGAAATATTTGTGTCCCTTGTGACCCAAAACTTAGGAAAAGAGTTTTGTTTGAATGTCCTGATGCCCCAAGTGTTGAACATCCTGGACTAAAAAAAACTTATGATTTAATTAAAAGACAATCTTAGTGGCCAATACACAAAGATGTACATAATTCTCTACCTAGATGTACCAAGTGCCAAGTAAAAAAAAGGCAAAAAATCTAAGATAGGAGGCTTGTTGCATCCCTCGGAAATTCCCAATGGAAAATGGGAAAATATTTCCATGGACTTCATTATAGGCTTGCCACGAACCCAAAAAGGCTAGGATGTTGTTTGGATCATAGTTGATCGATTAACCAAAATAGCTCATTTCATACCTACTCATATGAGAGTAAAAACTCTAGAATTAACTAAAATGTTCATAGAACAACTCTACAGACTCTATGGGCTGCATCAAGACATAATATCTGATAGAGATAGAAAATTCATAATATCTGATAGAGACAGAGAGCTATGTTCAATAGATTAGAAACCAAGCTAAACATGAGTACTACAAAACATCCACAAACGGATGGTCAAACTGAAAGAGTCAATTGAATACTTGAAGATATGTTACGAGCATACATATCTTCTACCCAAATTAATTAGGAAGACTATTTACCATTAGACGATTTTGCTTACAATGGTGCAGGGAACTCTGCAACTGAATATAGTCCTTTCATGCTAATGTGTGGGTTCCAACCAGAAGCACCCTATGCAATTGGACTACAAAATGAAAAAGTCCAAGCAGCTAAAGATTTCTTAGAAGAGATGAATTTTAAGCTAACAACAGCTAAAGAAAAGCCCCAAGATAGAGCTAAATCATTTAGCAACCCTAAAAGGCAAGATATTTCCTTCTAGGTTGGTGAATTAATATATCTTAAACTTCTTGAGAAATCTGAAACATTGAAATCAGGACCTTGTCCTAAACTCTCTCCAAGGTTTTGTGGCCCTTTAAAGGTTCTCAAAGGACTAGGGACTTTGGCTTATGAACTAGAACTTCTAGATTATTTTTAACTTCATCTAGTGTTCCATGTAAGTAGATTGAAAGGAAAATTGGCTGAGCAAGACAATCTTGTATCTTTAGATACAATAATTCAACCAATATCCTTTCATAATATCCCTCATGAACCCAAAAAGATACTATGCACTCGAGATACAAAGGTGAGAAATCATCTATATAAAGAGTGCCTAGTTAAATGGAGGGATGAAACCAAAGAAAGCACTGGGAATGAGTAAGTTCCATAAACAAAAGATTTCCCTCTTTTCCAACTATCATTTAGAAACGAGGAAAATATTTTTTGAGAGTGATTCCATGATCAATGAACTGAATCATGGTGCATAGGAGAATACTCGACATATTATACCAATGCACATTTTTGAGGAAGAAAATGTAAAAGGGTTGAGGAATGTTGTATAAACCTTGGGATAGACCCTCAAATATTGGTTTTTATCTTGGGAACCCTTGATTTAATTTATTAGGTTAGACCCTTGAAGTAGGAAGCTATGCTTAGCCCTTGAGAATTTATTTCAATTGAAGTCTCAATTAAAGGGTTTTTACCTTGGGAATAATTATCCTAAGGTAAAAGGAATCTTATTCTTCAGAGAATCTTCTCCCAGGTGACACCTTGACTCATAGGTGAAGGGAAGGCTTCAATTGAAATAAAATGCATGTGATTTTCTTTGGAAAGTGTCCACATGAAGGACACTTGGAAGGAAACATGGATGAATATTAAGACATGCACCCCTTGGACCTTTGGTATATATTTGAGTGGAGTTGGATGGGTGGATATGTTGATATATTTAGGTAGTGATGTGTGTGAACACACTAGGACCGCCGGGGCACTTTTCTCCCTCTTTAGGAGGTTTTTTTCCCCCGGCTTGTATATACGCCTATTGCCCTAATAGGCTACTTATCTTTGTACATTTGCTAGTAATACATTCAGTATTGTGTGTTTGTGCTCCAAGCTTCTTCTTCCTTGTGCTGTTCGCGTGCTTCCACAGACGTCTAACTCCAACAATTGGTATCAGAGCAGGTCGTCGCTTCATCTAGGGCACCGTCGACACTCCTCCGTTTGCAGTCTCAGAATCGCACGAATTTTGGTGAGCATACTCAGCGTGTTTTCGAGATCAAAACGGCTTCGCTCTGTGGTGCCGAAATCGCGATCTGAGCTCGTTTCGGCCTCCGAACGCACTATCGCAGTGCTTGTGCAGGTTATTTTGTCTTTTTGTGCCAAAGATATATACGAGTTTTTGTTCGCCAGTTTAAGCGTCTCGAAGTCTGCTACAGGTCTAGCAGAACTCGTCTGGGCAGTTCCGTTCATCTTTTTGAGATATAGTCGATTTTCTGCATCAAGGTATTTTAGTCACCGGCCATGGCTGAAAGTAGTGATGTATTCCGTATGTTGGCTGTTGAGATAAGTTGGATGGTACCAACTACCCATTATGGGCTTATATGATGCGACATGTTTTGGTTGCAAAAGGATTGTGGAACATTGTGCAGGGTGTTGAAAGACGTCCTGTTACACCTGTAATGACAGGTACTGCAAATACAGGTGTTGGAGCTGATGAAGATGGTGTTGAAGATGATATTCCGCAGATTCCTGTTCGTGCTGTTGTTTCTGTTGCACCTACTATAGAGCAGATTCGTTGGGATGGCAGAGATGCCCAAGCACATGCATTGATAGCTTTGTCTGTCAAACGTGCCATTATTCCTCATATTCGCTCTTGCAGAACAGCTAAGGATGCTTGGGATACACTTACCACATTGTACCAAGCTAGGAATGAGGCTCGTGTTGCTTACCTCCGAAAACAGTTAGAGAGTGAGCACATGAATGAAGGTGATTCTATGGACAGTTTCCTAACGAAGATCAAAGATTTGAAGGAACAGTTGATTTCTACTGATGAGGTTATACCAGATAGCTCACTTGTGCATACCGTTCTGAATGGTCTTCCTGATTCATACCAGAGTTTTGCTTCTACTCTTCGATTGATGATGAAAGGAAATCCAAATGCCTTATCATTTGAGGAGTTAGTCTCAGTTCTATTGCAGGAAGATCAGTCCAGGTAGAACAGCTCCATTATGCGTGTTGCAGATCAAGCTTTCTTGGCTAGTCAAAAGGGCAAAGGAAAATGGAGTTGTTCTACTAGTAAGCAAAAATCTGCAAATGCTGCACATTCGAAGAACCAGGATAAAGATGAGAAGAAATCAAAAAAGCAGAAATTGTTTTGCAAGTACTGTAAAGGGAATGATCATATCATAAAGAACTGTCCAAAACTGGCTGCAAAAGAGGCAAAGAAAAAGGAGGCTAGAATGGTTGTTGCAGAAGCCTCTACACCAAAAACAGAGTCTGCTAAGCTTGTGCAGGAAGAAGAATGGGCGTTTACTACTGTTTGCAGTTTTGACCCACCTTCTCATGACCAGTGCATGTCTGCAGTGGACTCAGATGTTTGGTACTTTGATAGTGGGGCGACCAAACATATTGCCTCGCAGCGCAGTTTCTTCTCTTCACTCAAGCCTGCCCCTACAGGGAATACTGTTACATGCGCCAACAACTCCTCTTATCCTGTTATGGGAGTTGGTAAGATCATTTTGACTACTGCTGATGGTAGTTCTTTCACTTTGTCAGATGCTTTATTTGTGCCAAGGATCAAAAAGAACCTGTTATCAGTTTCTGCATTAGCCAAGACTGGCTTGGTTGTGAAATTTGTTGATGACAGGTGTACAGTTCATGATCTGTCAAATGGCGATGTGATTATTGCTTCTGGCATCTTATGTGGTGGGCTGTATAAGCTCATAGACTATGAAAGATCTGAAAATGATTTGGCATGTGCAGTAAATGATTCTCTAGCTATGTCAGATGCAAAGCTTTGGCATGCATGCTTTGGTCATCTGAATTTTGCTAGTTTGCTACGCCTGCAGAAATCTGAAATGGTGTCCTCTTTGCCCAAACTTCAGGCACCTGGAAAACATGTATGTGAAGGCTGTATTTTGGGCAAAATGCAGCGTTCCTCCTTTCCAAAAGATGGTTCAATTCGGGCTACGCGAAAATTGCAGCATGTACATAGTGATGTCTGTGGTCCTATGCAGACACCCTCTTTTGGGAATTACCTTTACTTCGGGACTTTCGTTGATGATTTTTCGAGGCATGCATGGGTATATCCACTCAAAGCAAAGTCCGAAGTGTTCATGTGCTTTAAACAGTTTTTGGTTTTGGTTGAAAATCTGTCAGCATGTAAAATGGGAACCCTCCGTTCTGATCGAGGGGGGGAATATATGTCTTCTGATTTTAATGCATTTCTGGCTGAACGTGGGATAAAACACCAGTGTACAGTGCCGTATACATCTCAACAGAATGGAGTTTCTGAACGAAAGAACAGGTCACTCATGGAGATGGCGAGGTGCATGGTCAAGAGTCAGGCTTTACCACATAGTTTCTGGCTTGAGGCTGTCATGTGTGCAGCATATGTACTGAACATGTGTCCCACTAAAGTGCTGCAGTCTATCACTCCATATGAGGCTTGGCATGACCGCAAGCCATCTGTTGCTCATCTGCGTGTTTTTGGTTGTTTGGCATATGCATTAGTGCCTGAACAACATCGCAGAAAATTGGATGATAAGACAGTAAAATGTATTTTTGTTAGGTACAGTTCTGAAAGTAAAGGCTATCGTCTGTATCATCCACTGACTAAACGCATTCTGATTAGCCGTGATGTTGTCTTTGTGGAAGATGCTATTCAGCCATTGCTTTCATGTACTAAGGAGACATTTGTTAGCTCCAAAGACATGTATGATACGTTGATGCCTCTTTTTACATGTGGACAGTCTAGTGCTGGTCCTAATGAGGCAACTTCTCAGCCTTTGCACGTTTCATATGATGATGCAGATCATTCTATTTCTGATGCAGATTTACATGATGCACTTGTTGATGAGAGAGCTGATATTGAGCAGGCAAAAACTATGCCAAAATCGCTGGTGCAGACTTTGCATGACAACAAATTAGATGCACCTTTCTCATATCGTACTCGTTCACGCTCTCATAGTGCCTCCTTTGCATCAGATTGCTATGCTATGGCTGCGTCTAGTCTCTATGATGAGAATGAGCCTGTTTCTTTTGATGAAGCACAAAATTCAGAAAATTGGATGGCTGCCATGCAATCTGAATATGATGCTATAATGAAGAATGGTACATGGTCTTTATGTGACTTGCCTCCTGGCAAGAAGGCCATTGGCACTAAGTGGGTATACAAGCTAAAGCATAAACCTAATGATACAGTTGACAGGTATAAGGCTAGGCTTGTTGCGAAGGGTTATGCGCAGGAAAGAGGCATTGATTTTGATGAGACCTTTGCACCTACATGCCGTATGACTACTGTTCGGAGCATTTGTGCACTTGCAGCCCATCATGGTTGGAATGTACATCAGTTGGACATTAAAACAACATTTCTGAATGGTGACTTGCATGAAGAAGTGTATGTTTTTCAGCCCCGTGGCTTTGTGCAGAAAGGGCATGAAAACCAGGTGTGCAGGTTAAAGAAGGCATTATATGGTTTAAAGCAAGCACCACGTGCTTGGTATGAGAAGATACATGCCTATCTGGTTGCACATGGTTTTGTGAACAGTCCAACTAAAAGCACCTTATATGTTAAGCGTGCTAATGATGTGCTTCTGATCATTGTTGTCTATGTTGATGACATGCTGCTCACTGGTCCTATTCAGAAGCATATTGCTGATTTCAAGGCTGATTTTCATATTGACACATTATTGCAGTGTTTTGGCCTTGAAGACTATAAGCCTATTGCCACTCCTATGGAGACAGGTTTACGATTGAGTCTTCATGATGCTGGAGATGCATTTGATGTTGTTCTCTATCAGCAGGCTGTTGGATGCTTGATTTATTTATGCATTACTCGGCCAGATATTCAGTTTGTTGTCTCATAGATGAGTAGGTTTATGCATTGCCCAGGAGTCACGCATTGGAAGGCGGTTAAGTGCATCTTTCGCTACTTGAGTGGTACTCGGCTACTTGGGTTGTTTTATCCCAAGGGGGGATCACTACCGCCAGATTTGCATGCTTTTTCTGACTCAGATTGGGCTGGTTGTTATGACACTCGTGTGTCCACAAGTGGTTTTTGCTTCATGCTTGGTAGCTCATGTATATCTTGGTTGAGCAAGAAGCAGCCTACTGTGGCCACTTCCAGTTGTGAGGCTGAGTATAGGGCAGCTTTCACAGCGACTGTTGAGTGTGTGTGGCTCAGACGCCTTATGGCTGATTTGGGTGTTGGCTAGTCTTCTGCCACCACCATCTTCACTGACAGCCAGAGCGCATTGGCAGTTGCAAGGAACCCTGTGTTCCATGCTCGCACTAAGCACATTGAGGTGCATTATCACTATGTCAGGGAGAGGTTCTCTGCTGGGGAGATCAGCTTGGCATATGTGCCCACGCAGGAGAACATTGCAGACCTTTTCACGAAGGCTCTGCCTAGCGAGAAGCTTGAAGCTTTCCGCAAAGCTTCAGGCTTACTTCCTTTTGTGGAGTGATTTCCACATAGCTTGGCACTTCCTTATACATGAGTGCCAGCTACTTGTTCACCGCATCACTCCCAGGGGGGATTTGTTGATATATTTAGGTAGTGATGTGTGTGAACACACTAGGACCGCCAAGGCACTTTTTTCCCTCTTTAGGAGGTTTTTTTTCCCCCAGCTTGTATATACGCCTATTGCCCTAATGGGCGACTTATCTTTGTACATTCGCTAGTAATACATTCAGTATTGTGTGTTTGTGCTCCAAGCTTCTTCTTCTTCCTTGTGCTGTTCGCGTGCTTTCGCAGACGTCTAACTCCAACAGGATATGTACGCACTCACTCTTTGGTGGATGTTATACTCTAGGAAGAAGCTTTTTCATAATAGGATTACTTCCTTGAATCTTGTCCCAAGATTTAGATCTTGTTGTAGGTAAGCTTGAGCCCCCTCAAAAAGCTTCTTCAAAGTCACCTTCTAACTCTTGCGCTCACTATGTTGAGAAAATCCACTTGCAAAGAAAGATGGAGATGAATTTTCATGGGCTACTCGAATGAGCCTCTTTTATCCCATTTAGGATGGCAATTCGCCTAGGAGGAGACTACAAGAGCAATGTTATTTTGAGGATGGCTTCAACTCTCAAGGGAGAAGAGAGTGGTGAGCTCCTTGGAACCCTCCTTGCTTTCACATGAGAGAAGGCATGTGGATGGGCTAGGGGATCTTCTTGTTCGCTCTCCATGGACGTGTTGAGGGGGGTCTTCCTCCTTGCCTTTACAGGGGGTCCTATGGACCCTCCTCCTACTCCTTCTATGGTTCTTCGATAGGCCTTTAGGCACCTTTGCCTCAAGACTTTTGTAGAGACACCAAGAATGGACAAGACTCCTGCATGGGCACAACTTTTGATGCAATCCAAATAGAAGCAATTTCTGAATGTTGAAGAATATGATTCTTTGTGAAAACTCCTAGAGATAAATGAGGTGAAAAATCATGCTTAAATAGACCATGGCTCTAGATACTGAAAGGTCTTTGAAGTGTTGAACAAGAGTATCAAGGAGGAGATGGAGGTAGAGAGAGGAGAAAAGAGATGTGCACACATGCATGGGAGCCTCGAAACCCACATAATGATCTCCATGAGGCAATCCTCTCTCTCTCTCTCTCTCTCTCTCTCTCTCTCTCTCTCTCTCTCTCTCTCTCTCTCTCTCTCTCTCTCTCTCTCTCTCTCTCTCTCTCCTTACATCCCCAAAAGTCTCCCACAATGTGACCATAAGTGGGAACACATACAAAGAATGATGTAGGACTATATACTAATGTACAAGAAGAGTCTGATCTCAACCCATACTAATCAACCTACACCAACTTCCTTAAATAAGATGTATCCATGCACCTCAAACTACTCTAAACTCATATCCATAAGACACTATCTCACATCTCACTAATGCAAGAAATGATGAAGCTCCTACAAAGCTTGTACTCGCCCTATGCCTATTTCAATCATCGAATGACTGATAACTCCAAGTGCAAATGCTCCAATAGCAATTGAAATTTTTGGTCTCAAGCATAATAACTCATTGATAAGACACCAAAATGTTGACAAAACTCTTGCTATCCTAGCTAACTAACCATGTCAACCATGCCTATATCCAAGGCATCCAAAACACCATCATCATCAAGACCAAAACATCATAACATGTCGTTATCAACCTCTAGCATGAGGGAATCCAAGAATGATTGTATAACTACAGACTCCTCAGCATCCAAATCAGCCATCCTATCAAAAAACGATGTGTCTAGCTATGCAACCTGAGAGTTAATATGCTCTACCACACAATGTGTATCATAAGAGCTATCTTGCTCTACAACACCAAGTGTATCATCATGCTTCAAGTGAGCTAACTGCACAATATCAACACCAAGGTCAAACTAATGATCTAACTCTAACCAAGTATCTCTAGAAGGCTTCACATGAGCATCCACATCATGCTCTAAAGCATCTAAGTGATCATCCAAAGTGTGATCCATATGAGGATCCACATGATCAACCAAACCATGCTCTGCAAAAGCATCACGAGTATCCAAAACATGCTCTAAATGTGCATCCATCTCAACATTTGTATCATGAATGTGAATAGACCTATCTGCATGTAATAAAATGAGACATGAAGAGTCTTATACTATGCATAAGGCTCCACTCCCGCTAAGGAGAGACTCTCTGTCCATAGAGTACTAGTAGTGGATACATGTACCCAATCCTACCACCTTTGAAATTTATAAGCTGTCCCAATTGCAATTGAAAATTATTTTAACCAAGGAATGCATAAAATCTGCTCTCTTGTAACTAGATAACTCAAATCAAGGTCATAGGAAATGAAGGCACATACTGTACATGTCTGAGTATAAGTGATGCTTCAATAGGTAGCATAAGGCATACATCTCCTACACCCTCAATGTCATATGCCATATCATCATGGATGTGCACACATCAAGCCATATGTGTGCTATCCAATGAACAAGAGAGGAATCCTAAGATGAACTATGATATCACCATCATTAGCATAATCAATTGCCATATACTCTCCTGAAATCACTACCTGACCTACATCACATTCATGTCTTTGATGTCATTGTCACATCCTTCTATAGAAATGTCATCGAATATGGTCCTCACGACCACAATGCCAATATCGAAGTCATCGATATGATCTATGTCTCACATGAGTCAATGGACTCACATACATATCATGTAGGCTCTTCCATAATGCATTTCTCATCTCCTCATACCTAACAGACTCATTATAGAATCGAGAAGTTGTAATCAAATAGTGGAGCTAGCCAATGCATCCATATCCATCTATGCATGGTCTAGCATGTCACAAGGCATCTATGCATCTCTATGCACATACATGTGTAATCCTGCATGCACCAATGTATTCCACATATGAGCTTTCCATCTCAAAAAGTCAATGCCATCAAATCGAGAAGACACCATGCTGTCAATCCAAGAGACTAGCAATGTAACAAGAGACTAGAAATAAATATCTATCACCACTAGGATCACACCTGCATATCCATATGCATAACTCACATCACAAATGTCTCACTGGAGAAGAAACCATGTGAACCACCTGTCACATAACCATGCATCTAGCATGCACATAAAACCATGAGTGTAAGCCTTCTCAATAAGTATCCAAACTAACCAAGTAGATGTGAAAGAATCCTCAGAAAAATTCAACAGAGTATCGCTTGTAAACTAATCAATCAAAACAAGATAACCAATAGCAAAAGAACAATGAGTAACCTATCACCACCTATCACTGATCCAATCAAAGATAATTGCAAATACACATGCCAGAAAGTGATGGCAATACATGCCAATACAATGACGATATACCTCCTACTCAAGAATAAATCCTACAAGGTGGTCCAACTTGTCAGGAATAACATGTGACCAAGTCCAAGTGAATGGAAACAAGCAATGATCCAAAGCTACTACACAATCATAAAGGATATAATAATGCCAAGAATCACACTGGAAAATAAAGTATGAAATCAATGATCATATGCTAAAAGAATAGCGAATCAAGGTGACAAATGAATGTGCAACTGAGGCTCCAATTTAGATCATGTATCTGGAAGGAAAACATGAATACAAATACTAACCAAGATCCAAAATGAACTCTCATAAATTGTGTGCAACCAACAAGCTAAGCCATATCCAAGTGGCATAAATGAGATATAGACTACAATGCCAATATACATCCATTTAAAATACTATGACCAAACTCGTGATGACATAAATCTGAAAGGTATATCATAATGCCATCTCACATGCCAAACACTTAATAAGATCATGCTCTACTCTCATACGGAGGAGCTATCACATTGATCATGCATGGTCATATGGAAACCAAGAGCAAAGTAAAAGTTCTCATACACTTCTCCAAACTATCTTTGCCCCAATGAAGCTCTAAACCAAGAGCTCAAAAGAGATTTGAAGATAATTGCAATCTTCAACTATCTTTAGGGTTGCATAGGAAAAATATGACAGTCTGTATATTGACGTTTTGAGCTCTTTAGAAAATTTGAATATCTCTTTCTTGGATATGTTAAAATACTTAGAGCACCTCAATCGGAGGTTTATAGCTCATGATATGAAAAAAAATTATCATTTCCATCTTCACCTCTAGCATTGTTGCTTTGTATTCTGCATTTTTAGAAACCTAGCTTGAAGTTGACTTTGAGCTCTTTAGAAAACTTGAATATCTCTTTCTTAACTACATAACACTACTTAAAACACCTCAATCAGAGGTGTATAGCTCATGATATGCAAAAAAAAAAAACATCCATTGTCATTTCCATCTTCACCTGTAGCATTGATGCTCTGTATTCTCCATTTTCAAAAACCTAGCACTCCATAGCTATCAAGAGGGTGTCGATGTGCACATTCACATCTTCTACCCTAAACTTCCATTGAAGCTCTTTGCACACCAGTTTTCAGCAAGCAAGATCTGATACCAATGAAGCCAAACAAAACAAATTTCACTTCAAATGGATGCTTACACAAAGAGAAACAATGTCTACAACATGAGCTAGTTGAATGCTCACAACTGCTAGTCAAGCAAAGACCTCACTTCACTCCAGCAAGCTTTTCTCAGAGATTATACAGAGAATGAATCTCAAACTTGATTCAACTTTAAAGCACTCTAATAGCTACCCAATGACACCAAAATCATAGAAAATGGATAAATAGAGAAGGAGAACCAGCCCTTACAACAGAGAGAAAAATATTTCCAACAGAGCCTCCACACAGAGAGAGATATCAATCACACAACTTCACTAAAATGAATGTTGCTCCCAGACTACTTAGAGAATGCTCCAGAGAATTCATGAGCATAAAATAGACTCTAATAGCTATCCAATGAGACAAGAATTACATCAGATGGATACAATATGAGGGAGAACCAATGCTAACAACTCAAAGGTAGAGGGTTGCAACACTGCCTGTGCACACACATAGATATGCCTACTAAAAGAAAACAAACAAGCAAGCAAGGGGCTTGCTTATCACAACTCCAGAACTTAGTGCTCACTTTACATGAGCTAAAACTCCAAGAAGATGGCCCATAAGAAGTCGGGATACATGCTCCTTTTATAGTGAGAAGTGTGTCCCTAAAATCTAGGAACTACCTTTCCAAATCAGCCTCCTAACTTGGAGGACTTAGTTGAGATGACTTGGGGAGTAGTTGAGTGACTTTTCTTGATGGAATCTCATGGCTTTTGGCTTCCTTTGATTGCTCCACATGTCCATAAAAGATTCCCCACGAATTTGTAGCTTGAAGCTTGACTTTTAACACTCCTCCTCAAGCTTCAATTCTTCGTCCTCATCCAAGCTCCTTCATGTTGATGCATTGCTTGAATTTTGAAATCTTCATCCCATCCAAAGCCTTTGTAAACATGTCGGCAACTTGGTCCTTGGTACCAATATGATGTACTAAAACTTCCTTGGATATCACCTTTTCCCTTATGAAGTGATAGTGCACTTCAATATGCTTGGTTCTAGCATGATAGACAGGATTCGATGTTAGATGAATGCTACTCATGTTATCACAAAAAATTGGATATGTGTCAACTTGGAAATTAAGCTCCATAAATAACTTCTTAATCCACATTAGCTCACATGTGACTTGAGCCAAAGCTCTATACTCAGCCTCGGTGGAAGATAATGCCACCGTGGTTTGCTTCTTTGAAATCCATGTATGATCTTGCTACCTAGCATGACTAGGTAACCACTTGTACTCCTTCTATCTTCCTTTGAACCAGCCCAATCGGCATCGGAATAAGCTTTGACCTGCATATCCTCATCAAATGAGTAGAACAATCCTTCATTTATAGTGGCCTTGAGATATCGCAACATTCTTCTTGCAGCTTGCAAGTGTGTAGTCCTTGGACTATGCATAAATTGTGATAACACTCCAACTCCATATGCTATGTCGGGCCTGGTTATTGTGGCATAATTGAAAGAGCCTACAATAGATTGATACAAAGTTACATCCTCTAATGGCTCTCCATCAATGGAGCTTAGCTTTACATTAACTTCCATGGGATTTGAAATAGGCTTGCAATGTAGCATCCCAAACCTCTCAAGTAGGTCTAGAATATACTTCCTTTGTATGAGAATAATACCTTCTTCTTTGTATACAACTTCAATGCCAAGAAAATACCTAAGATCTCCAAGATCAGAGATCCTAAACTCCTTTCCAAGCTTTGCCTTGATCTTCTCAATGCCCTTTGTATCATTACCTGTAATGATAAGATCATCTACATACACACACATGTAGACTACAAGTTCTCCTCTTTGTTTGATGAAGAGAGATGGATCCGCCTTGCATTGATTGTAACCACATTTGATCAAATAGTCCACCAATCTTTGGTTCCAAGCCCTTGGAGCTTGCTTTAGGCCATAAAGTGCCTTCTTCAACCTACAAACATGATGTGGAAACTCTTTATGAACAAAACCTAGTGGTTGCTCCATGTATACCTCTTCTTCCAAGTCTCCATTGAGAAAGGCATTCTTGATATCCAATTGGAAGAGCTTCCATCCTTTGCTAGCAGCCATTGCAATGAGTGTCCTAATGGTGCTCATCTTTGCCACAGGGCTGAATGTCTCTTCAAAGTCCACTCCATAGGTTTGTGCAAAATCCTTGGCCACCAATCTTGCTTTGAACCTAGAAATAGATCCATCTGAATTCCTCTTTACTTTATACACCCACTTATTACCTATTACCTTCATGTTCTCCTTCTTGGGCACTAGAGTCCATGTTTGATTTTGCTCAAGTGTGTCGATCTCTTCTTGCATTGCCTCTTTCCATTTGGTGTACCTGCTTGCATCTTCATAGCAATCGGGCTCATGATCTTCTACTACTTTGTTCATATATGCATAATGCGTTGCCATATATGAATCATAAGTAAACCTTTGAGTTGGATACTTAACTCTAGAAGACTTCCTTTCTTCACCTTTCGGAGGAATAAACCTCCTTTGCCTTGGGAACTTGATCTCTTTCTTTGACATGGCTTCTTTCTCCATCATGTGTCCTTCATCATCTTCAACTTCATTACCTTCTTCATCCAACTCCACCAATGTTGCTTTGCCTTTGTTGATTGATTGTGCTTCATAGCTTGATGCAGATTTCCCCCTCCATGGTGAATTCATGCTTGAACTATCTTCATTGATGGAACACCTTGGGCCGCTTAGCTCTAGGTCAATTTGTTCTTCATCATGTCCATGCTTTTCTTCTTCATAGTCCTGCATACAATCATACTTCTTATACCAAGGGATTAGCTCATCAAATGCTACATCCCTTGATATCCTCAAGTCCTTTGTGTTTGGGTTGAAGCAGCTGTAACCTTTATGATCATTTGAATATCCTAGAAACACACACTTTTCTACCTTTGGTTGTAGATTGTGCCTCAATTCACTTGGCACATGTACATAACAAGTACATCCAAATATCTTCAAGTGGGAAAGATCAGGTTTCTTACCATAATAGGCTTGATATGGTGTCAAGCCATGGATCCCTGAGGTAGGAGCCCTATTCATTAGATACACGGTAGTATTTGTTGCATCACTCCAAAACATGTTAGGTGCATTCATCTCATTAAGCATTGCTCTAGCGATCTCGGCAATGTATCTATTCTTTCTCTCTGCTACTTCATTTTGTTGGGGTGTGTACCTGCATGTTACTTGCCTCTTGATGCCTTGATCCATTAAAAAATCAGAAAACTCATTGGAGAAATATTCTCCCCCTCCATCGGACCTTAGCTTCTTGGGATATGTACATGTTTCCTTCTCTACCATTGCCTTGAATGCTTTGAAACATGTAAACACATCTGATTTGTTTTTTATGAAATAAACCCAAACCATCCTTGTGCAATCATCTATAAAAGTGACAAAGTACTTGTTACCTCCAATGGATTGCTCTTTGGTTGCCCCCCACACATCTGTATGTATCAACTCCAATGGATGTTGGCTTATGTAGCCACTCTTCTTGAATGGAAGTCTCGCTTGCTTCCCTAGTTGACAAGATTCACATAAATGCTTCATACCTTGTCCTTGGAAGTTGGGAAGACCTTCAACTAGCGTCTTGAATTGCATTTCCTTCATTCTTTGTATGTTGATGTGACCTATCCTCTTGTGCCACAAGTCCAACTCCGAAATCCTCTTGTTTCCATATGTGAAGTAGACATGTTGAGTGGAATGAGAATTTACCTCCAAAGTGAAGAGTCTCCCTTGCTTCTTTCCTCTTGCTATGACCTTGTAACCTTGCTTAGGGTTCTCCACAAAGCATCCACCTTTGTTGAACCTTACTTGATAGCCTCTTTCAACCATTTGCCCAACGGACACCAGCTTCTTTGTGATAGTAGGTACATGCAAGACATCCTTGAGACATCTTCCTTCCTCCTTGTCATCCAAAGCTACATCTCCAACATGAGAGATCTCATGGGCTGTATCATCACCTGTTTCTACATGTCCTTTACCTTTGGGAACATGTAGATTAGTAAACCAAGAAGCATTGGTTGCTACATCCACTATCAATATACCAAGTGTTATCTACTTTGCTTGAATTCCCATTCATGTGCATCATCAAGAGATTTACCTTGGAAGAATCAATTGCCCAAAACCCAGATAATTCCTTTCTTAATGTGGAATTACTACCTTTATACTTAGCTCGAAACCAGTCAACCTTCAAAATGACCTATCAAAATATATAAAAACAAAAACACATTATTAGGTGCTTAAAAAAATAACTAACTCTATCATAAAAAATATAAACTTTTTTCTACCTATTTGAATGTACGAAATGAAATTTCGTAGATACCAACAATAGTTCCTACGTAACCAAGTTTGCCATCTATAAGGTTCGTGTCTTTTGAGCTAGCACATGATAGTTGCTTGAAAGAAGCAATAATACTAGAATCCTCTGTTTTACGTAAAGAATCAATGGCTTTGATTCTAATATGATGTCCAAAAGCCCACATATTAGTGAACATTCGAGCCTGCAAAAGAAATTCAATTAGTAAATAGAAACTAATATACATATATGAAAAAAATAAAATATTATTAAAATAAAATTACCGTTCGTTCACGACCTATCATTAACTCTCTCTGCTCATGTGAGATTTCTTCATTATTTGCGTTGGCACGTTGCAAACGACTATATAGCCTATCCGTGAAAGAGTATATATTTGTAATCTCATTATTATCGAGATTACGTCTATATCTTTTGTTTTTTCACCTTTTACTTGGGAGATTTTGAAGTTCCTGTTCGTACTCGCTAAGGAATGCTTGCATGCATTCACTATTATATGCTACAAAAGTAGAAACATCATTTTTTTCTTGAAATGTAAATAAGAATGGAACTCCCTTACGTGATAATACCTCATCTATTATTTTTGAAGAAGACTCGTTGGTCCATGCACATGGAGCTTTTTCATGAACTCTTTCACGTAATACATGCACTCTTCAAGCATCCAACCCTTTGCCATGGATCCTTTTGGTTTCGCTCTTTGTTGCACATAACCTTTTAATATTCCCATAAATCGCTCGACCCAAAACATCCATCGGGTGTTGACAACACCTGCAATCTCTATTTCATCTACAAGATGGACTAATAAATGAACCTGAATATCAAAAAATGAAGTAGGAAGTTCTTTCTCCATCAAACATAGTAGCTCTTTGCATTCACATTTTTTTTGTGGGATCGAGTTTTTGTCAATCTCTTTGGATGTAATCCACCTATACATATCATAAAAACAATTATAAAGAAGTTAATTCAAAAATAAAAGATATCCAATATTCATACATATTAAATATAAAAGTATCATAATTACCTTATAAGTGATCCAAGACGATAGATCACATCTCATACTCCTTTCGTTGTACATCCATCGATAACCAAAGGTAAAATATGTTTCAAAAAGTTATGCCAATCATGGGTCTTTAACCCACATAAGCTCTTATCATCCATAGTAAACATGTTTTGAAAAGATGCTCCATATCCTGTAGGAGTCTTAATCAATTGAATTCTATTGTTGATAGTTTGTATCTCTTTTGTTGTAAGTACCCAAGGAGCAGGTGCATAAGTCGTTTCTTATCGATGTCTATCAAAAACTGGCCATAACTTTGGTTTTGATTTTTGATCTTTCAAATCATTCCTTGATGCTATGGTATCTTTTAGTCCAAGAAGATGTTGCCATAGTGAATAACCAATATTTTTTAATATATGCATAGGATCAAGAAGATGACATACTTTTAACTAGACTTTCCAATACTCCAAAGAATACCATATTGATATGTTCTCTGCGAGTGCCAATTTTCCTCTACCTCTCTTCACATACTCATTATCTTCATCATCACTGAAGATTTCTTATTCTGGATCTACCAGAGGTCCATCTGTCCATTTTTTATACCAATCCATAGGCATCATAGGTTTTGGACACTGACCTGTTTCAAGCTTTCCATTAAAATGTATCGCTTCTCTTTTAGATCTTAATGGATGATCATCAGGCAAGAATCGTCGATGTCGAAGATAAATATTTTTGTTGAGATTCTTACTATAGATTGATCTCAACCAATCACCACAATATGGACAATCATTATAACCCTTAGTAGATATTCCTGCATCATGAAAATGATAAAAATATAATTAGATTAAATCATATTTATTTACATGCATATTGAATTTAAAAAAATTACATCAATACCTGAACAAACACCATATCCTGGAAAATCGTGAATAGTCCAAGCCACAATACCACGAACCATAATATGTCTTTCATTGATGCTTTTTGATACCTCAATGACATTAATACCTCTCCATAACTCTTGGAGATCGTCAATGAGAGGAGCAAGATATATATTCATATCTTTAACTTATCTTTTGCCTGGGATTAAAAGTGAAACCAGTAAATCTTCCTTTTTAATGATAAGATATGGTGGAAGATTGTAGTTTATGACTACCACTGGCCATGTTGACCATTTACTGGATTTCATGGAGAATGGATTAACCCCATCTAATGCAACTCCTAACTTTAGATTCTGTGGATTTTGTGCAAATTCAAGCCATGTATAATCAATATGCTGAAAAGCAACATTATCATGAGGAATTCTGATTATTCCATCAGTACTTTTATGATCATGTCCCCAAGTCAAAAGCTTTGATATTTCGGGGCTTTGAAACATATGTCTAATCCGTGGAGCCAATGGAAAATGTCTCAATACCTTTTTTGGGATTTTACCTTCCTCGCCCTTATATCAAGGAGATTGACATTTAGGACATGTCAAAGAGTCTGCATATTCACCTCTATATAAAATACAATCGTTAGGACATGCATGTATACATTGATAATCTATACCAAGATTGTTGATTATCTTCTTCATTTCATCATGTGAGGTAGGAAGAATATTCTGACTTGGTAAAAATTTTTCAGATAATAACCTGTAAGTTTATCAAAAAAAGATATATTAAAAACAGTACATAAATAAATATACATATATATATGCATATAATTTTATATATGTGTATGCTTATGTGTATGTGTATGTGGATGTGAATATGCATGTGCATGCGTATACATATGTGTATGTGTATCTGTATATATGTATGTGTATATGTATATATGTATGTATATATGTTTTATAGGTGTATATGTATGTATATATACATATGTGTTTATGTATGCATATATGTATATGTATGTGTGTATACATGTGTATGTATGTATGTATGTATGTATGTGTAAGTATGAATGTGTATATATGTATGTATATGTATGTATGCATGTGTAGCTATGTATATTTGATTTCGTTTTTACTTGTTTTTTGTATATTGTGGTTTGTAGATTTTCATATCTAGACCATTGAATCGTCTGGCAATTTCCCATTTTATATTGAATCTATTACCTATCTTGCTAAGCTGTTTACAGATATTAAGTAGCCGTTACCAAGGAAGGTATTAAGTCATATGTAAAATGGGAGGATCAAATTTTTTGCGAATATTTTGAAAGATGCATTAATAATTTTAAAAGATCGGAGGACAAAAAGTGTCCATTCAATTCGAGTTCTTGTTCTTACCTTATCTAAAGTAAGAATAAAACCCTACATTAAATGGACACTTTTTATTCGCCCATCCTTTAAAATTATTTTTCCATCCTTCAAAATCTTCAAGATAAATTTGCTCCTGCCATTTTACATATGACTTAATACCTTCCTTGGTAATTGCTACTTAATATTTGTATTAAAAAGAATTAGCAGCACAGGTATTAGGTCGACTAAAATACGAGAAACATATGTGTCAAGAAGATTCTAAAGGTTGGGTGGCAATTCTAAAGGCTAGATGGACAAAACATCTTCATTCGATACAGGTATGTATAATTTGACCTTACTCTCATAACATGTGTATGTGTGTATATGTGTGTATGCATTCATGTATATTATGTGTATGTTTATATATGCATGTATATATATATATATATATATATATATATATATATATATATATATATATATATATATATATATATATATATATATATATATATATATATATATGCATATATATATATATGTATATATATATATATATATATATATATATATATATATATATATATATATATAGAAAATTCAAAATTATACCTTAATATTGTCAAAACAGATACATTACTCCATCCAAAACGATTTTGAAGATTGAGAATAAGTAAGCTCTCACTTAGTCATGTCAAACGACTTCCTTCATATACATGCTTTAGACATTCCTCTCGAAGATATTTCTCATTTTTAGAAATATCAATGCTCTCACTGTCATTTTGATACCAATCCTCAATAAAATCTACCATGCCATCATCTTCATCATTGTCACACAAATCTTTTACTTTATCGTCTTTTGAATATAGATCTTTCAACCTTGCATATTCCACAGGATTACTTTTGTGTAGCCTCCTCATAAAAGCTTCTGATAAATGAGGTCTTACTGGCAATTGTGAATGGTGTGGAGGAATATCATCAACATCATATGTTGGAATCTACACATATAAATAAAATTCATTAATATTCCATAAATGAATAAAAAGTAAACTTTAAATATAAAATTAAGTATATAAGTTATTAAATATGGATAAAAAATTTTTATTCTCTCTAGCTAAAAGGTGCTCTTGGAGGTCTACGCCATCCATAATTCACTAATAGTTCATCACCTGCATGTAATGTAGTAATAGCATTGACAACTATGTATCTTGATACATCTCTACTCATGTATGGTGATTCATGACTATTTTCATGCTCCTCAAATGTGCAATTAGTCCTTGAACTATTATGTAACCCTCGACTACTATTTATTAAACTTGCTATATTTCCATGTGTGTAAGGTCTTCCATCAATATATAATCTTTCATTTTCTACATGTAAAATCCTTCTACTAGTAAGAGATGCTGCGTTCAAGCATATTCCATAAGTACTCATGCTTTGAACATAACGTGAAAGTCGATGCCAATCTCCCCATCCATATATAGGACCACAAAATGACATAAGAGTGAGTTCAGAGTTTGGAGGCACATACAAATCCTCTACAATAAAGAGACCATAACCAGCATTAGTAATAGTGGATGGAGCAATCATATAGCGATTACCCCAAAAGTTGGAAACCTCTTCATCTAAAGGAAGTGGTCCTCTATTCCATCCTCCATATCTTCTTCTATCATATGTTTGTACTAAAGAACAATCACTAGCTCGCAATGGATAATCTCCAGTCGTTTCAGTCTCTAAACCAAGAGGTAGAGGATTTCTAGAAACCTGTGCTTGTAATTGATGAACAGCAAGTCCATGACGTGTACGAGGTATATTAACATTATGAGAAAAATTATCATCATCATCATCATCGAGCAAGTATTCTTGTATATCAACAATAATTTGATTTTGTATATGGTTTTTAAATAAAATAATGATATTAATTTATATAAAAAATACATACCCAAGCATTATCACGTTGACCAGGTGATGGTGCACGCTCAAAAGTACCATACTCTGCCTCATGTTCAATACATTCCAATCGTGGTCTTCGATACATGCCATAACAAGAATTATACCAACATATAATATGCTGTTGATAGTAAAATTCATCATAATTCCTATCGGAGGACACATGTGAAGTCGTTGCATGAGTAGGAGGTGGTGGAGTACCCTGTGATTGATCAGAATCTGATTATAATAAGAAACAAAAAAATATATAAGTTATGTATCCATCAAATATATTTAAAATTAAATGTTTGATATATTTACAGTATATAGTCGTTGCACGATGAGGAGACGGTGGTGGAGTTCCATCTGATTGATCAGAATCTACAAATAATGGTATTTGATATTAATAATCTAATTATTTACATATACAAAAAATTCACATATACATATTTACACATACACACATATTCACATATACACATTTACACATACACACATATTCACATATACACAAATACACATTATTGTGGGATAAATGCATGTATTTTGTATGAATGAGTGTATATGCATGCATGTGTGTACATATATGTGTGGATATGTATGTGTGTATTTATGTTATATGTATGTATATGTGTATATGTATACATATATGTATGTGTATATGTTTGCATGCATATGTGTACGTGGGTATGTGTATGTGTGTGTATATATGTGTATATATTCTGATTTTCTTTTCTGTTTGAGATTAAATTAATAGGAGATATTGTATGGTGGAAAAAAATAAGAGGCAACCGAACATACCACCTGACACGTGGCAGTTTTTTCGTAGACAGCTACGTCTTTAGGAGTCATTTCCTCAGTAGAAGGTACACAAATTAATAGTTTATATTTATAATTTTCATATATTTTAGTAATCTTTTACATTTAATTTATGTATTTCTTTTTTCTTAAATAAACAGGCTGCTGCAAAGAAGAGAGTGGAGTCGGGCCACACATCGCACCTAGGCCAAATGGGCCATCATGGTTTTGTAGCTACATTTGTAAGTATATATGTTATTGTGAGTATATTTTTTATTTTAGTTAAAATGCAAACAACTAATCTTTTTTATTTGTTTTAATGCAGCAAAAGGATTATGACTGATATCCTACAAAACATGAGATCGAGTATGCTAGACATTTTGGATATCGGCATTTGAGGGAGTATATGCGAGATCATCCGGATGCCTTTGTGAGTATTATTAAATTTTATATAATTATTTTATTTTTATGAATGGTTTAATTGTTTTACTTATTTATGTTTGTTATATGTAATACAGGAGTATTATGGAGAGGCAGATATGGATGAGGTGGAGAGGCAGACACAGGTGGGACGATCTCGATCATCACAGGGTGATCATGATGATGAGGATGAGGATGATCATGATGCTACTGCTAATGATGATGATGATCATGATGATGATGATTAGGATTATAGTTGATTATGACATTAGATTATATGTATTTACACACACACACACACACACACACACACACACACATATATATATATATATATATATATATATATATATATATATATATATATATATATATATATATATATATATATATATATATATATATATATATATATAATCTATATATTTTTCATTTCAGTTATGTTTTGAATTGTGTGTATGGTATTAAGTAATGAAGAGTTCTATTGATTGTTATTATTGTTTATATTAAGCATGTGTTTTAATACTTTAATTATATAATTCATTCATATGTGTGTACGTAAGTGTATATGTATGCGTGTGTATATGTATGTATGTGCATGTGTATGTGTGTGCATATGTATGTATGTGCATGTGCATGTGCATGTGTAAGTGTATATGTGTGTATGAATATGTGCATGTGCATGTGTATGTGTGTGTATATGTATGTGCATGTATATATATAACTCTATGTGTATATGTGTGTATGTGCATGTATATGTGTATATGTATACATGTGCATGTGTGTGTGCATGTGTATATGTGTGTGTACGTATGTGCATATGTGTGTATATATGTGTATAATGTATGTATGTGCATGTGTATATGTATGAAACATGCATGTGTATGTGGATGCATTTCCATTTGCAGCCACTACAAGAAATAGGGGGGCATAGCGACGCCGCAAAACCAGAAAAAAAACGGGGACCGTCGCTTATGCGACGCTAATGTCGCGTAAGCGACGGTCCTGTTTTCAAAATTTTGATTTTTAGGCGGGGTACGTCGCAGACTAAAGCTTGCGTCGCTTATGTGACGCTAAGCTTTGCGCCGCAAATAGAGTCGCTTGCTAGCGACGGTATGGGCGACGTGGGCAAACTGGAGAGCATCGCATATGCGTCGTCCTTTCGAGAGCGTCGCATAAGCGACGCTCTAGAATGTTAAAAAAAAAATTTGATTTCTCCCGGCACATTTGTGTCGAGATCTAGACGAAAGCAAGAGAGAGAGAGAGAGAGAGAGAGAGAGAGCGCGCGAGAGAGAGAGAGACCAGGTATGCGCACACACACTTACACACACATACATATGCATACACACACACATATACACACATAGACACACACACACACACATACACATATACACACACAAATACACACACATATACACACACACATAATGTTGCATACACACACATAACATACATACACTCACACATATACATACACACACACATGTATACATACACACACATATGCATACATAATGCACATGCAAACATACACATACATAATGCATACACATGCACATGCATATACACATACACATACACATACACATACACACACATACACGTGCATACACACACATACACACACACATACACACACATACACACACATATATGCATACACACACACACATAGAGAGAGACATGCACACACATACACATACATGCATACATATGCATATGCATATGCATACATACATACATACTTACATGCATACACACACATATGCATACACAATGCACATGCATACATACACATACATAATGCATATGCATACATAATGCACATGCATACATATATACACATACATAATGCATATGCATACATAATGCACATGCATACATACACATACAAAATGCATACACACACATATGCATACATAAAGCATACACACACATACACACATATGCATACATACATGCATACACATATACACACACACATACACACACAAATACACACACATATACACACACACATAATGTTGCATACACACACATATACATACATACACTCACACATATACATGCACACACACATATATACATACACACACATATGCATACATAATGCACATGCAAACATACACATACATAATGCATACACATGCACACGCATATACACATACACACACATACACACATACACACATATACACATGCATACACACACATATGCACACACATACACACACATACACACATACACACACATACACACATACACACATACACACATACACACACATATATGCATACACACACATAGAGAGACATGCACACACATACACATACATGCATACATATGCATATGCATATGCATACATACATACATACTTACATGCATACACACACATATGCATACACAATGCACATGCATACATACACATACATAATGCATATGCATACATAATGCACATGCATACATACACATACATAATGCATACACACACATATGCATACATAAAGCATACACACACATACACACACATATGCATACATACATGCATACACATACACACATAGACACATACACACACACATACATATGCATACACACACATATACACACATAGACACACACACATACACATATACACACACACATACACACACAAATACACACTCGTATAGACACATACACACATAATGTTGCATACACACACATATACATACATACACACACACATATACATGCAGACACACATATATACATACACACACATATGCATACATAATGCACATGCAGACATACACATACATCATGCATACACATGCACACACATATACACATACACATACACACACATACACACATATACACAATACACACACATACACACATACAGACACATACACACACACATACACACACACATACACACATACACACATACACACATACACACATACACACACATACACACACACACATACACACACATACACACACATACACACACATATATGCATACACACACATACACACACATACACACATACACACACATATATGCATACACACACACATAGAGAGACATGCACACACATACACATACATGCATACATATGCATATGCATATGCATATATACATACATACTTACATGCATACATAATGCACATGCATACATACACATACATAATGTGTTGAATGCTTCCAGTGATCCTCCTACTTTTGGGAGTCACCTCCTCAGGCACGCAGTTCGAGGTCCATTATCAGACAAAACGTGAACACGGAGATCCATTCGAATGTGCCGCCCAGCCACGTGGTGTCCTTGTCTTACTCTCTCTCTCCATAATGGTGAGTCATCCCCCCACATGGCTTCATACATGGGTGCCACATGGCACTCATGTATGAGCCCATCTAATCACAACTAAGAGGTGGTTCACACCTCTCTTGGGGGTACTCCATAACATTTCCTTCCCCTTGGTTCCGTTTTTGTCCTCAAAAATGGTATTGGAAGGTCTAAAAGAAAGAGAGAAATGATAGTATCACCACTCCCACTATATCCCCATGTATATAAATACATGGTCCTGTCTCCGTGTTGTTTCCCCATATCCTTCCCCTTAAGAAAACTCTTGGGAAGGTAAACTGAAACTGGGAAACCGTCTCTGTAGGGTGCTAACCCGCTCCCATGTGGCACTATCTTCTGAACTATCTTTCCACTTTACTAGACACTCTTTATACAAGTGACTCCTCGTCCGTTTGTCTCGAGTGCGTAGTATGCTCTCTGGCTCATGTGGAATAGATTGGACAGAAATAGGCTCTACTACCTCACTATCTGGAATGAGGTTGTCAGATTCACCCAGCCTTTTCTTAAGCCAGCTAACATGAAAAACTGGATGGATTTGACTATTCTCTGGAAGTTGGAGCTGGTAAGCCATCTTTCCTATTCTTTTAAGTATTTGGAAAGGTCCACAATACCTAGGAGATAATTTTGGACAAGGTCCCGTCTTCATGGTTTCAGACCTAGGTGGAACTCTGAGATAGACCTGCTCTCCTACCTCAAAGTTGATATCTCTCCTTTGAGGGTCAGCATAGGCTCTAGCTCTATCCTGAGCTCTCCTAATGCTGTCCTTAGCAAGCCTAAGCATATCATTCATCTCTTCCAATAAGTCCTTTGCAGCTTGAACTTTTTCATTCTGCAAGCCAACTGCATAAGGAGCCCTTGGCTAAAACCCATACATAAGCATAAATGGACTATGCCCAGTGGAAGAGTGCTTGGCACTATTATATGCAAACTCTACTATAGGTAAGTACTCTTCCCAATTAGTTTGCCTTTCATTTACATATGCTCGAAGCATATCCTCTAGGATTTGGTTAACCCTTTCTGTTTGCCCATCCGACTGTGGATGCTCGGCCGTACTCATGCTAAGCTTTGTATCCAGCCTTTTGAAGACCGCTCTCCAAAAGTGGCTAGTAAACTTCCTATCCCGATCAGAAACTATGTATAAAGGAAGACCATATAACCGGTATAGGTTCTCAACAAAGAGTCTAGCCAACTCTGGTGTCTTCACTGTAGTACATGTCGGAATAAACCTAGCCATTTTGGTTAACCTATCCACAATTACCCAGACCGAGTCGTGCCCTCTCTGTGTCTTAGGTAATCCGACTATAAAGTCCATGGAGATACTCTCCCACTTCCCATTAGGAATATCCAATGGGTGGAGTAGTCCTCCAATCCTCACCCTCTCAGCTTTGTTGACCTGGCATTTATTGCACTTAAGCACATACTCTAGGACGTCCTTATGAAGTCCAGGCCAATAAAACTGCCTCTTAACAAGATCATAAGTCTTGTTAACTCCTGGGTGTCCCGCACTAGGTGTGTCATGACACTCATATAAAATATGTCGTCTCATCTCAGTATCTCTAGGGACACACACCTTACCTTTATATAACAGATATCCATCTTGGACACTGTAATTCTTCCACTTGAATCCTTCTTGAGTACCCGTCGATACTCCATCCTCACTGGAAACCCGTATATCACGATCCCCATTCTCTATGGCTTCCCAAATCTCGGAATATGCAGGATCAAGCCTACATTTCCCTCTAAGAGACTCAAGTAGCTCACTAGTGATCTGAGTAAAACTCAGTCCATTGAGCATAGGCATGCGGCTAAGTGAATCAGCCACCACATTAAACTTTCCCTTCCTATACCTAAGCTCATAATCAAACTCTTGAAGGGTCTCTGCCCATCGGGCCTTACGACCTTTAAGGTCTGTTTGATTAGAGAGCCACTTAATGCTCTCTTGATCAAACACTATCGTAACTTTGGCACCATATAAATAATGACGCCACTTCTTCAAAGCATGGACTATTGCATACAACTCCTTCTCATAGACGGAGTAATTCTTTTGAGCCGGTTCTAGTTTCTTGCTCTCAAAAGCTACTGGTCGACCATCCTGTAATAAAACCGCTCCTATAGCAAAATCACTCGCGTCAGTCTCAACCACAAATGGTATATTGGGATCTCCTATATGTAAAAGTGGAGCTGTAGCAATTGCTACCTTCAACTTTTCCATACTTTGCTTCTGTTCGTCTCCCCAATGAAAGGCTTTCCCTTTCCCTTTAAGTTGTTCCGTCATCGGAACAGCAATTTTGGCATAATTCTTAATGAATCTTCGATAGAAACCTGATAAACCTAGGAAGATCTGCAGCTCCTCCAGGTTCCGTGGATGTGGCCATTCCATAATAGCCCTTACTTTTTCAGGATCCATCTGGATTCCATCCTGGGAGACTATATGCCCAAGATATCTAACCTCTTTCTTGAAAAATTCACACTTTGACTCCTTAGCAAAGAGCGAATTTTCCCTTAGCACTTGAAATACTTTTCTCAAGTGTTCCAAGTGCTCCTCTTTTGATGCACTATAGATCAGAATGTCATCCAAAAAGTCTACTACAAAGTGTCCTAGATAAGGCCGTAAAACACTATTCATGAGTTTCATGAAAGTGGCAGGAGCATTGGTGAGACCAAAAGGCATCACCAAAAACTCATAGTGCCCATATCTAGTCCTAAATGCAGTCTTAGGGACATCCTCTACCCTAATTCTAATATGATGATATCCTGATCTAAGGTCAAGCTTGGTAAAATACCTAGCTTGATGTAACTGATCAAATAGATCTTCCAACCTACACATTGGAAATCTATTTTTAATAGTTACCTTATTAAGTGCTCTATAATCTATACATAGTCTCATAGAGCCATCTTTCTTTTTAACTAGGAGCATTGGCGATGCCCATGGTGAGTTACTAGGTTTGATGAAGCCTTTATCTAAATAATCCTGCAATTGCTTCTCAACCTCCTCATGCTGAGAAACACTAAGCCTATAAGGTGGTCTACAAATAGGGTTAGTGTTAGTAACAACCTCTATGGCATGGTCAATGTCCCCTCTCTCAGGTGGTAGCCTTCTAGGTAAGTCAGTGGGAAAAACATCTCTGTACTCAAACATAAGATCCTTAAAACTTTTAACTACACACTCTTGCAAAAAAGAATAGTAGAAAGTCCTGTTCATATTTACATTCAAAGCATGAAAATATACATCAAATGAGCTGTCTATACAATGCTCCATATCATGACTATACAATAAAAACATATCCTGTGCATGCTGTGAACAACAGAGACTATACAACTCTAATGATGAGATGAGAGGTGCTCTAGGTACATCTCTCTCTCCCTGAATATAAACTTTACTTCCATTCTTTTCAAACTCGAAGGTGTTATTTTGATAGCTGCGTTTAAGTGTATCTCCCAACCCCCATAGCCACTCTCTTCCTAAGACTAGATCTGTCCTCTCCATGTTCATAATTTGGAAGTCCATATGATCTGTATAATCCTGCATCTTGACTTCCAAATTGGATACCATAGTATCCCATATTCTTTTATCTTGCCCTTGCATCATAGATACAATGTATTTATGTGCACTAGGCTGCTGGGGAATCTTCAATTTCTTGACCAAAGCATAGTTTATGAAATTATGAGTTGCAGAGTCATCTATCATGACTCGCACCCTGGTCCCGTATACACTACCATGTAGCTTGACCAAGTCATGTGGTCCAAACTGCGGTGACCACAATGACTGAGTCAAACAACACGTGTGCTCGATATCCTCGTGCATCACCTCCACTCCCTTGCAGCTAGAGCTACCATGAATGGGAAGGGTCTGCACTAGGTGGACCGCCTTTTTGCCCCTTTCAGGAGCCGTACTAGACTCTGGTCCTTTCTTCTTTTCTTCCCCCTTCTTGAGTGGACAGTTCCACTGTGAATGGCTAGGGGATAGGCACCTAAAACACAGGTTCTCTCTTTTGGCCTTCTCAAACTGGTCTGTGGATAGCTTAGGCCCTTGTGATCTTTGTTTTTTAATAAAAACCTTGTTTTTCCCCAAAGGCAACTTTTTCTTAAATTTAGTGGTACTAAGAGGTTTAAGGGGTTGATCCGTCTCCATAGGAGTATACTGAGGACGGTTAGGATCCTCATATATCTGTGCATATTTGTATCGCCTCCTCAAACGTCTTAGGCGCATTCCTCCTGACTTCCCTCTTTATGGCTTTATCCAAGCCCCTAACAAAACCTCTGGTCTTCTAAAAATCATCTAGACCCTTAAGCTTCAAGGTGATCTCTCTATAGTGGGATAGATAAACTGAAAGAGGCCTGCCTCTTTGAGTAATCCTATCCCACTCATCCCAATTCCTCTCCTCTTCATTTTCAGGAAGAAACTCTTTTAGGAAAAGAGTCTCAAACTGAGTCCAGTCACTAGGGATAGAGTTCGCCTCCTTAAGACTCATCCACCACTTATAAGCACGTGGGCCGAGGGAAAGACTCGCCTCTAGCACACGATACTCAGGTGGGGTGCCCTTCAATTGATGCAAATCATGCCACTTTTGTAAAAAAGTGTAGATTGCATCCTTATTCCTGTCTCGGTCATCCCCCGTGAAGGTAGGTGGCTTCAAGTCTTTCAGGAGGGGAGCTTCCCTAGAGCTCTCTCCTTTATGTTTACTAGGAAGAGAAGTCTCTTTCCTAGTAATCTCTAGAGGAATGGTAGGAGTCTCTCTTTCCTTCCTAGCTAGGAAAGAGGTGACACTAGTCTCAAGGGAGATCATTTGAGACTTAAGTTGTTGTATAAGAGATGTGATGCTACCCAAATCTTTCTCTAACTTAAGGGTTTGCTCTTTCAAATCAATGAATTGGTCACGAGTGACAAATTCATCTATAAGCTCTTCATAAGTATACTCTTGCTGTGAAGGCTCTTTTTCTTCTACATTCTCTTCTATTTCTTGCCCTAACTCTACTTCTTCCATCCTAGCATCAGGATCCTCTAGTTGCTCTCTAGGTGGAGAAGTGGTCTCAACTATTTGTTTGCCCTTAGTTTCCATGTTTAAGTACCCTTCCCCCGTTTGCTAACTAGAGTATATAAAAATGAATGGAAGTAGAGTTTAAATATGCAAGAAGAAGAGAAATATAACACAAGAGCACTTCCCTGATACAAAGTAGAGTTGCGGAAGCGTAATCCAAGTGGTCTTTGATGCTTCAAGCCGCTGATTTTGATTCCTCGCCAGTCCCAAAAGAAAATTGGAAATGTCCGCTTGGTCCGAGGAGGTTCTAGACACCATAAACCATCCAAAACAACACCAAAAGTGCGTAGGAAAAACCCCAAACGGGCAAACTGAGTGAAACTGAGCAATTTCAGAGATATAAAAATCCTCGCCAGTCCCAAATTTGTTGTCCAGCACCTGCACTTCAAGAATTTGAGACTATCCCAAGTGAAAAAATTGGATTTGGAGTCCGGATGATGAAAAACTAAGCCCAAGAATGGTTGCCTAGTTCCTGCTGAAGCGCTGCAGAGAGATTTTGATGGGGCAAATCTCGTCCAAATCCAACACCGATGGTCTCTGAGCGAAGCTTGGAAATGTAGCTTCGAAACGTGACCAAGATTTTTGAAATCCGATATGGTATGAAGAAGATATGGTCCGGAGAAGTGAGGTATGTCACCGGTGGGAAGTGAAAAGCTTCATCTTCATTGATGGATGACTTTGTAAAGTTCAAAACTGAGGAAGCAAAGCTTTTTTGAAATTACCCACAACCCATACCCCATAACCACATCCCATAATACATATGTGCATCCTCATTTAACCAATATCTTGATCCAAGACATCATCTTCATGCTCCAAGGTTAAGAAAAAGGCTTGAAATTTTCCCAACACAAGCTTTACTTGGTGCCCTTTTCGAAAAAAACTCAGAGTTGACGTCGATGGAGCTTGATATCCCACATGCAGACGAAAATCCTAGTGAGCTCTTGTATAAGAGGAAGGCTCATTCTATGTATTCTCCAACTAGAGAGGAGGGGAGGAGAAGGAGCTCCATTCATGTGGCGTGTGGCGTCCGTCGCGTGTGGCGGCGTCTGCTGGCGCTGTCCTGCTCCTTGGATGGCGTGTGGCGTCCGTCGCGCGTGGGCGTCTGCTGGCGCTGTCCTGCTCCGATACCAGTGTTGAATGCTTCTAGTGATCCTCCTACTTTTGGGAGTCACCTCCTCAGGCACGCAGTTCGAGGTCCATTATCAGACAAAACGTGAACACGGAGATCCATTCGAATGTGCCGCCCAGCCGCGTGGTGTCCTTGTCTTACTCTCTCTCTCCATAATGGTGAGTCATCCCCCCACATGGGTTCATACATGGGTGCCACATGGCACTCATGTATGAGCCCATCTAATCACAACTAAGAGGTGGTTCACACCTCTCTTGGGGGTACTCCATAACATAATGCATATGCATACATAATGCACATGCATAAATACACATACATAATGCATATGCATACATAATGCACATGCATACATACACATACATAATGCATACACACACATACACATACATAAAGCATACACACATATACACACACATATGCATACATACATGCATACACACAACCTATCTACTGACACTCAACGAGTTTCTCATGAAAAGAGATATAAACTTATCTGTCTGCACATGATTTAACTCAAATAGAATTTTCTCCTGTGAATAATTCACATAATTCACTGCTAATGCTCCCTTGTATATGCTTCTCCTTTGTTGATGGACCCACGTTGTAAACCCACAACCTCTCTACTGACACTCAACGAGTTTCTCATGAAAAGAGATATAAGCTTATATGTCTGCACATGAATTAACTCAAATAGGTTTTTCTCCTATGAATAATTCGCATAATTCGCTGCTAATGCTCCCTTGTATATGCTTCTCCTTTGTTGATGGGCCCACATTGTAAACCCACAACCTGTCTACTGACACTCAACGAGTTTCTCATGAACAGAGATATAAGCTTATCTGTCCGCACATGAATTAACTCAAATAGGTTTTTCTCATGTGAATAATTCACATAATTCGCTGCTAATGCTCCCTTGTATATGCTTCTCCTTTGTTGATGGGCCCACGTTGTAAACCCACAACCTCTCTACTAACACTCAACGAGTTTCTCATGAAAAGAGATATAAGCTTATCTGTCCGCACATGAATTAACTCAAATAGGTTTTTCTCCTGTGAATAATTCACATTCGCTGCTAATGCTCCCTTGTATATGCTTCTCCTTTGTTGATGGGCCCACGTTGTAAACCCACAACCTCTCTACTGACACTCAACGAGTTTCTCATGAAAAGAGATATAAGATTATCTGTCCGCACATGAATTAACTGATCAAATAGGTTTTTCTCCTGTGAATAATTCACATAATTCGCTGCTAATGCTCCCTTGTATATTCTTCTCCTTTGTTGATGGACCCACGTTGTAAATCCACAACCTGTCTACTGACACTCAACGGGTTTCTCATGAAAAGAGATATAAGCTTATCTGTCTGCACATGAATTAACTCAAATAGGTTTTTCTCCTGTGAATAATTCACATAATTCGCTGCTAATGCTCCCTTGTATATTCTTCTCCTTTTTTGATGGACCCACGTTGTAAACCCACAACCTGTCTATAGACACTCAACGAGTTTCTCATGAAAAGAGATATAAGCTTATCTGTCTGCACATGAATTAACTCAAATAGGTTTTTCTCCTCACATAATTCGCTGCTAATGCTCGCTTGTATATGCTTCTCCTTTGTTGATGGGCCCACGTTGTAAACCCACAACCTATCTACTGACGCTCAACGAGTTTCTCATGAAAAGAGATATAAGCTTATCTGTCCGCACATTAATTAACTCAAATAGGTTTTTCTCCTGTGAATAATTCACATAATTCGGTTCTAATGCTCCCTTGTATATTCTTCTCCTTTGTTGATGGACCCACGTTGTAAACCCACAACCTGTCTACTGACACTCAACGAGTTTATCATGAAAAGAGATATGAGCTTATCTGTCGCACATGAATTAACGATATGAAAGATATTGACAATAGCATTCACGAGTTCACTGTCAAGGATCTAGTTGACAATGATGTGGATAGCAATCTGTGGAGCATGCACAAGAGCAAGGCTAAGTGGTTCAGGATCTTGGGTGTTCTGTCGGGTATGATCACCGTTGGGAGGTGGTTTTCTGATATTTGCAGATGGAAGAACCCTATCACCACAGTTCTCGTCCATTTCCTCTTCGCTGCTAATGCCCCCTTGTTTATGCTTTCTATCAATGGTGCACACTGACATCTCACCCGTATGCGTGCCTACATGTAAACAAAACCTCATTACACCTCAAACAGTGATCTAATGTAATATCAGAGATTATTAAATCTAAGCAAAGAACCTGAGCTGAAAAACGTGTCTTCTGCTTCCCATCAGTCGAGGCATATGGATTGATGTTCATCTCTCCATAGCTATCTGCCTCAGAAATACCATGCAACTTTTTATCAATGTAATTAAACAAAAATAGTGGCATCCCTGGTCAGACATTCTTTACATAGATGATATGAGAAGCTCGAAGGCCTAGACATGCAGAAAAGATGATGATCAAGCTATTGTTCATGCATATGGTTTAAAGGGAGAGACGTATATCTGTGATAGAAAGTAAGAGGATAGATAAAGTATACCAAACAGAAGTTGTGTGACGCATTCATTGTAAGTCGCATGGTCACAGCCAAAAATCACAGCAGCAAGCTCCTCCGCCGGAAGGTTCAAGAACGGGAGCGGTGATGAAGGAGAATGGCTAGCCCAAGAGGAAGGAGAATGAAGGCCTTTGTATGTTTCGGTCTTACGTCCAGCTCCCATGACAGAAGCACTTTGCTGGCGATGAGACTTGTAAGAGTAATTTTAGAGTTTTTTGGAAAACGTTAATTACAAATTTATGTAATGAGATCATATGCTACGTGTGTATTAATTACAATAATACTTTCATAATAATATTTTTATGAATGAAGGCATTCTGTGGATAGAATATTGACACCAATGGGTGAAGATATGAAAGATATTGACACCAGCATTCACGAGTTCACTGTCAAGGATCTAGTTGACAATGATGTGGATAGCAATCTGTGGAGCATGCACAAGAGCAAGGCTAAGTGGTTCAGGATCTTGGGTGTTCTGTCGGGTATGATCGTTGTTGGGAGGTGGTTTTCTGATATTTGCAGATGGAAGAACCCTATCACCATAGTTCTCGTCCATTTCCTCTTCGCTGCTAATGCTCCCTTGTATATGCTTTCTGTCAATGGTGCACACTGACATCTCACCCGTATGTGTGCCTACATGTAAACAAAACCTCATTAGACCTCAAACAGTGATCTAATGTAAGATCAGAGATTATTAAATCTAAGCAAAGAACCTGAGCTGAAAAACATGTCTTCTGCTTCCCATCAGTCCAGGCATATGGATTGATGTTCATCTCTCCATAGCTATCTGCCTCAGAAATACCATGCAACTTTTTATCAATGTAATTAAACAAAAATAGTGGCATCCCTGGTCGGAAATTCTTTACATAGATGATATGAGAAGCTCGAAGGCCTGGACATGCAGAAAAGCTGATGATCAAGCTATTGTTCATGCATATGGTTTAAAGGGAGAGACGTATATCTGTGATAGAAAGTAAGAGGATAGATAAAGTATACCAAACAGAAGTTGTTTGACGCATTCATTGTAAGTCACATGGTCACAGAGGAATGGCTAGCCCAAGAGGAAGGAGAATGAAGGCCTTTGTATGTTTCGGTCTTACGTCCAGCTCCCATGACAGAAGCACTTTGCTGGCGATGAGACTTGTAAGAGTAATTTTAGAGTTTGTTGGAAAACTTAATTACAAATTTATGTAATGAGATCATATGCTACGTGTGTATTAATTACAATAATACTTTCATAATAATAATGAAAGATATTGACACCAGCATTCATGAGTTCACTGTCAAGGATGTAGTTGACAATGATGTGGATAGCAATCTATGGAGCATGCGCAAGAGCAAGGCTAAGTGGTTCAGGATCTTGGGTGTTCTGTCGGGTATGATCGCCGTTGGGAGGTGGTTTTCTGATATTTGCAGATGGAAGAACCCTATCACCACAGTTCTTGAATATCAAACATCATATTCATACTAGCTAATGACACCCAATATGTTGTTTTTTTTTTCAATATTTTTAAAAATTCTCTTTGGAGTTCTCCAAATATCATGTCACTTATATCCATGTAAACAACTACTCATGAATTATGAACCACTCTAGTAAATTGTGGATGATTGAAATCTTAACCAATAATATCGCAATAAATATACCGATGCAAAGTTGCATGTATGTAGTGTTATTTTCTCCTTTCTTTCGTTCATGTTGCATTCTTAAGATGTAGATATATAGATGTTGGCAAACTTGAACTTCTATAACATTTCAAGAACAAGAGTCAACAATTAGGAGAACAAGAGAGAGAGTCAACAAAGCGAGAGAGAGAGAGAGAGAATTCAAAGCGAAAAAGATGTAGAAAGAGAGAAACAAAGACCTGCATATACTTGCTTTAGCTCATAAGCGCAGCGCAACTGCGAACGTTGGAGAGCTCTTCGATCAGATGCGTGAAAATGCCGATCGAAGAGCCTCCAACGCTTTAATTTTTTCTCGTCAACAGACCGTCGTGTAAGCGATGCTAGATGCGTTGCATAAACGACTTGCAGACAGCGTCGCTTATGCGACGTAGAAAGCGTCGCTTAAGTGACGCTTTTGGAACCCACGTATAAGCGATGCTACAGGCGAGCGTCGCAGGTCCTGTCGCAGTACATGTCGCAAAACGCGTCGTTCACTTCATCGTTTAAGCGACGGTCCGCGCGCGACGCTCATTACGACGCATGTTGTGGGCGTATAGCGACAAATTTGTGTCGCCTTAACCGTCGCTATACGCCCGTATTCCTTGTAGTGAGCCATGTTTATGCATGTGAATGTGCATGCATGTGGATGTGCATATACATGTATTTACGTATATGTTTCTATATATATATATATATATATATATATATATATATATATATATATATATATATATATATATATATATATATATATATATATATATATATATATATATATGTATATATATATATATATATATATATATATGCAATAATGCATGTCTTTTTATGTGGTTGTAGAAATGTTTGTGCATATGCATGTGTATGTGTGTGTATGTCTAAGTGTATGTGCACATGTATCTGTGTGTATATATGTGTGTGTATGTGCATGTGTATATGTGTATATGTGTGAACGTGCATCTTCATCATGTATAAGTGTGTATGTGCATATCAATAAGTGTGAGTATGCTATCTAATGAAAATAACACAATTCAAATGATATACAAAGAATAGAAATTGTACTTACAATAGTTAGCCATACTTTTTGCTTGGTTAGCTTCTTGAATAACCTGCAATAAAGAGAGAAAGAAGAGAGAGAGAGAGAGAGAGAGAATTCAAAGAGAGAAAGATGTAGAAAGAGATAAACAGAGAAAGAGAGAGACAATAAGATAGAGCTTAGGCAAAACAACAATTCTGCATATACTTGTTTCAGCTCATACGTGTAGCGCAATTGCGACTGTTGGAGAGCTCTTTGATCAGATGCATGAAAATGCCGATCGAAGTGTTTTAATTTTCTTTTGTCAACAGACCGTCGTGTAAGCGATGGTCATGCATCGTAAAAACCACTGGAATTGGCATCGCATAAGCGACATTTTTAGCATCGCTTATGCGATATTTTTTTAACGACGCTTTTTAAAACCATCGCCTTAGCGACGCTCTATGCGAGCATCGCACACCCCATCGTGCCGTACGTCAAAGAAAACATCATTTTGTTTGTCGTTTAATCGACAGTTCACGCGCGACGCTCATTGCGACACATTTTGCAATTTTATAGCGACAAAATTGTGGCGCCTTAACCGTCGCTATGCGCTCGTATTCCTTGTAGTGCCACCTACCAATGCTTGACTCCTATGCAATGGATAAACCTGCTCATTTGTGAGACAGCAAACTGAATATCTGGCCAACTAATGTGAAGACTCAATCGTAAACCTGTCTCCATAGGAGTGGCAATAGGTTTACAGTGTTCAAGGCCAAAATGCTCCAATAATGTGTCAATCTATTTCATTTGACACAAAGCCATTCCATCATCAACATGCATAAACTTAATGCCCAAATAGTGATGCAAATGCCCCAAATCAGACATCTCAAATGAGGCATGTAAATCAGCCTTAAAATCAGCAATATGCCTCTAATGAGGATCAGTGAGCAGCATGTCATCAACATAAACCACAATGATCAGACGTACATCATTAGCACGCTTAACATATAAGGTGCTTTCGGTTGGACTGTTCTCAAAACCATGTGCAATCAGATAGGCATGTATCTTCTCATACCAAGCACATGGTGCTTGCTTTAAACCATATAATGCCTTCTTTAACCTACACACTTGGTTTTCATGTCCTTTCTGCATAAAGCCATGGGGCTGAAAAACATACACTTATTCATGCAAGTCGCCATTCAGAAATGTAGTTTTAATGTCCAACTGATGTACATTCCGACCATGATGGGCTTCAAGTGCACAGATGCTCCGAACAGTAGTCATACAACATGTAGGTGCAAAGGTCTCATCAAAATCAATGCCTCTTTCCTGCACATAACCCTTTGCAACAAGCCTAGCTTATACCTGTCAACTATTCCATTAGGCTTACACTTTAACTTGTATACCCACTTAGTGCCAATGGCCTTCTTCCCAAGAGGCAAGTCACATAAAGTCCAAGTACCATTTTTCATGATAGCATCATATTCATATTGCATTGCAGCCATCCAATGTTCAGAACTTTGTGCTTCATCAAATGAAAGAGGCTTAGTCTCATCACAAAGACTAGATGCAGCCATATCATAGCAATCTTATGCAAAAGAGGCACTATGAGAGCTTGAACAAGTACGATATGACAGAGGTGCATCTAATTTGTTGTTACGCAAAGTCTACCAGCCATTTTGGCATAGTTTTTGCCTCCTGAATATCAGCTCTCTCATCAAAAAGTGCATCATGTAAATGTGCATCAGAAATGGGATGAACTGCATCATCATATGAAACCTACAAAGGCTGAGAAGTTTCCTCATTAGGACCAGCACTAGACTGTCCACCTATAAAAAGAGGCAGCAAAGTATCATACATGTCTTTGGAGCTAACATATGTCTCCTTGGTACATGAAAGCAATGGCTGAATAGCATCTTCCACAAAAACAACATCACGGCTAACCAGAATGTGTTTAGTCTGTGGATGATACAGACTATAGCCTTTACTTTCAGAACTGTACCCAACAAAAATACATTTTACTGCTTTATCATCCAATTTTTTGTGATGTTGTTCAGGCACTAATGCATATGCCAAACAACCAAAAACACGCAGATGAGCAACAGATGGCTTGCAATCATGCCAAGCCTCATATGGAGTGATAGACTGCAGTGCTTTAGTGGGACACCCGTCAAGTACATATGCTACACACATGAAAGGCTCAAGCTAGAAACTATGTGGTAAAGCTTGACTCTTGACCATACACCTCGCCATCTCCATGAGTGACTTGTTCTTTCGTTCAGCAACTCCATTCTGTTGAGGTATATACGACATTGTACACTGGCATTTTATCCCACGTTCAGCCAAAAATGCATTAAAATCAAAAGACATATATTCCTCCCCTTGATCAGAATGGAGGGTGCCCATTTTGCATGCGGATAGATTTTTAGCCAAAACCAAAAACTTTTTGAAGCACATGAACACTTCGGACTTTTCCTTCAATGGATATACCCATGCATGCCTGGAAAAATCATCGATGAAAGTCATGAAGTAAAGATACTTTCAAAAAGAAGGTGTCTACATAGGACCACATACATCACTATGTAGAAGCTGCAATTTCTGAGTAGCCCGAGTTGAACCATCTTTTGGAAAGGAAGAATGTTGCATTTTGCCTAAAGTACAACCTTCACAAACATGTTTTCTAGGTGCCTCAAGTTTGGGCAAAGAGGACACCATTTCAGATTTCTACAGGCATAGCAAACTAGCAAAATTCAGATGACCACAGTGTGCATGCCAAAGCTTTGCATCTGACATAGCCTGAGAATCATGTACTGCACATGCTGAATCATTTACAGATCTTTCATAGTCTATGAGCTTATACATCCCACGACATAAAATGCGAGAAGCAATAATCACATCGCCATTTGACAGATCATGAATTGTACATCTGCCATCAACAAATTTCACAACCAAGCCAATCGTGGCTAATGGAGAAACTGATAACAGATTTTTCTTGATTCCTGGCACAAACAAAGCATCTAACAAAGTGAAAGAACTACCATCAGCCGTAGTGAAAATGATCTTACCAACTCCCATAACAGGATAAGAGGAGTTGTTGGCGCATGTAACAGAGAGGCAGGCTCAAGTGAAGAGAAGAAACTGCGCTGTGAGGTAATATGTTTGGTCGCCCCACTATCAAAGTACCAAACATCTGAGTCTACTTTAGACATGCATTACTCATGAGAAGATGGGTCAAAACTGCAAACACTAGTAAACGCCCATTCTTCTTTCTACACAAGATTAGCAGACTCTGTTTTTGGTGTAGAGGCCTCTGCAACAACCATTCCAGCCTCTTTCTTCTTTGCCTCTTTTGCAGCCAATTTTGGACAGTTCTTTATGATATGATCATTTCCTTTACAGTACTTACAAAATAATTTTTTCTTTTCTGATTTCTTTTCATCTTTGTCTTCCCTCTTCGATTGTGCAGAATTAGCAGATTTCTGCTTACTACTTGAAGAGCTCCATTTTCCTTTGCCCTTCTAACTATCCAGGAAAGCTTGATCTGCAACATGCATAATGGACCTATTCTGCCTCGACTGATCTTCCTGCAATAGAACAGAGACTAACTCCTCAAATGACAAGGCATTTGGATTGCCTTTCATCATCAAGCAAAAAGTAGAAGCAAAACTCTGATATGAATCAAGAAGACCATTCAGAACGGTCTGCACAGTGAGCTATCTGGTATAACCTCATCAGCAAAAATCAACTGTTCCTTCAAGTCTTTGATCTTTGTTGGAAAACTATCCATAGAATCACCTTCATTCATGTGCTCACTCTCCAACTGTTTTCGGAAGTAAGCAACACGAAGCTCATTCCTAGCTTGGTACAATGTGGTAAGTGTATCCCAAGCATCCTTAGTTGTTCTGCAAGAGTGGGATGTGAGGAATAATGGCACGTTTGACAGACAAATCTATCAATGCATGTGCCTGGGCATCTCTGCCATCCCAACCAATTTGCTCTATAGTAGGTGCAATAGAAACCGTAGCACGAACAGGAATATGCAAAATATCATCATCTTGTTCTACATCAGCTTCAATACCTGTGGTTGTAATAGTTACAGGTGTGATAGGATGTTTTTCAACACCCTGCACAATGTTCCACAGTCCTTTTGCAATCAATACATGCCACATCATATAAGCCCACAATGGGTAGTTGGTACCATCCAACTTATCCTCAATAGCCAACATACAAAATAAATCATTGCTTTTAGCCATGGCCAGTGACTAAAATACCTTGACGTAGAAAATTGACTGTATCTCAAAAAGTTGAACGGAACTACGCAGACGAGTTCTGCTAAACCTGTAGCAGACTTTGAGATGCTTATACTGGCGAACTGAAACATGTATATACCTTTGGCACAAAAAGACAAAATAGCATGCACAAGTGCTGTGATAGTGCGTTCGGAGGCCGAAATGAGCTCAGATCACAATTTCGACACACATAGCAAAGCTGTTTTGATCTCTGAAACACCTTGAGTATGCTCACCAAATTTCGTGCGAATCTGAGACTGCAATCGGAGAGGCGTAGGCGACACCCTAGATGAAGAGGCGACCTGCTCTAATACCAATTGTTGGAGTTAGACATCTACGGAAGCACGCGAACAACACAAGGAAGAAGAAGAAGCTTGAAGCACAACACACAATACTGATTGTATTATTAGAGAATGTACAAAGATAAGTAGCCCATTAGGACAATAGGCATATATACAAGCGAGTGGAAAAAAACCTCCTAAAGAGGGAAAAAAGTGCCCCGACGGTCCTAGAGTGTTCACACACATCACTACCAAAATATATCACTCTTTTCATTGACTTGTAAGCTTTTATAAATAGGTAAAGAAAAGGATCTTTGAAAAAATTCGGATAGACTCGAAACGCATTGGAATTTCTATGGAAAGTTATGGCCAAAACTTTTAGAACACACCTTGCTTTGTACCGTGGCTAGAGAGGGAATATGCTCTTACCTCCAACACATACATATCCCTTAGCCTCATACGTCTAAAATCATTCGAAAACTAAAAATCCTTGGTGTGGCTAACATGAAGGGAGAATCCTTAGTACTCTTTATCCTAATGGATTCTTGTTTCCAAAAACATATATATGAGAGAGAGAGAGAGATGGGGATAGAGAGAATCATAGAGAGAGTGAGAGATGTTATTAATACTAACTACAAGGGAAAATGGTTAATATATAGCTCAAATTTGTTAAGTAGCTGAAAGTAGCTCAACAAAATATGAGACAGAGACAGAAAGAGAGAGATTTTATTATTACTATGAATATACATATGTGTGAACAAGGTTAATACATTGGACAAAGTTATTAAGCAGCTGAAAGGTTAATATACTGCTCCAAAGTTTTTATGCAGCTGAAATTAACTGTAGAAAACACAAGGCAAAACGCTTTTTTCTTTTGCGAACAACACTATGTTTTCGGGTAATTCTCTCTCTCTCTCTCTCTCAACGATATTGAGCTAATTCCATGGGATACCTAATCATGCACTGAATGTCAATTCCACTGTACTATGTATGTCATAATTTTAGATGGAGACATCAGTTTTGACTTAGTAGAAAGGTCGTATGTGAGCATATCATTCTGATAATTAGAGAATATTTAGAAGTATAATCATTTGAGTTCCTTTTTTGGATCTCTAGCTTGCTGGAATTTGTCCTCCAAATGTCATTATCTTTGACTTTTTTTTTCCTGGTCTTCTTTGACATACATACATAAAATTAAATAAATAAACATATACGTCTGTGTGATATATATATATATATATATATATATATATATATATATATATATATATATATATATATATATATATATATATATATGTGTGTGTGTGTGTGTGTGTATGTATATATATAGAGTGTGTGTGTGTGTTCGCGTGTATAATGGGTCGATTCAATTGTGGTGATGAATAAATCCAAATTTAAAAGTTGAACATGGAAGATCCAAAAAATGAGAACGATTGGTCGGAGGCAATGTACAATTCATGTTCAAGAGGGAAACGCCAAAAAATTGTACTCATCAAACGTCCTTCGTCAGAAAAATCTTTAGCACAAACAATTCTATAAAACAACGTGATTTATTTCTTAGTTCATTTGTTTTGCTTTGTGTACAAATTGGAGCTACGTTGAAAAGAAATCCAGAAGAGAAGACTTGAAAAAAAAAAGGAGAAAATTTAGAAAGCTCCACTTGTAATAGACTTGAAAAAAAAAAGGAGAAAATTTAGAAAGCTCCACTTGTAATCCACTGAGCCACATGAGGGCTACTCGGAAATCTTCCCATTGGCTCATCATATAATGGAGTATAACCACACTCTTTCTTTCATGTGCAACGATAAGCGATCTAGATTTCATAGCTCCATTTATGTTGAAAACATCTTGTAATAAAGTAAGTCTATGATCTAAGGGTCCAGTCGGTTCAGATAGATCTGAAATCAGACACCATTTGGTCACCCGTGTGTATGAACAAAGATCTCGAGTTTAGACTTACTATGAGGTATTGTGCTCTTGTGAACAAGTGATCCACTTAGCTTAGTGGTTAAGTCTCAAGGATGTGAAGGAGGAGGTCTTGGGTTCAATCCCCATGGGGGACATGGGGAGAGTATTTTGCCCAAAGAGATCTAGAGCCTTCTAGAAGCATCCACTTGAGTTAACTGGGACACTTGGCCCACATACAATTACATGACTGACACTTGGATGGTTAGTATCCACCTGCCCAAGCAAGCAGTCCCCTGGAGAGAGCTATATATAGAGGCATTTGGTTGGGAGGAGAGTCATCTCTCTAGCATGTGGAGAGAGCTATATATAGAGGCATTTGGTTGGGAGGAGAGTCATCTCTCTAGCATGTGGTGGTCGTAATGATGAGTTTCTTGCACATCTTTTGTATTTGATCTTGCTAACTCTTCTATATTTGGTCATGCGCCCAACTCTTCTTTGGTTTATTAGAATCAAAGTAGCCGTATTAGATGAACCTAATACAAAACGTTCTTCTTTGACTGTTATTATCTCCATAACTCAATTACACTAATGGAAAAAGTATTCATAGTGTCTTCCTTACTGAAATGAATGTCCAAATCTGGAATTGTCTCTAAGTTCAAAATATCATAAGATCTTTTATTGGTAAAGAGGACAACAGGAAGTGGATTTCATGGAACACTTCATGCTTAAATGCTGTAGCATGGATCCCAAAGGACAGAAAGGGGTGGCGTATTCTGAAAATGATTAGCATTGAAAGCTGGTTTACATGTAGTGTAGATGCTTCGTGTACTTTTATATGTAACTAATTCATGTGCCTGCAAGCCATGTGACATGTGGGAAAAGTTTGGAGTTTGGTACGCAGTCATCAACATTGATATAATCATCATTGACAAACAATTGATTGATAACATGTGGACGTCATCACTCACGTAGATAACCTATGTTGTATATTTTTTTAATCAAATAATAAAATTCTATTAAATTGTTTTATAAATATAAGATTTTTTTGAATATTTTTTTCGAATAAAAAATGATTCTTTTGTTCATTTCAATGAAATGATTTCGATCGAAAGATTAAAAATTTCGAATGGCAAGAATTCGATAAAAAAAGTTTCAATCAAATTCTTAATTTTCTGATCGAGAGATTATTTTTACTTTACAACCTTTCTTTGTCTTCATAATATTATCTTTTCGCTTAAATGTTTTTCGATCTATAAAATTGTAATTGATTTTTTTTTTTTCGATAGAACACTTTGTTCGATAGGAATGCTTTCGATTTAAAATTGGTATTCGATTGAAAAAGCTTCCAACTGAATATCCGATCGGAAAACTTTCCTTTGAATAGTGAGGTGGCTCAAATGTGTTGATGTGTCATCGAATGATTCAATTGAAATGATACTTTCACAATTATACAAAAATAAATGAAATCTCGAATAACGAACAATACAATCCAATATATGACTTATATCAAGACTTAGTACACACACATGACTAAAAAGCCCTCTTTGAAAGCCCTTGTCATGGAGTGAATCCAAGCTTTATTATGGTAACTAATAAAAATTCCAAAGGACCTCAATATGAATTAAAGACTTGAAGGTGGGTTCAAACTCAACTACATGGACACCTATTTTCTGGCGTCGCATTGCATGGAAAAGTTTGTTTTGTATATTGTTTCTAGGCTAATAAAAGAGTGCGTTAGCCTCCCCATTGCAACAAAATTCTTCAACGAATGAGAATGATGTTCGAGAGCTTTGGACATCTCTTTGTGGAAATTGACAATGACGTCGAATTTCTCATTCTTCCATTAGAGTTAGTGTCAATGAAAATAACAGAAAGATACAAATTGAAGGAAAATGTTTTCATTTGTCCAAAATCTGTAGGTGAATTGGTTGGGCATTCACTTCTTGAGGGTGATGTTGTGTGTTCAACTCATGTGGGTTGCTCGACGTACCTGGGTCAATGTGGCTAGTCTATCTATGTAATGCCTTCAGGTCCTTGAAACTAGATGCCTTTGGGTAGCCTTTTTCTTATAATGCTTCGGTACTTTAACCCTTGCTTTGTGGGATAGGGGGGTTCCATAGTACTATATCCTTCACTTGTACAAATGTTCTTTCAATACAAGGTGACATCACTACTATTCGGAGCCTTCTTTTCAGATCTCATCCTTTTCCTACTTTAGATAGACTATTCGGACTTCTAACATAAAGCAACGAGGCTATAAGATGACATGCAAGAAAAGTGTTCTACCAGTGTTAGACACGGCGTTGTTTTTTGCTTTTGTCATTAGATGTAATAGAGGCCTCTTGTTTTGTTGCAATGCTATTTGCGGCCCCACATTCCTTTGATAAAGACTTGTGTTGCATCTCTTATCCCCTTGCATTGAATGCCTTGAATGCTTCCTAGGAGCCATAACAAAGAAGACAAATGGGAACAAGGAAGTTCATTGATGAAGAAAAGTGAAATATTTATGAGGCATGTGTTTGGTCTAATTCCATTCATTGCACATCACTAAGTATGAGCTGATATCTCGGTATAAACACCTGTTAGAACAACAAATCGTGATAATGTGTCCATTTTATGAAAATTTCAAAAGTCAAATGCTCTGGAAGAGATGTGGTCGATCTTACTCTTGATAGTTGAATTGACTATTTTGGTGGTTTGGATTATTATAGATTTGTGAACTCATTAAAATATGTAGTATAAACCTTTTTTTTTCTAAAATAAAGTTCCATAGTAGCCTACTTTCGCAAACTTTAATGAATGGAAAGAACAACTCTACAAATGAATGGGTGTAATACCCATGGGACCACTGAATCCCACAAAGTAGGGGTTGCTAAATACTTGCTAGACCAGAGAAGGTTTGTAACCCTTTCATCCCCCTTATGAGGGTCCACTTTCTTTTAATCTTGTTGCTCTCAAGGGAAAACATTCTATGATGTCTAAAAGGTAGAGGCTTCTTACAATTGGAACTTCTTTTACCTAAAAGAAAATAGAGATTTCTCGATCGACCATTCTTTAGGAGGGCTACCAAAGTTGCTGGCACACCTCTTTTTCCTGAGACGGTCTCACCTCTTATGGCATTCCACAATTCTGAGGAACGAAATGATCACTTCACCCAATAACCCTTGCTTGCTGATTTGTCACTTTAGCACCATGATTTTCCCAAGGGCCCACCAAACAAACATTGACTTGGAGCTAGCTTTTACATTGGTCCAAATTCCATGGTAGGATAGCCTCCAAATATGAATGGTTGGATATAAATCAACACTATATGTGCTAGCTAGTCTAGTTGGCTTCTTGCCTCTCTAGTTGGGGCTAGGGGTTCAACCATTGCAGATGGTGCTATCAGGACATCCCTCACCACATAATGTGATGAGAAGATACAACATCTTTTTAGGACATCCCTCACCACTTAATCTGGTGAGAAGATAAACAATCCCCTTTGGGGATTTATGGGCCTTTAGAAAAAACTAGTTCTCTCATTTGCCCTAAGAGTCATCCCTTCCGAGCTTCTACCTTTAGGGGGCATTCTAGCTTTGTATCCTAACAGATGCTGGGCATTCAACCTCTACTTGTGTAGGATTTGGGGGTTCCCAAAGTGCTATGCCCTTGATTTTACTTTCAAATTGATTCAAATCAAACTTCCTTTCAAATAAAATGTATCCAAATCTTGATTAATTGTGGAAGTAAAGATGTGCTCAATTCACTCAAAGCCTGATTAATATATACTACAAGAGATGTGCTCAATCCGTTCAAAGCCTGAATAATCTATCCGACATGATCTACCAAATTCACCCAAGAGTCAACTACTCAACAAGAAATGAATTGGGTTCATCCAAATCCTGATCAAGCTATCCAAGAAGAGATGGTAAATATTTACCCACAGCATGATTTTGTTTTTAATTACGCTAATCAATTACCATTTTCACTTTATCTCCCTACGAGCTCAAACGTGATCTGAAGATTTTGAAAATTAGCCTTTCCTGAGTGCCTATTGATGTGCGCGTGTGCTGACGGTATGAACATGCAGTTAGTAGATTTGTTTTTTTTACTTTTTAAAGATTCAAGATCTTTCTTACCTGCATCGCTCAACCAAACATAAACATGTTTTATAGCTTCAAGATCTCGCTTACCCGCATCAATTATCGAAACATAAAAACAAAAAGAAAGCACGTGGATTGGTAAAACAAAACAGCTATCATTCTTGTTTGAGTAGCTCAAAGAGAGAAGATCACACATGCTGTCTGTGCGAGTTTATAGTTGGGCTGGCTGGGCATTCTGCCTTTTGAAGCTGGGGTGAAGGTTTAATCCTTACTTACGGAAGAAGAGTGTCGGGCTAAGGCCAATATCATGTTATTTTCAGTTGAAATCAACCTTCTCTTGTGTCAGTTTTAGGCTGTGTAACCCTTGTTTTGTGGAATACAGTGGTCTAGTGGATACTATGTCCATTCACTTATACAATTGCAATTTCAAAGTTAAAACTCAGGGGAATAAACTTCCGTTGAACCTCCATTTAAAAAAGATGACACTAAAAGATGACACATGCTAGCCATTGCTACCTAGTCGTCACTGCACTCTTACCGTCGCCATAGTAAAATTCTAAGCACAAAAATGGACGTCATCTCTGACTCCCACCATTCATCCCTCCGGCTACACAGTAATCTCTTTTCTTGAAAGGAGTGATGTATGTCATGATAGCTGCATGCACTCATGTCTTCGTTCTTTTTCTCTCCTCTTCAGAATGAGAACGGAGGGCATGGGCCATCACCATCTCCAACACCATGCGACAAATATTCTCCCTCTAGCGTTGTTTCTCACTAGGTGGTTCATCTCCTGCGTCGACCGAGGTGGCCCCATCTTCCTCCAGGCTCCATGTGCAAAAAATGCATGGCCCATGCCACCAGACAGACGACTCGACGAGCTTAACGCTTCAAGGATCACATAACTTAATACAATGCACATGTCGATGGTCTGTTACCAACCGAGTCCCGATGTCGCCCAAGCTCCCGATTTCTGATAATAAATTATAATAAACAACTTAGAATGATATAAAAGATACATCTTACACTCCCGTTGTCGCATTTAGATCATAAATGTTAGATTGGCTCAAACTATGCGAGAGAGTTTAGGAAATTAGGAGATGATTTGGGCTTGGGGCCTTCGCTGTGTGGCCCAAGGTCGTGTGCGTCATTACCAGCTCTTAGTCCTGCCTCTATCTCTACCGCTCTCTCTTTCTTTCTTCTCTTTCTACTGTCTTCAAGTGTGTTTCTTTCTGTGTCTTTTGCGAAATCGCTCTCGTTCCTCGTTTCATGCATCATGATTTATATGACCGGATCTAACAAAGAATGGCAAAGCCCAATGAGCTGCAGCCTCCATAGCTTTCCTATCCACAGATAGAGGTCTGCTCCGCCTCCCCGGTGTGCGTATGTCTGTCTTTCTGTCTGCATGTGAAATTGTGCGTGTATGTGGATGTGTGAATCCGTCTAGAGACTCCATACCTCGAGACCCCATCATCGCCTGCTGCAGATCATTTCTCCTATTCTAGATATTGGGCTGTGGGCCGATTGGCTCTCAACTCTCAAGTAAACGTTCACTCCTCTCTTCTGTACGTATCACTCTCCAGCATGCATACACGCACATTCCACACGAATTTACGGAGCAATGAGCTCCCTCCCTGGCCTCTAGTTTTGGGTGTTTCCTACATTCAACCTGATGAGCTCATCGGGGATCTAGAGAGAGGAAAAGCACACGCAGGTCAGCCTTCAGACGACCGAACCTGGGAGAGAAGCTTCAGTAAGAGAGATAGTAGAGATAGAGAGACGAAAGAGAGAGTAGAGATAGAGATAGAGAGAGAGACTAGAGCCCACGTTTGGCCGCTTGTCAAGCACGATTCGCAGAGCTCTCTGTATCACGGCCTTCGTTTGTACGTCCCGACTCCCCCTCTCTGCTGTTGCTCTTCTGTGAGAGCTTCTTCTCGAAGTTCTTGCTATCTCAAAGGGATTGAGTCCCTTTTCCCAGTCTAGACGCCCAAATCCCATCCCTTGTCGCCTGATTCGGGTGTCTCTCGAGGAGCTCGCGAATCATTCTGCATTTCCCTCTCGACGCTACCTTGGCTCATTGACGCACAGTTGTCAATGACAATGACCTCGTAGGCAGGATTACAGGGTTCCTCTGCTTTAGGGATCGATTCCTCCCTTCATCAAATGTGCGTTCTATCAGGGCCATGTTGCTTTGCCTTTTGCAAATTAGCAAGCTGCGTTCTGCTCGAAGCTATGCCCGCACGCACCATCATCCTGAGAAGTATGTGATAGTTCTGTTACGACGAGGTCTATTAACATGTCCATTTACAATCAGAATATACAGAGAGATTCTCTCCTGACTCTCAATCTTCTCACACCACCAGTTACATAGCTCAGCCATATCTTAAATTATCAACTCATTTGCGTGCGTACCATCTCACTCTTCCACACTCATATTCACATCACGAACCCTGGTTCTCTCTTCTGTAAGAGTTACATCAATTCTGTCTCTCTTTATCGCTCTGTCACCCAATCGTCGTCGTCGTCGTCTTCTCCCCCCATCTCTCTCTCCTTTCAAAGCTTTCATGCTCTTGTACTTTTGTTCTTGACCTCAAAGACCTCTATTTCCTGGACTCCCTTTGCCTTCTGTTCCTTGGACCCGCTGGTTTCTCTCCCATCTGCCCTGTCCCATTTTGTCGAATTGACCGCTAACTCAATATCTCTCACATTGCGAAAGGTAAACATTCCTCTGGCCATAGCCGGCGATCCCCCCTCCCTAAAAAAAAAAAAAAATAGAGACACGCGCGCTTTTTGCTCTTTATATCTCGCAAGGCAGTAAATCGCGGAGCAGATAGGACAGATCTGGATTTTGATACCAAATGGTTGAAACATTACAGGCAAAGGTATTCCTCCCGTGAGCTTACTCCCCAAGCTCGTTCCTTTGCCCTGACCCATCTCTCTAATTCATTCTGTAATTTCTTGCATACGTCTCTATAATCAATAGAGGAGCTGATGCTCTCTGTTAAACCACCCACGTAGAGATACATACATGTACTGAATCAGGGATGCATTGACTTGAATCAGGTACAGAATCGTCTTGTGCGGTTTAAGGTCTTGAAATTTGTGACTATCTTTCTGTTTGCGGGCTTGTTTATCATGCCCATATCCATTCTGTTATACTTTCAAGAGGATAGTAAAGTGGATATTTCATCTTCTTTTTTGTTATAATCCATTAGCCCGTTGTCTGTTAATATCAGGTTCCATACGTTTGATTTACTTGAGCCAAACCTGTATCAGCTATAATCTTAATTTGGTTCTCTACGTGTTGATGGCTTGGTGTTGATATTCTTAGCTAAATTTTTGAATGGCCATCTAATGTTATCTCCAGAGATTTTGTTTGGACCTCATAGATCTCGCATTCCTGCATTATAGCTCAAGAACTTCGACACGATACATTAATTCTTTGGATTAATTCTTGTGAGTGGGTGTATCTGTTTGTTTGTTTGTTTCTCACACACACACACACACACACACACACACACACAAAGACAGAGAGAGAGAGAGAGAGAGAGAGAGAGAGAGAGAGAGAGAGAGAGAGAGAGAGAGAGAGAGAGAGAGAGAGAGAGAGAGAGAGAGAGAGAGAGAGAGAGAGAGAGAGAGAGAGAGAGAGAGAGAGAGAGAGAGAGAGAGAGAGAGAGAGAGAGAGAGAGAGAGAGAGAGAGAGAGAGAGAGAGAGAGAGAGAGAGAGAGAGAGAGAGAGAGAGAGAGATGCTGAGACTTCTTATTGTGATGATCCGCCAGCTCTGGTGATAAATTGTTTTCGATCAATGAGACAGTACGCGGATTTCTACTCAGAGCTGTGATTGAACATCTCATTCCTAAATTAGGTGAATTTGTCCATGATAGGATCCTTGAAAGATGCTTTGGAGGCTCAGAGAGGCCTATCACTTGTCCGTTATGTAAAAACCATGAGGACTTTCTTGAACGAACTCCCATCACAGACGAAAAAGAGACATTTATCTCATAAAAAGATTCCACCAATTGGTTTATTCTGCATGTCTGGACCTGTGGCACATGCAGACGACGAAGAAGATGAAGATACTGAAGCTGTGAACAAAATGTTTGATGATTATTCAACTTCCATCGACACCCCTGAAAGCAAGCAATGGCAAACCGCCAAGAAGGACATGTATCAGCCCAAGAAAGAGGTAAGTGTGGTGAGTAATGACAAACTTCGGCCCTTGGATGAGCATGACAAGGATGGATATGCTAATAAGTTCATCAAACAAAGTTGGCCAGATGGATGTGTCTACGAAGGCAAATGGGCTTCTGATCAGCATAGTGGACGAGGTAAAATCATCTGGCCATCAGGATCCTCATATGAGGGTGAAATATCTAGAGGTTGCCTGCATGGAGTAGGCACATACAGAGGTGCTGATGGGGCCATATATAAAGGAAATTGGAGAATGAGCAAAAAGCATGGATTTGGATGGAAGAAGTACGTCAATGGTGATGTATATGAGGGTACATGGAAATATAATGTGCCTGAAGGAGAGGGCAGATACTTCTGGATTAATGGCAGTGAGTATTATGGAGGCTGGAAGGGTGGAGTTATGTCTGGGAGAGGTGTTCTGGTGTGGGAGACTGGGGACAAGTACGATGGACACTGGCTGAATGGGCTAGCTGATGGGCGTGGAGTCTACACATGGGCAGATGGAAGCACTTACTTTGGCACTTGGCGGAAAGGCATCAAACATGGCAAGGGCAAATTCTTTCCTCCAGGTAGCAGTCGTGTTGGAAATGAAAGTTTGTACTCTTCTTTTCCTCCTAGTGTTGAAGGAAGTGAGGAAATGGATGGATGCATAGAAAGCCCCACGAGGCAAAAGGTGTGCTCTCCCTCTGATGTGCCAGAAGAACTTCGGAGATCAGGCCTTGGGTTGCCCCCAGAGGAGCTCTCTCTAGGGAAAGTTGTCACCTCCTTAGAATCTGATGGAGATAGAAGTCTTGTGATGGAAAGCTTATGGAGACTTGAAACCTCAGCTGCATATCTTCCTAGTATTGACGAAGTCACATATCAAAGTAAGTGTGTATTCGAGGATAGCGATGAAAATCTTTCTTATGGAGAGGATTTATCAATTTCTGAAGGGGATTACACACACTCTAAGTGGTTTATGGAGAAGAAGATGCCTGGTGAAACTATATCAAAGGGTCATCGCCATTATGACTTAATGACAAGTTTGCAGCTTGGAATCAGGTAGATTCATTTGTATATGGATCATTCCCATCTGCTCCATCTGCATCATTCTCATGTACATAAACATTGTCAATTAAGACCCCTATGGTCACAAAGGTACTGGATGCATGAATATTTACAATCTCCCTTTTAGGATATGTTGAATTTTGTTTTTCTTTTTCAGAAACTCAGTGGGGAAAGCTATGCCCGATCAGAAAAAATTGGTTACTGCAGATTTTGGCTCAAAAGCAAGGACTAAAGTTAGCTTTCCACGAGAAGGCTCACATATAACCCCCCCTCATCAAGCTGCAGATTTTAAATGGAAGGATTACTGTCCCAAAGTTTTCAGGTTGGTGGATACATTTTTAGTCTCAGTTAGTACTTCTTTCTGACATGGCATCAGTCTTCAACAAGGTTGGGCTCCCTATAAAATGGAGAGATTTCTAATTCCATTTACCTATGAAATGGACATAGGTGGTGTAAATATAGTCTTTGAGCTCTTTATGCTGGAAATCAGACTATAAACAGTACTTTCTTTTGCTGTATGCTTCTGTTCTTATATGTGTGTAATATGTACACTCTTGCAGACACTTGAGGGAGTTATTCCAAATTGATGCAGCTGACTATATGCTGTCTATTTGTGGTAATAATGGGTTGCGAGAACTTTCTTCACCTGGGAAAAGTGGAAGTGTCTTTTATCTCACTCAGGATGAAAGGTTCATGATCAAAACTCTTAGAAAATCAGAAGTAAAGGTTTGTATACTTTATCAGCTTTTGATAAGTACCATCGTTTAGCATAGACCTCTTACCACGCTCTTGGAACATTCAGGTTCTCCTGAGAATGCTACCAAGGTATTACAACCATGTAGAGACTTACAAGAACACTCTTCTTACAAGGTTCTTTGGGCTACATAGATTTAAGAATTCATACGGACAAAAGGTACAAGCCTGGAGCATATCTAATGCACTTAAATTGTCTTGTGTCCAGGTGTTGTAAAGAGTTAAATCATTTGTATTGCAGGTCCGCTTCATCATCATGGGAAATGTAGTTTCCACAGATTCATGGATTCACAGAAGATTTGACTTGAAGGGCTCTTCTCAAGGAAGATCTGCTGAAAAAGAGGATACAGATGAGCGCACAACTCTGAAGGACTTAGATTTGGAATTTGTTTTCCAGCTTGATAAATCATGGAGGCATGCAGTCTTGGAGTAAGTGGAATGAAGCTTGCTCTTATGAATTACTGATACCTGTATCATCCTCTCATTAAATAAGATTTCTCTTTCTCTCTTTTTCTCGTTCAGCCAAATATCGAAGGACTGCAAATTTTTGGAGTCAGAACACATCATGGACTACAGCCTCTTATTGGGGCTTCATTTTAAGGACCCTATGAAGTACACCTCTGACAATGATAGCTCTGTTGCTGATCCACCATTGTATGATGTCGTACTTTCAAGATTCTTGGCTGAAAGTGGTACGCATATCTGAATCTGCCTTTTTAACCATGCCTGTCCATGACTACATTTTTGTGTAAGAATGTACATCATGACATCTTATTGACAGGCACCTTATTAACATTTCAAGAGCATGGAAGTACTCTTAGTGTGTTCCATCATTATTTTTATAGGTGGCTTTATGGAAGTGGAAGTCGTTCCTAATCAACTTGCTCAAAAGAAACAGGCACTTGGACCAAATAAAACCATGCTCAGAAGACAAGGAACTTTCAAAAGCTTATCCGAAGATGCAGCTAGATTCGCTTTGCTTTTTCCTGAGAATGAGAGGTACAATGCTTTAGTCATTGTAGGGTTTAGAATTGGATAGACTAGAAGGTGATTTTAATTCCCAAGTGTATGCAGGGGTAATGTTCACATAGGCTATAATATGCCTGCCAAAGCATATAGAAGGCTCGTTAATGGAAAAACCAGTGTCAGCTTCGAGGAATCCTATGATGTTCTACTTTATTTTGGAGTCATTGATATCCTACAGGAATATGACATGGGGAAAAGACTGGAGCATGCTTACAAATCTTTTCAGTTTGATTCTTTGTCCATATCTGCCGTTGATCCTGCTCTTTACTCCAAGAGATTTCAGCAATTTATGCATGAGATCTTCCTCGCAGATGGATGAAGGATTGATCTATGGCATTTGAGCAGTTCATGAATGAGATATCTCTGGCAGACAGATACAGTTTGCATCTATGTGACACAGGAGACCTTACCTCTGAGGAGTCTGATACTGGATACTATATTGTTATATTCGTAGATGAGAAAGGCATGAAACGTTCCATGAGCTGTCATTTGAATGAAACACTCATTTCATGACAAGTGTTCTGCATGAAGTGGCATATCCATGGAAAGACAGCATGCATACATTAGTGACATCAATGATAGCACCCAATGCCTCATATGCTACAGTGAGGAAGATATGCCAACAGCACTTTCACAACAGCTTGCAAAGGAGAAGCAGACAGAGCTTTCAAAGTGCACACTTTAGGTTGAATGCTGAGACAAAGGCAAGAATGCCCTAGAATATTGTGCGTCATGAAGCACCAATAGAAACCCAATAAGTTGGGAGATGATTGCTTTTGAAGATTGAGGATTCACCTGCATAATGTTGGTGATGCAACACATGCTTGGTGACAATGAGGATGCAGGTCTTTCATATAGTCTACCATACAGAGTCAAAATCAGTGATTGGGTATGATGAGGATGATGTTCTGACCATATCAATACAATCAAGCAAATGCTCTTTAGTTCACATATCACTTTGATGGTTGTTGATCATGAAGGTGCATTGGATAAACTTGTTGCTAGTTCAAGACGAGCAGGAGATGAACAAGCTAGTGAAAAAGATAAGAAACTGATTGCAAAGCTTTCAGAAAGCCCTTTAAATCATAATGGGCAAAGTGAGCGATCACTCATGCTGCCTTCAGCCTTTCGCTGAAGAGGAAAGTTCATATTTTCCAAGAATTTCAGTGCGATATGGAGAGTATTATCAGGCCCTAGTATTGTAATCTGCCCTTTTTAGAATGATCATGGGCTTTTAGTACTTGTGCTGCATATAGAAAGCACAGTTGGCAATGTTGATTTTAAATGAATAGCCAGAGTGCTGATCATGTATGTATATTATGCCACCCCTATAAATACAGTGTATAACTAGCCTAGGAGCATACAAACTTTTATTTGTCTGTAACTGTTGTAAGCTCTAGGCTTTTACTGTACATGCATGTGGCCAAAAGAAGACCCTTGATCAAAGTCACATGTACTCAACAGAAGCATATGACCATTCCTCACCTATATGATAAGTTAAGTTTGTTGATCTCTCTTCGATAAACTGTATGACATTCTTATAGTCCTTGAGTGTCCTTTCCCTTAGTGTCTCACGCTGGGTCCTTTCCTTTTATATTGGAAAACCCTCAATCCTAATTGTACTGCTTACAAGTTAAGAGAAACTACATTGTTACTCAAACAAAACATTTTGTGGTCCCCTTCTATGGCAGGAGTACGTCGTGCTACCAGAGGGTATCGCGATATAACACATAGCTTTGTAAAATCTCTGACCTTACCATATTCAGGCATAATTGAGAATTCCATTATTTTCTCCCCTTGGATTTCTTTGTTTTGTATAAATTCCTGGTGTTCATAACTTGGTGAATTGAAAGATAGATGTCAATGACAATTATATCCCAGGCTTACAGATGGGTTCTATCCCTCAATTTTGAAGGTCTTTGCCCCTGGCATACACGGGTAACATATGCCCTTTTGGCCCCCCATCACCGACTCAGAATTAAAAAAAAAAATCCTGTTATAATATGTGTTGCAACTTGTAATGTGAGCACTGTTGCTTATTTCAACTGAACAACAGATGTGTTTATATTTATGATTTGACCTTTGCCCAAGACTTTGAGGGCAAAAACTGTTATTCTTTTATAAGTAAACAAATCATAATTAAGTGTCGCACTGGATTAACAGTATTCACTCTGACAGGAACTCGATTGTTGAGTTTTTAAGTTCATACCCTTGTGTCAGAGAGAGAGAGAGAGAGAGAGAGAGAGAGAGAGAGAGAGAGAGAGAGAGAGAGAGAGAGAGAGAGAGAGAGAGAGAGAGAGAGAGAGAGAGAGAGAGAGAGAGAGAGAGAGAGAGACTGCACAATTTCATCCTTGTTCGTCTTCACCTTCTTATTTGCGGGTCCAAAGGTTAGGACGGGTACCAACTTATTTGCCCATTTTGGAACAACTTCTAGATTGAACAAATAAGCGTCAGGCAATTCATCAGACACTCCTTGCGGTGACTCGCCTGAGGTGATGCGAGAAAGGTGATCCACTCTGAGATGGGTCTTACCTTGCCTAACAACCACTTCAAAGTCATATTCCATTAGTAAGAGGAACCATCTTACTAAACATCCTGTACTGCAAGGTTTATTGACCAAGTATAATAAAGCTTGATGATCGGTGAAAAATTTGAACTTGTTGGCCAATAGATAGTGTCTAAACTTCTTCACCGCGTATACCATGCCTAAACCTTCTCTTTCAGTTGTGGTGTAGTTCCGTTCAGTAGCATTCAATTGCCTACTAGCATATGCTATCGGCAAATCTAGATTGCCTTCACCTGTGGGTTGTGACAACACACATCCTATTGCGTAATTGGATGCATCCACATGTACATGGAATGGCTTATTCCAATTAGGAGTGGTCAGTATTGGTGCTGTGCACAAATGTCTCTTCAGCATAGTGAAGGACTTCTCACATTCATCGTTCCACTCAAAATTTGTCAACAAGGCATAAAGAGGCTTAGCTATAATTGCATACATGTGAATAAACCTTTGGTAATATCCACAATGGCCCATAAAGGCTTGTACCTCTTTAGCATTCCTTGGCCTCGACAACTCCACTATGGCTTTTACTTTGTCCTCATCTATTGATATTCCGTTCTTAGAAACAATATGACCTAAGATTTTACCTTGACGTACCATGAACACACTCTTTTCTAGGTTGAGACACACTCGGTATTGTCTACACTTGTTGAAGATCTGTCTGAGTTCAGGAATGTGATGTCTCCTTTCTTGGGAATGAGCACATAAATCATCCACATATACTTCTAATCTCTTTCGCAAGAACTCTTTGAAGACATGACACATGAGCCTTTGGAAGGTTGCAGGTGCATTAGTGAGCCCAAATGGCATCACACAAAATGCAAAGACTCCCCACTCTGTGGCAAATGCCATTTTTTTGTTGATCTTCAGTGCCAATGGCTACTTGGTTGTAGCCCCATAATCCATCAAGGAAGCTATAAACTTCCTTGCCCGCAACACGCTCCAATAAATGATCAGTGATTGGAAGTGGATAACTATCTCTAATCGTAGCGGCATTAACTTTTTTAAGGTTAATACACACACGTAACTTCCCGTTCTTCTTGGGCACCACTACAATGGGGGGACACCCATTCAGTATGCTCAATCTCATAGATGAATCCGACTTCAATCAATCTGTCAATTTCCTCTTTTATTTTAGCTGCATAGGTGTCATTATATGTGTAGGGCTTTTGTTTGGTGGGTTTAGCATCAGCCGTCATGGGGATAATATGAGAGCAAATTTTTGGATCTACTCCCTTCAAGTCTTTATAGTGCCATGCAAACACGTCCCTATATTCCCTTAACAAGGCTACCAACTCTGCTTCTTCTTCTTTACTTAGGTCATCTCCTATGTACGTACATCTCTCTTCGTTCTCTTCAATGGTGACTAAGATTTTTTTGGTCTTTTCTTTGTTATCATACGCTTCTCTTGTGGTGGCCTCTCTCATAGGCATTCGTACCAAAATTTTAGGGTCCTCCACTTCATATTTCTTGAAATTTTCTGGCACTTCGAACAATGATTCCTTCTCTTCTTGTTTCACTCCTTGTCTTTTCTTTTTCTTGTTACCTCCCTCACTTTCTTCCTTTGAATTTACAGTGTTAATGCTTGTGAGAGGTTCTTCTTCAGGTTGGTTAAATACTCCTACATCTTCTAGATAGTGCTTCTCCGAGTCAAAGCAACTATCCATCACAATGGACTCTAGATCGTCATCGTTCTCTTCTTTTTCTATGAAGTCACTAGGGTCACATTCTTCTAGCAATGGCTGACACATGAACACTGAGATATCATAACCCTCCTCATCACAATGAGGTGTCCATTGTTCTTCATTGACAGCAATGTCCATGGTGGCTAAGATTTCTGCCCAGCCATGAGGCTCAAATTCCTCATCTGGAAAGATCATCGGTGTATAGGCTGGGTCTCTAATTGGTCTCTCTCCTTGAGAAGTTCCTTTTTCTCTCGCTTTTAGGCGTTTCTCCTCTTCCTTTGCGACCTTGCACCTCCACAAATGAGTATCTTCATGCATCCAAGATGTCTCTGATGAACTTTTAGAATGCACAGAGATCGAATCTTCTTGCTCCTTGTGGATAGGATTCCACTGTAGGGGTGGTACATCTCTGAAGGTGTAGTCCTTCAAATTGACCTTGGTTGTAACCCCTAAGCGCTGCAAGTACAAGGAATTGGTTCCCCAATCCTGTACAACTTGCAGTTGTCGTAGGAAGGGCCTTCCTAGGATCATTTTGTAGGTAGTAGTTTTACCAAAGTCACATATAGCAAAGGTGTGCTCAAACTCTACACCACACGTGGTTAGAGTTATCCCTTCTAGCAATCCTAGAGGTCTTTCAACATGGCCGTCAGCCATCTGAAGCTTCATTCTAGTTGGTCTTAATGCAGGTTTACCCCATTGCTTCCACAGGGAAGTGGTCGCAATAGCAACACCAGCACCAGAATCTATGATCGCTTTGGTTGTGTAACCTTGGTAGGTGATTGGAAGATAAGTATTACCTTCCTCACCTTTGTTCATGTCCCCTATTTTGTTTATAGGTATCTCTGGAACTTTCTGGTTAGAGTTTGCTTTTGGCATATTGGAAGCAAGTTCTGGAACCTGATCCTTCACATGATTCCATAGCTCAGGTTTTGCTTTGAGCAGCTCTTCCACAGTGAGATGACACTGAACCTTAGTTTTCTTCACGACATCAGTGTTTCTTGGAACCATCGAGTCTTCGTTTCTAATCAATATTGTGGGAGCTGTGATCTTGAGAGATTCAGATTCCCATGGGCCTGTGAATTGTGGCAACTCTTGTAAAGAGTTGGATTCAAATCCTGAACTTTCGTTTTCTTGTTGCTCGGCTTGGTCTCCATAAATAGATGGAATGTCTTATGGGAATCGATCGTGACGGTCATCAATTTCCAAAATAGGAGGGGAAACATCCTTCTCCTTGGCCCATTTTGCTTCTTGTATTTCCCGCAAGTACTTTTGAGAGTGTTGTTGAATTGAAAGAGGTTCTCCCTCATCTATGGAGTCAGGAACATAGACTTGCTTGGTGATAAGCTTTCTCTTTCAATAGTTGGTTGAGCCTGTGGAGGTAAAGAAACTTGAGGTTTATTTACCAACTGCTCTAATCTATCTAGTAATCCCTGGAAGTGCAAACCCGGTGTAATAGCATTCGTCTGATTGAATGATTGATTGGCCTCGAACATAGCTTGAGCTAGTTCCACCATTTTTATGCACATTTTTGTCCGTTCAATCTCTAAATCTACTCTAGGGTGGCTCTTGTCTAGGTTTGCAGGCGTTGGCCCTTCTTGAAGTCGAGCCTGGTATGCCTTGAACATCATGTCCAAGCCTTCTGGGGTTGGATCTGCAAGAACAGACCCTGGTTGTGGTTCATTTACAGTGGTTGGTGGGTGGGGATGAGGTTGGGGATGAGGTGGTGTGGATGGAGTTTTGACGTGCGAGGGGCTTTGAGAGGCGATATCTTCTATTTTTGTTTGTGCGTCTTTTAGGCTTTCTTCTAGTTTACATAACTTCTTGGTCCACTTACGATTGGCTTTCTCACTAGTATCCTTCCATGTTCTTGTTTTTGTCTTACTAGGCTCTCTTGATTCACTTGGCTCTGATTGCTCAGCTGGTTTAGCTTGTTGTAAGGCTTGTGCCCTAGTAACTGCCTGTATAGGAGCCACATTATCGCCACTAGAACTTGAATCCCCTACTAGGCCTACCACATTAACTGGTGTAACCTTTGGTGCACTAGAGGGATGTCCGGGACAATCTCTTAAGAGTTGTTCTTTGCCACACTCAAGACAAACGACTTGTATTGTGACATTTTGCCCTTGTGTCGGAGCTAGTGGTTGGGGTGGTTGTTGTCCTGGTGTAGGTTGAGGTTGGCTATATCCTCCATGTTCATATGGTCTAGTTGCTCCTCGTGGTCCTAGCCATGGGTTATACCTAGGAACATCTCTGCCTTGTTCCCTAGGAGGGTATTCATATGGTCTCCATTGGGGTGGTACAAATGGTCGTGGTTGTCTATTCATTGGATAGTTTCAGTTTTGTAGCTGGGGAACTTTTGCTCACTATAAGGGTACATGTTAGGCTCCAGAGTTGATGATCTATCGTATGGGTAAGGTTGTGATAACCCTAATCCTTCTCTCGTGCAGACATGAGCTGGATGATCTCCACCACAAAGTGTGCAACTTCCTAACATTGACACTCTCAAGGGGAAGTTCTGGTAGTGTCCTTGTACTCCTAATTTCTTGGCCACTAATGCTACCACTTCCTCCACATAACTCGAACTAGCAGTCTCATCGCTCCATGTATCCTCTGTTTTGGTAGGTTCTTGTGTGATTTTGAGATCCTCAGCTAAGTTGTCTTCCAAATCTATGCACTCTTGAAGACACTCACTCAGAGTTTGCAATCATTTTATGTATACTAAGATTCTCAATGTTCCATTCGTTAGACCTCCTAAAAATAGGGATATCATTTTCTGCTGAGAAGGTCTCTCTATCACAGGGCATCGGTCTACATATTGACAAAATCTTCGTGCTGCATTTTTTACTCTCTCTTTGGGAGCTTGTTTGAAACTATGTAGTAAGGATGACGAATTATGCTTGATCCCTCGCTTAGTGAATTCCCAAATAACTTCTTGGAAGAAATGTTCAATATGTCCAAAACAATTTGGATCCAAGGATTGAAACCAATTTAGGGCTATTCCCATGAGAGTTAGCCCAAAGGATTCATATTGCATGAAAAAATCATCCACTTGCTCCACTCGTAACACTTGCTTGAATTCTGCCATGTGGTCATAGGGCTCTCCTATGCCATCGTAACGATTTCGCATACATTTGGCCAATTGGATTGGTCTTACTCTTTTGTCTAGCTCTGGGGATTGAATTACGATGGGGACACCTTGGGGCGGTTCTGTCCTAAAGGTGGGTCTATTCATATTTCCCATTCTCTGACTAGTGTGGCCATGGGGGTTGATTCCTGGCATGGTGAATTGTTCATGTGGTCTATCGGGCAGACTACCTTGGCTCGTCTGTCCTAACATCACATTTTCTGTTCTTTGCTGGCTCTCGAATGGGTTTTGCGAGGTAGTTGCCTGATCTCGAGCTAACTCTTCTCTTTCATTAATCTGATCAGGGTTTTCGGTTACTACATATATCTGACCCATCTTGTCCATGTAGACTCCATCTTCGTACTTGACTGCTGGTCTTGGAACTATTTCTAATTTAGTAGTGTTTCTCATTCTTGCTACTGACCTGTGTAGACCGTCGAGGTAGACGGGTATTCCTTGCAGGTTAGTGGATATGTATTGAAGAGACATCCTATATTCCCCTTCCACTGTAGACATAAGACCTTCCCTAGGTACGGATCTATGCATGTCTTCCGAAGCCAAGAGTCTCTCCTAGTTAAATGACATTTTTGACTCACTTGTCTATGAACTCAGCACGTACTGTTAACCACTGAGTAGTGAGTCCCTGACTTGGTGGTGTGGTTGACCTTAGTTTCAAGTGATTTGGTACCTTATCTATCCCTTCCAAGTATCAACTTGAGCTTAGGTTCATAAGCCTTGTCTACAAGTCCAAAATTGTCCTTTGAATTGCTCAAAATCTTGTGGAACCCCTTGCTTCCAATGAGCCCAAAATCACTCCGAACGGATTTTGTATGAGAAAGTTATGCCAGTTCAGGGTTCTGGGGGTTAAAACAGGGAAACAGGATCCCTCTGGGAGTACCTCAGGATAGGCGATACGATACCAGATTTTCCACGCAATACCACTATGGACGATACCACCAAGTCCACGATACGATACCAACCTCACGATACGATACCAGAAATCACACGATACGATACCTCTACCTTCGACGATACGATACCAAGTTAGTGGACGATACGATACCAGATTTCTCACGATATGATACGAGGGTAAGGGACAATACGATACCAAAAATTTACACGATACGATACTGGTTTTATGGACGATACGATACCAAAGGGTCAGACAGTATGATACTAGTTTTTTGCATGATATGATACTAGAATAGGCACGATACGATACTAGAATAGGCACAATACGATACCGCTCGATCAACGATACGATACCAGGTGGACCACGATACGATACCACCGGGATGACCACGATCGCGATACCAGCACTTGACGATACGATACCAAAATGGTATCGCGATACCTCAAGTGGGCGTGCATGAGACGATACCAAAACAGGAGGCGATATGATACCAACTTTGCACGTGATACGATACCACCGGGATGACCACGATCACGATACCAGCACTTGACGATACGATACCAGAATGGTATCGCGATACCTCAAGTGGGCATGCACGATACGATACCTCGACAAGTATCGCGATACTCAGGAATTCTGGTATCGTGATACCAAAACTCAACCGGACACGATACTTGGAGATTTTTAAGCCCAAATTCAAAAATTTTTGCAGATATGTGTACCTTATGTTCTCCTTGTCACTCCTATTAGCCTGTACATGCAAAATCACCCTCCAAAAGCACGATATCACCGTCGCGATACCAAACGCTGTTCCTCTCATGCCGTGATACTGTCGCCCAGTTTCTTGATGTTTTAGTGGTGCAAATCTCTGTATTTCAAAGGCGCCTAAGCTCTGAACCCTCTTTGAACTCTTTGCATACCAGTAAGGAAGAAAAAGAGGTAAAATGGGGAGTGTACAGTCAAAAAAGCGAAAAAATCAGAGAAGGAGAAGATGAGAGGAGGTGGTGGTGATGATGATGATGAAGAAGAGGGAAAACTCAGAAACTGAACTGAAAATGGTGATTTTTTTACCTTCCAACGTCGCTACTCTACGTCTTACCGTCACACGCTCATCCTCCAAGCTCTTTCCCCAGCAACGGTGCCAAATTTGGTGTCACTCTAGCACAATGGCACGTACCAACGTGAGGAGCTTCACCTCATAAATGTCAATCCATGGAGACGTGAGGACCGGTATGAAGACCAAGAGCAAGTGAAGTGCACAAGTGCGTGAGTGAAAGCATACAAACATGCACACACATACACACACACGCACATAAGGTAAGAGCAAAGAGTGGAACAATGGAAGGACTTGAATTACAAAAGAACTCTCTTACAAAGCTGAAATCTACAACAAGCTAACCCCCAAAAATGAGCTCTCCAGCCCTTTTTATAGTTTTTTGAGTGGTTTTGGCCCTGTCCAGACCTAGTGTCCGGCCTGGTTAAAAAATAGGTTCCAAGGCTTATTTGGGGACTCAAACGGAATCTAAAAATTATGAAAATTGGTAGGATGATACTTCTAATATCCTCAAGCTCGAGGACTCCTCGGCTTGAACAAAATGGAGTTGTAAAAATGGAAAATGGTATTTACAATGGTTTTTAATGACAAAAGTCACTATATTTATAGGGATTTTGGAGACTCAAACGGAATCTAAAAATTATGAAAATTGGTAGGATGATACTTCTAATACTCCTCAAGCTCAAGGACTCCTTAGCTTGAACAAAATGGAGTTGTAAAAATGGAAAATGGTATTTACAATGGTTTTTAATGACAAAAGTCACTATATTTATAGGGATTTCTTCTGAAAATTTGACATGTGCTTCTTGGAGCTCCCTACATGCTCCTTCTTCTTGTGTGTCCACTTCATTGATGCGCTTCGCTGCTTGTGTGTGACCTTGACTGTCAACAGGAAGCTGTTGGGGCTTCACTCACTAATTAGAAATATAGACAAGAAGATGTCAATGAGAAGAGGAAGGACTAAGAGCCATATAAGTTAGACATTCAAAAACCTATGAGTATGTGAAGGGACAAATTCACAACTGTAATATCGAGTAAACTAAAGAATCAATTTTGTTATCAAAATCAAAGAGATTACGTGGTTCTTGAATTTAGGAGCATAGAGATCAGTTGTGTATATAAGTTCATCTGATGGAGCAAAAAATAAAAATGTAGAGAGAGAAGAGAGAGGGAAATAGACTATGCCAAAATGTAGACTGTAGTAGATACAGACTGAGCATAAGTGTAGTAGAGAGTAGAGGAGTTAGTAGAGAACTCTATTTGTAAGTCCTACATGTGAGAGAGGCAGTCCAGATAATTTCTAAGAGAGTTGGTGATGGAAAGCTCCTTAGTGTAGGAGAACTTTTTGTGGTTATGAGCAGAAGAGTTCCATACCATTTTTTACAAATCTTCTCTAATAGAAAACACATATTTGTGGAATAGAAATTGATTCAATTCTCTCTTTGTGAAGAAATCTAACTGATTTAATAATTGTATGAATATTAATTAGAGTTACAAGTTTTTCTGTCACATTTTTCTTGATCTTGTTAGAGCCAGTTCTCAACATATAGTGTAAAGGTTTTCATAAGTGATAGCTCAGTGTGAAATTATCATCTTCCATTATAGAGGAACGAAAGATCTTTGCAAACAGGCATGTGTACCCTAAAAATTATGGTCAACTGTGAAGGTATGTTGAATTGATGAAGTCAAGTATTCGAATTTTTGTACAAGTGGAAGCAGAGGTAGTAAACCAACAGAAAGACACTAGAATGTGGGATTTCTTTGAGTTTTTGACATCAAAAGGTCACCGAAAAGAAATCGTAGACCACCAAAAGGAAACCAGTCACCAAAAATGTATCGGAATGAAATCCGAATTAATTCCATTTTTCTCAAGGTTTGAGTTTTAGTATTGACAAGCTATTGGTGATTATAGACATGTTCTAATATCACATTAGCTTGGTTCTTGTGGTGTTTTTACACAACCCTGACAAAAGGGATATGGAATATTGTGCAAGGTATTGAAAAATATGCTACCACACTATATGAATACAATTAATGAAGGTGATGCAAATGATGTTGAGGATAATGATCTTAAGATTCCTACTCATGTGATGTTTTTTGTTGCACCTACTATAGAGTAGATTTGTTGGGATGGAAGAGATTCTCAGACACATGCATTGACAGTTTTGTCTCTCAAACATGCCTTTATCCCTCACATTTGCTCTTGCAAGACAACGAAGGATGCTTGGGATACACTTACAACTTTATACGAGGCAAGAAATGAGGCTTGTGTTGATTACCTTTTGAAATTAGGTGTAGAGTGAGAAAATGAATGAAGGATATTCCATGGAGAGTGTTTTTTTAAAGATCAAATATTTGAAGGAGCTGTTGATTTCTATTGAGTAAGCTTTATTGGATAGCTAACTTGTGCAAACTGTTCTCAATGATCTTTGAGATTCATATCAAAGTTTTGCTTCTTCTCTTTGATTGATGAAAGGCAATCCACATGCCCTAAATATAAAGAGTTAGTCTCTATTTTGTTACAGGAAGATTAGTTGAAGTAGATTATGCATGTTGCAAATAAAGCTTTCTAAGCTAATAAGAAGGGCAAAGGTAAGTAGAGCTCAACTACTAGTAAGAAAAAAAATCTGATAATGTTGCATAGTTGAAGAAGGATGAAAAAGATAAGAAAAAAATAGAAAAGTAGAAATAATTTTGCAAATATTGTAAAGGAAATGATAATTTCATAAAGAGTTGTCCGAAAAATGCTACAAATGAGGAAAATAAAGAGGCTGGAATGGTTGTTGCAGAGGCCTCTACGCCAAAAATAGATCCTATAAATATTATGCATAATGAAGAATGGGCATTTACTACAATTTTTAGCTATGAATCATCTTCTCATGAGTAGTGTATGTCTATAGTAGACTCGGATGTTGGGTACTTTTATAGTAGGGAAACCAAACATATTACCTTGCATCGCAATTGTCGGGGGGTGCTTGTGCACAAAAGGGACTTGAATGTTTATAGGAGAAGGAAGAAGGATAAGAAGAGAAATATAGAGACCGAAAGCTTCTATAGATTCATTATGAAGAGAAAAATACAATAATGATGTATAGCACATAGCCGTTGCTCTCTATGCATAATGCATAATCCAAAGAGTACACAATCAAACAAGGCTACAAAATATCCAAGGTTCTTTCTTCCGCCAACCTTCTCTTAAATGTTGCAACATACTCTGCTTCTACGGTGGAAATAGTTGTACATTCTTGAAGACGAGATCTCCAAGAGATAGCACCTCTAGCAAAATGAAAAATGTACCCTGATGTAGACTTATGATTGTCTACACAACTAGCATAGTCAGATCCTGTGTAACCAATAATGGATGATTTCCCTTGACCTAAGCATAGACACATGTCCTTAGTCTCACTCATATATGTCAAAATCCTCTTGACCACTTCCCAATGTTTCTTCCTAGGATTATACATATATCTGCTCACAACTCCCACTGCAAATGCAATGTTAATTATTTGTTTTAGGTGTGGAGAATGTGAGCACTACCAAAGTAAATGTAATCTACCAAAAAAAAGCCCCTCCTTGCAGGAATTGCCCAGATGCTAGAGATCATTTCACACATTGTTGCCCACAAAACAAAGCATCTACATCAGGGCCCCAAATCCAAATGATTTCTGTGAATAAACAAAGAGTAGCAGAAGAAGTCAATGTTGAACCATCACCAATGACTCCTTTGTAGTGTAGAAAAGAAGCAAGGGTAAGGCTCAATTAGACATAGGTGAAGGGTCATTGATTAATGGATTGAACAAGGACAAAGGGACATCTAAAGACAAGGCTTATACGTGTGAAGATGGAAGGCAAAAAGAAGATATCATAGGTACTAGTGATGCCATCGGGCATGCATTCAACAAGGCGCATCAGCAGTTTGATAAGTCAAGTAGAACCGATGCTCTTAAGGAATTGAAAGCTTCAAGACTGCTCAAATCCATGAAAAAGAAGGTCAGTATTTTTTATTTAATAAAGATGGATGTGAAATTCAGGTTAGAGCTCTTGTAGATAATTGATGAGGCTTCCACAACAACTTTAGTGACAAAGACTGCTACTATGCATAAAGATAGAAGTCTAGGAGAAGCCCCTCTCATAGACTATAAGAGCCCTCGGTTAAGAGTCACTATCAAAAGACATGAGTTTCAAGGGGTTATTGTAGATGATGGTTTTGGGATTAACTTGATGACTAAAAATACCTTGAAAAAGATTGGACTACAACCTTCAAGACCTGTCAACATCACTCTAACATTGGCAGAACAAAGCATGGTAAGGCCTATGGGAGTGGTCCCGAGAGTCCTAGTGGAGATACAAGGTACCATCTTTAACTTGGATTTTGTTGTCTTAACAGTCAGTACAAGACAAAACAGGGAGTTGTTGGTTGTACACAGTTTGAGACAATCTTGGGACATAAAGGTAAGCACCATGGTACACTATCAGTTAGGAGTGTATATTATTCTTGGTTAGACTAAGCAAGGTGAGCATAGTCTACCCTAGGAGAGAGAAGAGCAAGAGACATTCAGTTAGTGTGTGATGCAGAGAAGCAAGTGCAAAGTGTGCAAGAAGTTTGACTTAGGTGTGTCCCATTGAAGCTATGTGTGTGTCGACAGAAGGTGTCCATCCTCCTCCCCTATTGGAAGCTTGAGTGCAAGCTCTTGGAGAAGGTGGAGGTATGGTGGGCATGTAAGGAAGCATTGTGGCTTTCTCATCTTGCTTGTGATATGGTTCTACCTGAGCATGTACCTTGTTTGCTCAGTGATAGTCAGAGTGCCATTGCTTTGGCTAAGAATCCAGTCTATCATGCAAAGACTAAGCACATTGAGGTGAGGTATCACTTCATTAGAGATTGCTTAGCCACTGAGTGCATTATTCTAGAGAAGGTTCATACTCGAGATAATGATGCAGACTTTTTGGCTAAAGCTCTACCATGAGATAGCTTTCAACAATATTGTCACTTGATGGGGGTTACTTGATTCATGATATTACATGATCACTTGTATACTGTGTAACATGCCAATCAGGTGGGAGGTATAGTTGGTATACTTACACTTAGATATTTTTTATCCTTCTTTATTTTTGTCCCATATTTACTTTGGCCATATTGCCCTTTAGTGGGAGATTGTTACCGCTAGAGTCCATGTGAAGGGCCAAATGGCCATCGAACACTTCTTTGTATATGTTCTGTAATAAAACATATAGTGGCATGGTCAACCACAAACTGCAAGTTTGACTGCATTTGTAACACCTAAGCTGTCTGTGTTCGTGCTCCTTGCATACTTTGTTTTCTACACATTCTGCAGCCTCTATGCGGAGTTCCATGTGCGATGCCTGGAGCTTGGTTTTCTACTCCGAGGATATCATCGTGGAGCTCTACCATTAGTGTCCATGTGAAAGGCCAAATGGCCATTGGACACTTCTTTATATATGTTGTTTAATAAAACATATAGTGGCCTGGTCTGCCACAGACTATAAATTAGATCGCATTTGTAACACCTAAGCTATCCGCGTTCGTGCTCCTTGCGTACTATGTTTTTTGCATATTTTGCAGCCTCTGTGCGGAGTTCCATGTGTGACACTTGGTGCTCAATTTTCTACTTGGAGAATATCGTCGTGGAGTTCTCGAGAAGAAGAGCACACTATGGTGCATCATCATCGAAATACTTCAAAATGTATTTGACCTCTAAGTGATTCCTCTTAATGAAGTGGGAAGGATCTACCTTGCTTACAATAAAACGTTCATCCTGCAAGTAAGTAACAAGTCTATGATTCCAAGCTCTAGGAGCTTGCTTCAAGCCATACAAGGCTTTTCTTAACCTCCATATATATTCTAGATATGACTGGTCTTCAAAACGAGGAGGTTGAGTGATGTAAACCTCCTAAAAAATCCAACCATTTAGAAAATCATTTTTAACATCCATTTGATATATCTTCCAATTCTTGGAAGATGCAACACTCATGAGTACTCTAACTGTGGGCATTTTTGCCACAGGTGAGAATATCTCTTCATAATCAATACCTTGAGTTTTTGTAAACCCTTTGGCTACAAACCTTGATTTATACCTATTAATTGATCCATTAGAATTCTTCTTTAGCTTATAAATCCATCTTGAGCCGATGATCTTCATAGATGATTTCTTGGGGACCAATTCCCAAGTCTGATTCTCTTGTAGAGCTTCTATTTCTTCTTCCATGGCACTTCTCCATTCTAGTTTCTTCTTGGCTTCTTAATATGTAGATGGTTCTTGAGAGTTTGAGTCTTGTGCTATGTAAACTGAATGCTTAGTGACTAAACAAGAGTCATCGCCATATCTTTTTGGCTTCCTTTTCTCTCTAGTAAACCTTCTTATAATTTGTTGAGATGATTCTATCACATCTCTCATTTCTTGCACTTTGGTTTTCCATTTGGAGTTCCAATAACTGATTTTCCTTCTTGGAGTTTTTTGATCATCATTAGAATCACTTCTTCATTTGTATGCACATTCATCTTTGACAATGTTGGAAAGTCTTCCTCTAGGTCATAGAGAAGTTTGATTTTCTTGCAATCATCTTCATACCAAGATTTGTTTTCATCAAATGCAACATCTCTACTTATGATAAAACCTTTATTACTTGGATTATATAGCCTATAACCTTTTTAGTTAAGGTCATAGGCCAATAAAGATGCATTTCTCTACCTTTGGATCTAATTTGCCTCTAATTTGTGAAGGTATGTGTGCAAATTCTTTGCATCCAAAGATCATGCAATGATCAAGGCTAGGTCTTCTTCGATTCCATGCTTTATAATGTGCTATTCCATCTAATGATTTTGATGGGAGTCTATTGATCGGATAGGTGGCTATGGATACAACCTCTACGCACAAGTAGTTGGGCAACTTTTTCTCATTTGGTATTGACCTTCTAGCCTCCATTATGGTTCTATTTCTTCTCTTTGCTACTCCATTTTGCTATGGGGTATATGTGGTTCTAATCAATCTTTTGATTCCTCTCTCTTGGAGATAAGAATCAAAGTCATGGGAGAAATATTCTCCCCCTCCATGTGATCTTACTTTCTCCAAAGTCTTACCTGTTTGATTTTCCACAAGTGCTAGATATTCTTTGAAATAAGAGAACACTTCATCTTTATGCTTCATAAAGTATATTATTGTCCATATGCTACAATCATCAATGAATGAAACATAATACCTAGACCGAGAGATTGAAGTCTCCTTGCTTGGTCTCCATACATGTGTATGGAATAGCTCCAATAGGTATGCATGAATGTATCCCTTGTTGTGAATGGTTGTCTGTGAGACTTGCCAAATTGACAAGCAATACATTTGTATATCATGTGTCGTTTGGCTATGTTTAGTAGACCAAGGACAATCTGATCCCTAGTGATTTGCTTCAGAGCTCTTTCTGCTATATGAGCTAGCCTCTTGTGCCAAATTTCCAACTTTGATAAAGTTCGACTACCATAATTGAAAATGCAATGTTTCTAGTATCTTGGAGCTCAAGTATAAATAATCTATGTGACTTTTCTCCTCTTGCTATATTCTTGAATCCGTGATACGGATCCTCAACAAATGCTCCATTTTTTGTGCATCTAACTTGCAATCCTTTTTTAGCGATTTGACATACACTTATGAGATTTTTGGTGATAGTTAGCACATACAATACCTTGCTCAATAGGTTCATATTACTATCTGAACTCTTCACATTGCCTCTCTTCCCCATTGGATGCCTTGTGTCATCTCGTGTTTGGACTTTATGTCTGTTCCTTGGATCCTCCATGTCTGAGCATAGAGTTACATTCCGTGCTAGATGATTTGAGCAACTTAAGTCTATATAGAATACATGCTCATCTTCTTTACCTTGCTTCATATTCATGTTCATAAGAAGTAATTCATCCTCTTGAGTTGAATCATCTGCATAGTTGTTGTAGTCTCTCCTTCCTTTGTATCCTCCTTGATAATTATTGTTTTTGTATGAGTTGTTTTTATAGCTATTTTGGTTGAATCTACCTCTTGAGCTTCCATAACCTCCTCTAATGTAACCTCTTCCTCTTTGGTTTCTAGGATTCTTGAAACAATTCTCGATAATGTGATTCGTTAAGCCATATGTGGCACATGGAGAAGAGCTTTGAGTTCTCTTGCTACCTTGTCTTCCTCCTTCACCTCTTCCTCTTGAACCTCTACCTCTACTTGCAAAGTTTACTTGAGAGGTGCTACCCTCATCATCAAAATTTTTACCTTTGCATTTGCTATCTTTATTCTTGTTCTTATCTGTATAGAGAGCACAGGATTGAACAACTTTTAAAGTTGTCTCAATTATTCATAAGCTTTGTCTCATGTGTGATCAATTGTCCCATGAGGGTAGTGAATAGGAACATGCATGTCCATGTAGAGGTCCATGGCTGTGGTCAAAGCTTCCCATTTGCCATCTACCTTTATTCCATTGATCACTTGCCTTACTATCTGCTCTTCATCAATGATCTCTCCAATGCTCCCAAGTTGATATGATATGTCCTTCATTTTGGTGACAAAATCAGTCACACTTTGTTTGGGCATCTTCTTGAGTGTGGTGAACTCCATCCATAGTTGATTCTTTCTTGCCTTGGTACTTGATGAGAAGAATGCTTCAAGAGCATTCCAAATCTCTTGGGAAGTCTTGCAACTCCTGATGTGTGGAAGCAAAAAATCAGAGATTGAGTTAAGAATATATGACCTTGCTAGAGCATCCTTTGAACACCATGTGGTTAATCTGTCTTATTCTTCTTGAGCTGGTTATCCTTTGCTTTTGAGGATTGTTGTCATCTCATATCCAGATATGTAACCATAAAGGTTTCTCCCTTGAAGGTAAGCTTCCATTCTAAGTGAAAAATTTGAGTAGTTTTCTCAATCCAGTTTATCTATGGATGAAGGAAATCCATCTCCCATGTTGATTTGTTGTTGCTATGATACCATTGTGAGGACATGGATAGGTAGGTTCCATAAATGAGCTGGTGTTGCACAAATCCTCCTCTACACCTTCCAAGATAACTCCAAGGATGCTTAATATACACCTTTAGCTTCACAATAATGCATTTGGAACCAATAAGTCCTTTGGAGCATCATTCCCAAAAGTTTGCTTCAAAAGAGATAACTTGCATATACTAGAAATATGAAGAGACCTATTTTGGGAATAGAAGTCTCAATGTTTTGCAGAGATCACAACCACGTATGAATTGACCAAAGATCTTTTGCACACATCTATTTAAGGTGTGCACCTAAATAAATCAAGTTATTTCTTGAATTTAGCTATACAATACACTGAGAAATGAATCTAACAAGTCAAGGGGGTCATCCCGACTTTCAGGATCTAGAAGGTGTGCAAACACAATCACCTTCTATGCTTCATATCTCGCGATCCTTTGAACCAAACTTGATGAAAATAAATATGCACGTAGTAGAAACTTACTGCTAACTAAACCAAGATATAGTATAGAAAATGACCAAGTAAAAGTAGAGAAATTGGTTCCATAAAATCACCATAATGATGAAGATGCAGTAGAGAATAATAGACATAGATGTACTTGAAGAAGTGTATCAAAGTGTATATGCTAATGAACATATGATACAAAGAGAGTGTAGTGAAATACTCTTACATGAGTTGAGCTCAATGTATGCTCACTAATGTAGCTCAATGTCTCTCGGAATGGCTCATCTAGCCCACAACTAAAAACATGTCTATTTATACTCCAAGCTTGAGTTTGAATTTGAATTTTCCCTCACCTAAAAGTCACGATCCTAGACTTTAGGGATGATTTCAATTGATTCTTCCTACCACATGAGTCATGGTTTTAGCTCCCTAAATTCATGAGATTCCTTAATCTCTTGGCTTTTACATTTATCCAAGGTAGATACAATCAATTTCACAAGCAAATGTTCATGTGTGAGGTAATGAAATAATGTGTAGTCCTGAATAGTTAGCCAAGCACTTAGGCTTGCTTATTGTACCAACAATTCTGATGGTAGTTCTTTCAAATTGTCAGATTCTTTGCATGTGCTAGGGATCAAGAAGAATCTATAGTAAGTTTCAACATTAGCCAAGATTGTCTTGGTTGTCGAATGTGTTAATGACAAGTGTAGAATTCATGATCTCTCATACGACAATGTCATTATTACTTTTGGAATTTCATGTTGTGGGTTGTATAAGCTCATAGACTATGCAAAATCTATGAATAATTCAACATATGCAGTACAAGATTCTTAGGCTATCTCAAATGCAAAGCGCTAGCATGCATGCTTTGGTCACGTGAATTATGCTAGTTTGCTACGGGTGTAGAAATTTGAAATGGTATCCTCTTTGAAAAAGTTGTAGGACCTTGTTGAAAGGTCTATAAAGTTTGTACTTTTGGGTGAATGTAGCATTCTTTCTTCCCTAAAGATGGTTTAGTTTGAGTTGCTCATAAATTGGAGCTTGTTCATAGTGACATCCGTGGTCTTATGCAAACACCTTCTTTTAGGAAGTACATTTACTTCATTACCTTCATTGATGATTTTTCTAGCCATGCATGGGTGTATCCATTAAAAGAAAATTCTTAAGTGTTTATGTGCTTCAAACCGTTTTTGGCTATGATTGAGAGTCTGTCAACATGCAAATTGGACATCCTCTATTGTGATCAATGGGTTGAATACATGTCTTCTAATTTTAATGCACTTCTAGTTGAATGTGGGATACAAAATCAGTGTATGCCATAAAAACATCAACAAAATGGAGTTGCTAAAAGAAAGAACAGGTCTCTCATGGAGATTGTGATGTGTATGATCAAAAGTCAGACTTTACCACGTAGTTTTTCTCTTGAGGCTGTTATGTGTGCACCATATTTTCTTAACAGGTGTCCCACCAAAGAACTAGAATCTATCACTCCATATGTGGCTTGGCATGGTCCCAAGCCATTTTTTGCTCATCTGCATGTCTTTGGTTGTCTAACATATGCATTAATTCTGGAACAACAATGTAGGAAAATTGAATGATAAAGAACCGAAAATGTATTTTTGTTGGGTACAATTCTGAAAGCAAAGGATATCATTTATTTCATCCATAGACTAAACACATTTTGGTTACCTCTGATGTTGTTTTTATGGAACATGCAATTCAGCCATTACTTTCATCTACTAAGGAGACATCAGTTAGCTTCAAAGATGTGTATGACACTTTGGTGCCTTTTTCTACAAGTGGATAGTCAAGTCCTCATCCAAATGAGGAATTTCCCAACCTTTATAGATTTTAGATGATGATGCAAATCATTTCATTTCTGATGAAAATTTACATGATGCACTTGTTGATGAGAGAGGTGATATAGAAGAGGCAATAAATATGCTAAAATGATTGGTGCTCACTTTGAGAGATAGTAAATTAGATGAACCACTATCATATTCTACTCTTTTAGCCTCTCATAGTGCTTCTTTTGCATCATATTTCTATGCAATGTCTACCTCTAGTCTTTATGATAGGAACAAATTTGTTTCTTTTGATGAAGCATAAAATTTAGAAAACTGGATGTCTGCTATGCAATTAGAATATGATGCTATTATGAAGAATGGTACTTTTGCTTTATGTGATTTGCCTCTACGAAAAGAGGCCGTTGACACTAAATGGGTATACAAGGTGAAACCTAAGCTTGATAGAACAATTGACATGTATAAGGTTAGACTTGTCGCAAAAGGTTATGCTCAGGAGAGAGGCATTGATTTTGATGAGACCTTTGCACCTAGATGCCAAATGACCACCCTTCATAGCATCTATGCACTTGCAGCTCAGCATGGTTGGGATGTACATCCATTAGACATTAAAAGTGCATTTGTGAATGTTGAGTTACATGAAGAAGTGTATTTATTTCTACCCTGTGGGTTTGTGCAAAGGCTATGAAAACAAAGTGTGCATGTTGAAAAAGGCATTATATAGCTTGAGCTAAGCACCACATGGTTAGTATGAAAAGATACATGCCTACTTGATTGCACATGGTTTTGAGAACAATACAATAGAGATCACCTTATATGTTAAGCATGCAAATGATGTGCTTCTAATCATTGTTGTGTATGTTGATGACATGCTGCTGATTGGTCCTAACGAGAAGCATATTTCTTAATTTATGAATGATTTGCATGCCTATTCTGAGATGTCAGATTTGGGGCATTATTATTTGGGCATTCAATTTATGCAAGTTAATGGGGGAATAACTTTGTGTGAAATGAAATATATTGAAACATTATTGCAAATTTTTGGCCTTGAGGATTCCAAAACCTATTGCCACTTTTATGGAAATAGGTTTACGATTAGGTTTTCATGATGCTCGAGATGCATTTGATGTTGTTCTCTATCAATGGGTTGTTGCATGTGTGATTCACGTATGCACAACTCGACATGATATTCAATTTTCTATCTCTCAAATGAGCGGGTTTATGCATGACTCAGCTGTCGAGCATTGGCAAGTAGTTAAGGACATCTTTTGTTACTTGAGTGGTACCCAACTACTTGGATTGTTTTATCCCAATGGGGAACACTACTGCCAAATTTACATGTTTTTTCTGACTCTAATTGGGCTTGTTGCTATGACACTTGTGTGTCTACTAGTGGTTGTTGCTTCATGCTTGGTAGCTCATGCATATCATGATTGAGCAAGAAGCAGCCTTCTGTCACCACTTCTAGTGGTGAGGCTGAGTATAGGGCAACTTTCACAACGACTATTGAGTGTGTGCGACTTAGATGCCTTTTGGCTGATTTGGGTGTTGGTTAGTCTTTTGCCACCTTCATCTTCACTAAAAGTTAGAGCACATTGGAATTCATCAAGAAACCTATGCTCCATGCTCACAGTTAGAGAACCATTCGAATTCTTTTCCCACCACCATCTTCAATAATAGATAGAGCACATTGGAAGTCACCAGAAAACTTGACTATTGAGTGTGTGTGGCTTAGATGCCTTTTGACTGATTTGGGTGTTGGCTAGTCTTTTTCCACCACCATCTTCACTACCATTAGAGTGCATTGGAAGTCACAAAGAAACCCATGTTCCATGCTCACACTAAGCACATTGAGGTGTAGTATGTTGAAGGGGATGGTGGATACTCAAAAGAGATGAGCTGGTGTAGCTAAAACCTACTTCAAACATCCTATAAGTGATGGCTGAAGCGTGTTGTGGGCCTCTTTAGCTAGCTAATAAGCATACGTAATCACATATGTTGCTTGCAAGATGATCCACTAATGATAAGATCAAAATAGATAGGTAGGCAAATGATTCAAGGTACAAAACTTGCTATTTTGGTTGAGACACGTACTCAGAGTTTTGCACCATTCTCTGAGTAGATCACTAATTAATAAAATTCCTTTTGGGGAACTTGATTTAGCTTAACAAGACAACAATCATGAGTGGAATCATCTAAATTGATGAACTATATGCAAAGAAATATGTTTAGCAAGTTAAGCATCCATCCCGACTTTTACGAGCCTTGACAGTCACAGACTAGTGAGCAAGGATTGATAAATATTTGATGATTGCGAGAAGAATTATTAATGAAACTTTTTAAATTTAAAGTAGACAGTATGCTTGAGCTATCATGCTTTAAATCCACAGAAATGATCCACTATACAGTGAGAATCATAAAAGTTACTGATGGAGAATGACAGAGATTTAAGAGTAGGAAGTAATCAACATGTATGTATTAAATCATGTAAAAGTACAATGTCATTGGCAATAAGTCATTTCTCAATGAAAGATAAATGAGTGAGCTATGAGGTAAGCTCTTCTTCTTAATGAAAGTACATGAAGATGACCTCTGTACCTCGAGATTACATGCGAATATTTCATATCCTCTTTTTATAGATTTTGTTGGAGCTAAAGATTTGAATTCAAATTCAAATTTACACCTAAAAGTGAATCCTAAAGTATAGGATTGACTCTCTCTTCACTCAACTACCAAATGATATGAGATTATATGCTTCCTAACTCCTCGTGGGTTTACTGACCTTTTACAAAGGTAATTGTAGTGGAAAGTTACAAGAGGTTGTACATATGAAGCCTTCCAAATATAATGTCAATACATTAAGCTTATGTGAGGTGATCAAGTATGTAGGCTTGTGCTTAATTTCACCAACAACTCCCCCTGAAGCCTAACATGCTTGATCTTCATTTCTCCTTGATTTCTTGCAGCCCAATCATCAATTTGAACCTATTCATCTTTGTTCCATCCAATGCTTTGGTGAGTATATCTGCACATTGCAAATGAGTTGATACATAGGATAATTGGATATCATGCTTAGCAATTTTTCCCTAACATAATGATAGTGAACTTCAATGTGCTTAGTCCTGGCATGGTACATAGGATTAGTATCCAAATGAAGTGAACTAGTGTTATCTCCAAAAATAATTGGAATGTAGGAATGTATCTTCAAATATGCATACAATTGCTTAAGCCACATAGCTTCCTGAGTTGCATTTGCCAAAACTCTATATTTTGCTTCTGGTTAAGATAAGGCCATAGTTGGTTGCTTCTTGGATGGCAAAGATATGCGTTTTGAACCTGCAAAAGATAGGTACATGCAGTGCTCCTCCTATCATCCTTGGAGCAGCCAAATCTACATCAAAATACATCTTTATATCTATGTCAAAAGTGAAGGGATAGAACAAACCCTCATTCATTGTACGCTTTAGATACTTATGCACCCTCTTTGCAGCTTCCATGTGTGGCTTCCTTTGTACATGCATGAACTGACTTAATATGATTACTACATAGGCAATATCTACTCTTGTCAAAGTAGCATAACTAAGACTACCCACAAGTTGTTGATAGCTTGTAACATCTTCAAGTAGTTTACCTTCATGTGAACTTAGCTTATGGTTGATTTCCATAGGAATACCTGCAACTTTAGTGTTCTCCATCTTAAACTTTATCAACATATCATGTATGTACTTCCTTTGTGTGATGAATATACCTGAATCTGTATACACAAGCTCTAAACCAAGGTAATAGGTTTGTAACCCTAGATCACTGATTTTTTGCTATGGAGACAGCCTTTGCCCATAAATAGTTAGGTAACATTTTCTCATTTAACATAAACCTAGCTTCTTCAACAATTAACCTGTTCCTTCTCTTTGCCACTCCATTCAATTCAAGAGTATACTTGTTTGTTACTTCCCTCTTTATGCCTCTGTCCTACAAAAATAGATCAAACTCATGTGAAAAGTACTCACCACCTCCATGAGACTTGATTCTCTTCAAGCTCCTTCCTGTTTGGTTTTCAACTAGTGCCAAATACTTCTTAAAAATACCTCATCCTTATGCTTCATGAAATAGAGGATTGTCCACCTACTGTAATCATCAATAAAAGAGACATAGTACCTTGAACCTGAGATGGATGTATCTTTGCTAGGACTCCACACATCAGTGTGTACAAGATCCAAATAATCTTCATGGATGTATCCTTTCCTATTGAATGGTTGCCTATGAGCTTTGCAAATTGACAAGCTCCACATTTGTAAATCATGTTGCTTCTTGGTGTTATTGGGAATGTGAAGCACATTTTGATCCCTGCAAATTTGCTTTAGAGTTCTCTCTCCTATGTGCCTTAGCCTTTTGTGCCATATTTCCAACTCGAACAAGGTTTGATCTCTATAACTGAATAGTGCTATGTTCCTTGTATCTTCAATTTCAAAAGTAAACAATCTACATGTGTTCTAACCTTTGGCAATCCTTTTGAAATATTGTTAGGGATCTTCCACATATGCTCCATGCTTAGTGAATGTGTGGTTGTTGAGACCACATATGGTGCATCATGAATTGTTGTTGGGTCTCCCCCTACCTTGCTTTCCTCCTCTACCCCTACCTCTAGTACCTTTTCCTCTTCTTGCATAATTAACTTGAGAGGTACTAGCCTCTTTATCCTATTTCTTACTTTTACTTTTATCCTTAGCTTTATTCTTATCTGTTTAAAGGGTAGAAGATTGGTTACCTCTTGAGTTGTCGCCATTTCTGTTGAGCTTTGTCTCATGGGTGAAGAGTTGTCCCATCAAGGTGTTGAGATCAGGTATTTTCATATCCATGTAGAGATCCATTGCTGTGGTGAAGGACTCCCACTTGTCATTAGCCTTAATTCCATTGATGATTTGCCTCACTATGTGCTCTTCCTCTATCTCTTCTCCAATGCTTGCAAGCTGAACATCTTTCATTTTGGTTACATAATCAGCCACTCCTTGATTTGGTTGTTTCTTGAAGGTTGTGAATTCCATCCACAACTGATTCTTCCTTGCTCTTGTGTTTGAGGAGAAGTAAGATGAAAGCACTTCCCAACTCTCTTGGGAGGTTTTACAATTTCTAACATGTGGTAACAAGAAATCAGAGACTGAGTTTAATAGATATGACGTGGCAAGAGCATCCTTTGCACACCATGTGGTTAGCCTCTCTTTCTCTTCCCCTATTGGTTGATTCTTGCTCCTAAAGATTGGCATGTCTTCATCTCCTCAGTTGTATCCATATAAGCTTCTCCCTTGAAGGTATGCTTACATCCTTAGGGACCATGCTGAATAGTTGTTCCTGTCCAATTTGTCAATGAATGATGGATATCCATCTCCCATCTTGATTATGCTTGCTTTGATACTACTATTGAAGGAGATGGTGTGAAGAGATGGATAGGTATGTGCTTGAAGATGAAGAGGTGTTGCAAAATCCTTGATCTACACCAGCCAAATGAACTCCAAGAGTATATGGTGGGCCCTTTTATCTTGCCAATGGATGTATTAGACACCCTATGTACCTTGGAAGATCACTCTCAAAAAGATAGATCAAAACAGATAAGTTGGAGTTAGCTCAGAGGTGAAAACTTGCTATTCTTGGTTCGTACACCTGTCTAGTGTTTTACATAATTCTCTGAGCACAGCAGCAATTAGCTTAATTCCTCTTGGGGAAGTCTAGGTAACTTAAAGAGCTAACTTTCAAGAGTAATCCCATAAAAAATAATGAACCACACACTGATAATGAGTTTTAACAAGTGATGACATCATCCTGATTTTCACGGGCTGCTACAGTTTGAGACCAGTGAGCAGAAAAATCAACAGAACTCAAAATGTAGGAATCCAATGATTATGAACATTTTTATGGTTATACTAGACAGCAAGCTGAATCCAAAAAGCTTTAAATCACTGAATTTGGATAAGTAACCACTGAGAAACACCTCTGACAAGATGAGTGAAAAAGTCGGGTACCTGACAGAGAAGTGAAGATGAACAGACCCTGTTGACTTCAAATGAACATAACTGAAGTTTGCAACATCCAAATGACATGAAAATTTGTGAGCATATAGTAGACTTATAGAGATAACTTTACCAAGTTAAATCACTGAAAATGATGCACCAAGCTCAGAGAAAACATCTCTGCAAGCTGACTGAGAAAACTAAGAATAATGGCAGTGAGTAGTACACTTCACAAGAACATGGAAAGATGAACTCAAATAATCATGAAAATGAAAGTATATTGCTTGTACAATACAATGACTTATTGATACATATGTGTGCCTTGTAATCACACCTTGATATGGCATAAAGCTCAGCTCTTGGAGGTCTTCACATAGGTCTCTCTAACCACGACTAAAATTGGCATCTATTTATAGTTGAGTTTGGGAGGCTAACTTCCCTCAATCACTCTCCAATCAATCAGTGATTGATTTGATTCTCTACCTACCACAAATCACGAATTCGTGGCTCCTCTTTCCATTCTTGATCATGTGGACTCAACCACTTAAGATTCTCTTACTTTTACATTAAGTAAACTCTTGAAAAAATTACAAGAGGTAGTTCACAAGTGAACTTTACATAGTCTTCTTTTTAAAGCTTCTTCTAAGACTTTGTGGGACTCAAGCCAATACTTAGGCTTGTCATAGACTTGCTCCAACAGCTCCCCCTCAAGCCAAGTATGCTTGAGGTCTTCAATCTTCCAAGATTACCTGCAAACCTATCATAGCCTTGAATTTGCAAAGCTTTGTACCATCCAATGCTTTGGTTAGAATATCTGCACATTGTTGATGAGTAGAAACATATGATATTTGAATCTCTTTGCTTAGAACCTTCTCTCGTACATAGTGATAATGAACTTCAATATGTTTAGTCCTTGCATGAAAAATAGGATTAGCAGCCAAATGAATAGAACTCATATTGTCACAAAAAATAGTTGGAGTTCCAAACTCCAATCCAAGATCTTTGAATAATGTCTTCATCCACATAGCTTCCTGAGTAGCTATGGCAAGACCTCTATATTCAGCTTCAGTAGAAGAGAGAGAAACTGTGGGTTGCTTCTTGGATGACCACGAAATAAGCTTTGAACCTGCAAAGGTAAGATAACCTGAAGTGCTCCTTCTATCTTCCTTGGAGCCAGCCCAATCTACATCAGAAAATAGCTTCAAACCTAAATCAGATACATAAGGATAATAAAGTCCTTCATTTATGGTTCCTTTGAGATACTTGAGAATCCTTTTGGCAGCATCCATATGTGGTTTCCTTGGTGTGTGCATAAATTGACTTAGCACACTCACACTGTAACATATATCTACTCTTGTCAATGTGGCATAATTGAGACTACCCACTAGACTTTGATATGATGTGATGTCCTCTATGAGTTCACCTTCATGTGAGCTCAATTTGTGATTGACCTCCATTGGAGTACCTGCAATCTTACAATCTTGCATCTTGAATTTTGCCAACATGTCCTTAATGTACTTTCTTTGAGTGAGAAACAAACCATGATCTTTGTAGACAACTTCCAAACCTATGAAGTAGGTAAGTGAACCCAAATCACTTATCTTGAACTCTTCTCTCATCTGATCTTTGATCTTCTTCATACCATCTGCATCATTTCTTGTCAATATAATATCATCTACATATACACATAGGTAGATGACCTCGGAATTACTCTTTTTAATAAAGAGTGAAGGATCTGCCTTGCTTGGTTGAAAGCCTTTGTCCTGCAAGAATGAAACAAGCCTGAAATTCCAAGCTCTTGGAGCTTGCTTGAGACCATACAATGCTTTGTTAAGTTTACACACATAATCAGGATAAACTTGGTTCTCAAAACCAGGTGGTTGTGCCATATATACCTCTTCTGTTATCCAACCATTCAAAAATGCATTCTTTACATCTAGTTGAAGTATCTTCCAATCCTTGGAAGAGGCAATACTAAGCAAAACCCTAATAGTAGGCATCTTTGCCACAGGAGAGAAGGTCTCCTCATAATCAATTCCCTGAGTTTGTGCAAAGCCTTTTGCTACAAGCCTTGCCTTATACCTGTTAATGGAACCATCAGAATTCTTCTTGAGTTTATAGACCCATCTTGAGCCTATTACCTTCATGGATGAAGTCTTGGGCACCAAATCCCAAGTGTTGTTTTCCTCAAGTGCTTCGATCTCTTCCTTCATTGCATGCTTCCATTCTGTTTTTGCTTTGGCCTCTTCAAATGATGATGGCTCCTCTTGGTTTATGTCCTGTGCTATGTAGATAGAATGTTTAGTTACTAATGAGGTGTCAAACCCATACCTTTCTAGTTTTTTCTTTTCCCTCATAGATCTTCTTAGGCCATGATGTGATGATTCTGCCTCATGTCCAAGTTCCTGCAATTTTGCTTTACCTTTAGACTTCCATGCTTTGATCTTTTCCATATGAGATTCTTCATCATCCTCCGAGGTGTCTTGTTCTTTAATCTTTGATTGTTCTCTACCAAGCTTTGGAAAATCTTCTTCAAGATCATATGGTAAATTGATCTTCCTGCATGAATCTTCATACCATGAATTGTTCTCATCAAAAACTACATCTCTGCTTACCAAGAATCCTTTGTTGGTAGGGTTGTATAACATGTAGCCCTTTTGATTGTTGTCATATCCAATAAATACACACCTTTCTGCCTTTGGATCCATCTTGCCTCTAACCTGTGAAGGAACATGAGCAAAAGCAATACATCCAAAAATTTTACAATGATCTAAGCTTGGTCTTCTTCCATTCCAATCCTCATATGGAGTCATCCCATCAAGGGATTTTGAAGGCAACCTGTTAATCAAGTAAGTGGCTGTAGATACAGCCTCAGCCCATAAATAATTAGGTAAATGCTTTTCATTTAACATAGACCTTGCAGCTTCAACAATTGTCCTATTCCTCCTTTCTACCACTCCATTTTGCTCAGGAGTGTACCTTGTAGTTACCTCTCTTTTGATTCCTCTTTCTTGTAGAAAAGAATCAAACTCATGGGAGAAGTATTCTCCCCCTCCATCTGACCTTAGCCTTTTTAGTGATTTACCTGTTTGATTCTCCACAAGAGCCAAATATCTTTTGAAACATGAAAAAACTTCATCTTTGTGTTTCATAAAGAATAGGATAGTCCATCTGCTGCAATCATCAATAAAGGAGACATAATACCTTGATCCAGATATTGAAGCTTCCTTGCTAGGTCCCCATACATCTGTATGAACCAACTCCAAGAGATCTCCATGCATATAACCTTTCTTCATGAATGGTAACCTGTGAGACTTTCCAAATTGACATGCACTACACTTATAAATCATATGTTGTTTTGACAAGTTAAGGAGTCCAAGTATACTTTGGTCCCTGCAAATTTGCTTTAATGACCTTTCACCAATATGTGCTAACCTTTTGTGCCATACTTTCAATTCTGTGAGTGTCTGACTACCATAATTAAAGAGAGAAGTGTTTCTAGTGTCCTGTAATTCAAATGTGAACAATCTACCTGTCTTTTCACCTTTTGCAATTTTTCTGAATCCTTGACTTGGATCTTCAACAAATGCTCCTGCTTTTGTGAACCTGACTTGCAACCCTTTCTCTACTATATGCCCAACACTTATCAAATTCTTTGTAATGGTAGGGACATAGAGTACCTTACTGAGTAGGTTGATGTTTCCATCAGGTGCTTTGACCTTGCCTATTTTCTCCACAGGATGTTTTGTATCATCTCCTGTTTGTACCTCATGCTTATTCCTTGGATCTTCTAAATCTGATAGGAGTGCCACATTTCCTGCCACATGATTTGAACAACCTGAATCTATGTAGAAAACATGCTCATCAAATTTACGTTGTGGCATAGCCATGTTCATGATCAATAATGAATCCTCTTTGTTTGAGTCTTCTGTGTAGTTATTGTAGTCTCTCCTTCCTTTGTAGCCTCCTTGATAGTTTGAATGATTGTAGTTGTTGTAGTTGCCATGGTAGTTGTTGAACCTTCCTCTTGAGTAGCCATAACTTCCTCTATTGTATCCTCTTCCTCTTTGATTCTTGGAATTCCTAAAGCAATTTTTAGTTGTATGATTAGTTAATCCACAAATAGAACATGAGTTGGAGTCTTGGGATCTCCCCCTGCCTTGTCTACCTCCTCTTCCTCTACCTCTGCCATGTCTTCCTCTACCTGCATAGTTAGCTTGATATGTACTTGCTTCATCATCCACTTTCTTTGCCTTTCCTTTGTTATTCTTGGACTTGCTTTTATCAGTGTATAAAGCTGAAGATTGATTACCTTTAGAGCTTTCTCCATTTTTGATAAGCTTTGCCTCTTGAGTAAGTAGTTGTCCAATGAGTGTATTGAAATTAGGTACATGCATGTCCATGTACAAATCCATAGCTGTGGTGAATGTTTCCCACTTGTCATCTACATTCAAGCCATTGATCACCTACCTTACAATTTGCTCTTCATCTATTACCTCTCCAATGCTTCCCAACTGATCCGCTATGTCCTTGAGCTTTGTGACAAAATCAGTCACATTTTGTTTGGGAGCCTTCTTGAGAGTTGTGAAATCCAGCCATAGTTGATGCTTCCTAGCTTTGGTATTGGAAGAAAAGAAAGCTTCAAGTGCATCCCACACTTCCTGAGATGTCTTACAACTTCTAATGTGAGGCAACAACAAATCTGAGATAGAGTTGAGGAGATAAGACCTTGCAAGTGCATCCTTGGAGCACCATGTGCTCAATCTTTCTTGCTCTTCTTGTGTTGGTTGACTTTTGTTCCTGAAACTTGGCATAACTTCATCTCCAGCCACATAACCATATAAACTTCTACCTTGGAGATAAGCTTCCATTCTTAGTGACCAAGCTGAGTAGTTACCTCTGTCCAATTTGTCAATTGATGAAGGAAATCCATCTGCCATGTTGTCCAACCTTGCTCTGATACCACTGTGAAGAGATGGATAGGTATGTGCTTGAAGATGAAGAGGTGTTGCAAAATCCCTGATCTACACCAGCCAAATGAGCTCCAAGAGTATATGGTGGGCCCTTTTAGCTTGCCAATGGATGTATTAGACACCCTATGTACCTTGGAAGATCACTCTCAAAAAGATAGATCAAAACAGATAAGTTGGAGTTAGCTCAGAGGTGAAAACTTGCTATTCTTGGTTCGTACATCTATCCAGTGTTTTACATAATTCTCTGAGCACAGCAGCAATTAGTTTAATTCCTCTTGGGGAAGTCTAGGTAAATTAAAGAGCTAACTTTCAAGAGTAATCTCATAAAAATTAATGAACCACACACTGAGAATGAGTTTTAACAAGTGATGACATCATCCCGATTTTCACGGGCTGCTATAGTTTGAGACCAGTGAGCAGAAAAATCACCATAACTCAAAATGTAGGAATTCAATGATTATGAAAATTTGTATGATTATACGAGACAGTAAGCTGAATCTAACAAAGCTTTAAATCACTGAATTTGGATAAGTAACCATTGAGAAACAGCTCTGACAAGATGAGTGAAAAAGTCGGGTACCTGACAGAGAAGTGAAGATGAACAGACCCTGTTAACTTCAAATGACCATAACTGAAGATTGCAACATCCAAATGAGATGGAAATTTGTGAGCATATAGTAGACTTGTAGAGCTAACTTTACCAAGTTAGATCACTGAAAATGATGCACCAATCTCAGAGAAAACATCTCTGCAAGCTGACTGAGAAAACTACGAGTAATGGCAGTGAGTAGTACACTTCACAAGAACATGGAAAGATGAACTCAAATAATCATGAAAATGAAAGTATATTGCTTGTACAATACAATGACTTACTGATACATATGTGTGCCTTGTAATCACACCTTGATAGGGCATAAAGCTCAGCTCTTGGAGGTCTTCACATAGGTCTCTCTAACCACGACTAAAACTGCCATCTATTTATAGTTGAGTTTGGGAGGCTAACTTCCCTCAATCACTCTCCAATCAATCAGTGATTGATTTGATTCTCTACCTACCACAAATCACAAATTCGTGGCTCCTCTTTCCATTCTTGATCATGTGGACTCAACCACTTAAGATTCTCTTACTTTTACATTAAGTAAACTCTTCAAAAAACTACAAGAGGTAGTTCACAAGTGAACTTTACATAGTCTTCTTTTTAAAGCTTCTTCTAAGACTTTGTGGGACTCAAGCCAATACTTAGGCTTGTCATAGACTTGCTCCAACAGATGGTGGATACTCACAAGAGATGAGTTGATGTAGCTAAAACCTGCTTCATACGTGCTATAAGTCATGGCGAGAGAGTCTTATGGGCCTCTTTAGCAAGCTAATAAGCATAAGTAATCACATATGTTGCTTGGAAGATGATCCACTAACGATAGGATCAAAACAGAGAGGTAGGCATATGATTCAAGGTACAAAACTTGCTATTTTGGTTTAGACACCTACTCAAAGTTTTGCACCATTATCTGAGTACAAGAACAATTGATAAAATTCCTTTTGAGGAACTTCAATTAGCTTAACAAGTACCAATCATGAGTGAAATCATATAAAAAAATTGATGAACTCTATGCAGAGAAGTATGTTTAGCAAGTTAAGCATCCATCCCTACTTTTACGGGCCTTTATAGTCACATACCAATGAGCAAAGATTGATAAATATCTGATGATCACGAGAAGCATTATTAATGAAACTTTGTACAATTAAAATACACAGTATGCTTGAGCCATCATGCTTTGAATCAAGAGAAATGATCCACTATACAGTGAGAACAAGGTCAGACAAGTTTGCTGTTCTAATGGAGAATGATAGAGATATCAGAGAACTAATCATTATATATGTATTAAATCATGTAAAAGTAAAATGTCATTGGCCATAAGTCATTGCTCAATGAATGAGAAATGAGTGAGCTATGAGGTGAGTGCTTCTTCTCAATTAAAGTACATGAATATGACCTTTTAACCTTGATGACACGCGGGCATTTCATATCCTCTTTTTTTAGATTTTGTTGGAGGTAAAGATTTGAATTCAAATTCAAATCTACATGTAAAAGTGAAGCCTAAAGTATCAGATTGATTCTCTCTTGAATCAACTACCAAATGATATGAGATTATATGATTCCTGACTCGTCATGGGTTTATTGACATTTTACAAAGGTAATTGTAGTGCAAAGTTACAAGAGGTTGTACATATGAAGCCTTCCAAATGTAATGTCAATACATTAAGCTTATGTGAGGTGATCAAGTATGTAGGCTTGTGCTTAATTGCACCCACATAGTATCATTATGTCAGGGACATGTTCTCTTTTGGAGAGAAAGCAATTTGGCATATGTGCCCATGCAAAAGAACCTTGCAGATCTTTTCACAAAGGCTCTGCCGAGGGAGAAGTTTGAAGCTTTCCCACAAAAGCTTTGGGCTTAATTCCTTTTGTGGATTGATATCTTTTCACATAGCTTCACATTTCCTTATACATGAGTGCCAACTCCTTTTTCACCGCATCACTTCCATGGGGATTTGCTGATATATTTTAGTAGTGATGTGTGAACACACTAAGGACTGCTAGGGCACATTTTCTGCTCTATAAGAGGTTTTTTTCCCATGGATTCTATATACACCTATAACCCTAATGGGTTATTAATCTTTGTAAATTCACTTGGTAATACATTTAGTATTATGTGGTGTTCTGTAAACTTCTTCTTCTTCCTTGTGTTGTGCACGTGCTTCCGTAGACCTAAAACTCCAATAGCTCAAAGGTATATCAATATTTACAATATTCTTATCTTTTGAATATGAAAGCATGGGTAGATGGTTAGATTTGAGAGGAAAGTCTTTCAAAAAACACTTAGAGAAGATAATGAAATTCATCAACAATATAAGAGATCTTGAGATAAACACTAAGTTTTTATCATTGACTTGGAAAATCTCATCAACTTACCTGCAATTGGAACTATTATAGATTTTACCGAAGTACTCACAATACACTCATGAATGATCAATGAGAGTTAGACCTTAAAGCATAAAATCCTAGTAGGATTGAATATTGTAATCAGATTCTTCCAAAATAAGAAATAAAGAGGTACGAGACCTTGTAAATTTGGACCAAAAAGTTATTTGTAGAAAACTAGTGGGTGTAAAACAATATCTAACACCAAATGTTTTTGTAGAGAAGTAGTGGGTGTAAAACAAGATATGACACCATAGTCTTAGCTCTCAAAATTGGCAACCAAAATTATAGATAAAGGATTATTAGAAATAATCATAGGAGCATTCAAAAGACATAGAAAGAAGGCCAAAAGTAGGTTGTATTTTTGAGGATAGGAGAAAGTATCCATTGGTGTGGGATAGTGGGATGCTAATTACATACCTTTGAAAACTTTTCTTTGATGGCCAAAAGGAGAAGAACTCATCGTTCATAAAAAGAATTAATCAAGTTATCCTTTCTGTAGGTACAAAAGGCTAATGTACCTATACTGAAGAAGATTTGTACTCTCACATTCAAACCAAAGGTGAAGGCTAAATTACTCGGTCAGGACCAAAATGTCTGCCTGTAACACTGCTATGGGCAGTTTCTAAGACTTTCAAATAATCTGATTCATGAACGCATAGTCTTAAGTAACCATCTTTGCCTCTCCGATATAGGTTTTTGCCTACTAAGGCATAGTCTTTAGCCTCTTGCTCCATGCTTCGTCTTCTTCCTAGACTAGCCTCGCTAGGTAATGTTCCTGATCTCATAAATTCTACCAATGGAGCGAGACAATTCTTGATCCACTCATGAATTTCTTTTTCTATACTAGGCCAATACACTCCTAAACGTTTTAGATTTTGCAATGTTCGTTGTTTAGAATAGTGATTCCCTAGGAATCCTTCGTGGACCAACTACTATGTTCATCGTCCTCGACACAACAAGCTAGAACACCTTCCGTATCTTGTTTATACATGCTTCCTGCCAATATTTGATAGCTTTGTGACCGCACAATTTCATCCTTGTTCGTCTTCACCTTCTTATTTGCGGGTCCAAAGGTTAGGACGGGTACCAACTTATTTGCCCATTTTGGAACAACTTCTAGATTGAACAAATAAGCGTCGGGCAATTCATCAGACACTCCTTGCGGTGACTCACCTGAGGTGATGCGAGAAAGGTGATCCACTCTGAGATGGGTCTTACATTGCCTAACAACCACTTCAAAGTCATATTCCATTAGTAAGAGGAACCATCTTACTAAACATCCTGTACTGCAAGGTTTATTGACCAAGTATAATAAAGCTTGATGATCGGTGAAAAATTTGAACTTGTTGGCCAATAGATAGTGTCTAAACTTCTTCACCGCATATACCATGCCTAAACCTTCTCTTTCAGTTGTGGTGTAGTTCCGTTCAGCAGCATTCAATTGCCTACTAGCATATGCTATCGGCAAATCTAGATTGCCTTCACCTGTGGGTTGTGACAACACACATCCTATTGCGTAATTGGATGCATCCACATGTACATGGAATGGCTTATTCCAATTAGGAGTGGTCAGTATTGCTGCTGTGCACAAATGTCTCTTCAGCTCAGTGAAGGACTTCTCGCATTCATCGTTCCACTCAAACTTTGTCAACAAGGCATAAAGAGGCTTAGATATAATTGCATACATGTGAATAAACCTTCGGTAATATCCACAATGGCCCATAAAGGCTTGTACATCTTTAGCATTCCTTGGCCTCGACAACTCCACTATGGCTTTTACTTTTTCTTCATCTGTTGATATTCCATTCTTAGAAACAATATGACCTAAGATTTTACCTTGACGTACCATGAACACACACTTTTCTGGGTTGAGACACACTCGGTATTGTCTACACTTGTTGAAGATCTGTCTGAGTTCAGGAATGTGATGTCTCCTTTCTTGGGAATGAGCACATAAATCATCCACATATACTTCTAATCTCTTTTGCAAGAACTCTTTGAAGACATGACACATGAGCCTTTGGAAGGTTGCAGGTGCATTAGTGAGCCCAAATGGCATCACACGAAATGCAAAGACTCCCCACTCTGTGGCAAATGCCGTTTTGTGTTGATCTTCAGTGGAAATGGCTACTTGGTTGTAGCCCGATAATCCATCAAGGAAGCTATAAACTTCCTTGCCCGCAAAACGCTAGAGTTATCCCTTCTAGCAATCCTAGAGGTCTTTCAACATGGCCGTCAGCCATCTGAAGCTTCATTCTAGTTGGTCTTAATGCAGGTTTACCCCATTGCTTCCACAGGGAAGTGGTCGCAATAGCAACACCAGCACCAGAATCTATGATCGCTTTGGTTGTGTAACCTTGGTAGGTGATTGGAAGATAAGTATTACCTTCCTCACCTTCGTTCATGTCCCCTATTTTGTCTATATGTATCTCTGGAACTTTCTGGTTAGAGTTTGCTTTTGGCATATTAGAAGCAAGTTCTGGAACCTGATCCTTCACATGATTCCATAGCTCAGGTCTTGCTTTGAGCAGCTCTTCCACAGTGAGATGGCACTGAACCTTAGTTTTCTTCACGACATCAGTGTTTCTTGGAACAGCATACCAGTAAGGAAGAAAAAGAGGTAAAATGGGGAGTGTACAGTCAAAAAAGCAAAAAAATCAGAGAAGGAGAAGATGAGAGGAGGTGGTGGTGATGATGATGATGAAGAAGAGGGAAAACTCAGAAACTGAACTGAAAATGGTGATTTTTTTACCTTCCAACGTCGCTACTCTACGTCTTACCGTCACACGCTCGTCCTCCAAGCTCTTTCCCCAGCAACGGCGCCAAATTTGGTGTCACTCTAGCACAATGGCACGTACCAACGTGAGGAGCTTCACCTCTTAAATGTCAATCCGCGGAGACGTGAGGACCGGTATGAAGACCAAGAGCAAGTGAAGTGCACAAGTGCGTGAGTGAAAGCATACAAACATGCACACACATACACACACACGCACATAAGGTAAGAGCAAAGAGTGGAACAATGGAAGGACTTGAATTACAAAAGAACTCTCTTACAAAGCTGAAATCTACAACAAGCTAACCCCCAAAAATGAGCTCTCCAGCCCTTTTTATAGTTTTTTGAGTGGTTTTGGCCCTGTCCAGACCTAGTCTCCGGCTTGGTTAAAAAATAGGTTCCAAGGCTTATTTGGGGACTCAAACGGAATCTAAAAATTATGAAAATTGGTAGGATGATACTTCTAATACTCCTCAAGCTCGAGGACTCCTCGGCTTGAACAAAATGGAGTTGTAAAAATGGAAAATGGTATTTACAATGGTTTTTAATGACAAAAGTCACTATATTTATAGGGATTTTGGAGACTCAAACGGAATCTAAAAATTATGAAAATTGGTAGGATGATACTTCTAATACTCCTCAAGCTCAAGGACTCCTCAGCTTGAAAAAAATGGAGTTGTAAAAATGGAAAATGGTATTTACAATGGTTTTTAATGACAAAAGTCACTATATTTATAGGGATTTCTTCTGAAAATTTGACATGTGCTTCTTGCAGCTCCCTACATGCTCCTTCTTCTTGTGTGTCCACTTCATTGATGCGCTTCGTTGCTTGTGTGTGACCTTGACTGTCAACAGGAAGCTGTTGGGGCTTCACTCACTAATTAGAAATATAGACAAGAAGATGTCAATGAGAAGAGGAAGGACTAAGAGCCATATAAGTTAGACATTCCAAAACCTATGAGTATGTGAAGGGACAAATTCACAACTGTAATATCGAGTAAACTAAAGAATCAATTTTGTTATCAAAATCAAAGAGATTACGTGGTTCTTGAATTTAGGAGCATAGAGATCAGTTGTGTATATAAGTTCATCTGATGGAGCAAAAAATAAAAATGTAGAGAGAGAAGAGAGAGGGAAATAGACTATGCCAAAATGTAGACTGTAGTAGATACAGACTGAGCATGTGTAGTAGAGAGTAGAGGAGTGAGTAGAGAACTCTATTTGTAAGTCCTACATGTGAGAGAGGCAGTCCAGATAATTTCTAAGAGAGTTGGTGATGGAAAGCTACTTAGTGTAGGAGAACTTTTTGTGGTTATGAGCAGAAGAGTTCCATACCACTTTTTACAAATCTTCTATAATAGAAAACACATATTTGTGGAATAGAAATTGATTCAATTCTCTCTTTGTGAAGAAATCTAACTGATTTAATAATTGTATGAATATTAATTAGAGTTACAAGTTTTTCTGTCACATTTTTCTTGATCTTGTTAGAGCCAGTTCTCAACATATAGTGTAAAGGTTTTCATAAGTGATAGCTCAGTGTGAAATTATCATCTTCCATTATAGAGGAACGAAAGATCTTTGCAAACAGGCATGTGTAGCCTAAAAATTATGGTCAACTGTGAAGGTATGTTGAGTTGATGAAGTCAAGTATTCAAATTTTTGTACAAGTGGAAGCAGAGGTAGTAAACCAACAGAAAGACACTAGAATGTGGGATTTCTTTGAGTTTTTGACATCAAAAGGTCACCAAAAAGAAATCGTAGACCATCAAAAGGAAACCAGTCACCAAAAATGTATCGGAGTGAAATCCGAATTAATTCCATTTTTCTCAAGGTTTGAGTTTTAGTATTGACAAGCTATTGGTGATTATAGACGTGTTCTAATATCACATTAGCTTGGTTCTTGTGGTGTTTTTACACAACCCTGACAAAAGGGATATGGAATATTGTGCAAGGTATTGAAAAATATGCTACCACACTATATGAATACAATTAATGAAGGTGATGCAAATGATGTTGAGGATAATGATCTTAAGATTCCTACTCATGTGATGTTTTTTGTTGCACCTACTATAGAGTAGCTTTGTTGGGATGGAAGAGATTCTCAGACACATGCATTGACAGTTTTGTCTCTCAAATATGCCTTTATCCCTCACATTTGCTCTTGCAAGACAACGAAGGATGCTTGGGATACACTTACAACTTTATACGAGGCAAGAAATGAGGCTTGTGTTGATTACCTTTTGAAATTAGGTGTAGAGTGAGAAAATGTATGAAGGATATTCCATGGAGAGTGTTTTTTTAAAGATCAAATATTTGAAGGAGCTGTTGATTTCTATTGAGTAAGCTTTATTGGATAGCTAACTTGTGCAAACTGTTCTCAATGATCTTTGAGATTCATATCAAAGTTTTGCTTCTTCTCTTTGATTGATGAAAGGCAATCCACATGCCCTAAATATAAAGAGTTAGTCTCTATTTTGTTACAGGAAGATTAGTTGAAGTAGATTATGCATGTTGCAAATAAAGCTTTCTAAGCTAATAAGAAGGGCAAAGGTAAGTAGAGCTCAACTACTAGTAAGAAAAAAAATCTGATAATGTTGCATAGTTGAAGAAGGATGAAAAAGATAAGAAAAAAATAGAAAAGTAGAAATAATTTTGCAAATACTATAAAGGAAATGATAATTTCATAAAGAGTTGTCCGAAATCGGCTACAAATGAGGAAAATAAAGAGGCTGGAATGGTTGTTGCAGAGGCCTCTACGCCAAAAATAGATCCTATAAATATTATGCATAATGAAGAATGGGCATTTACTACAATTTTTAGCTATGAATCATCTTCTCATGAGTAGTGTATGTCTATAGTAGACTCGGATGTTGGGTACTTTTATAGTAGGGAAACCAAACATATTACCTTGCATCGCAATTGTCGGGGGGGTGCTTGTGCACAAAAGGGACTTGAATGTTTATAGGAGAAGGAAGAAGGATAAGAAGAGAAATATAGAGACCGAAAGCGTCTATAGATTCATTATGAAGAGAAAAATACAATAATGATGTATAGCACATAGCCGTTGCTCTCTATGCATAATGCATAATCCAAAGAGTACACAATCAAACAAGGCTACAAAATATCCAAGGTTCTTTCTTCCGCCAACCTTCTCTTAAATGTTGCAACATACTCTGCTTCTATGGTGGAAATAGTTGTACATTCTTGAAGACGAGATCTCCAAGAGATAGCACCTCTAGCAAAATGAAAAATGTACCCTGATGTAGACTTATGATTGTCTACACAACTAGCATAGTCAGATCCTGTGTAACCAATAATGGATGATTTCCCTTGACCTAAGCATAGACACATGTCCTTAGTCTCACTCATATATGTCAAAATCCTCTTGACCACTTCCCAATGTTTCTTCCTAGGATTATACATATATCTGCTCACAACTCCCACTGCAAATGCAATGTTTATTATTTGTTTTAGGTGTGGAGAATGTGGGCACTACCAAAGTAAATGTAATCTACCAAAAAAAAGCCCCTCCTTGTAGGAATTGCCCAGATGCTAGAGATCATTTCACACATTGTTTCCCACAAAACAAAGCATCTACATCAGGGCCCCAAATCCAAATGATTTCTGTGAATAAACAAAGAGTAGTAGAAGAAGTCAATGTTGAACCATCACCAATGACTCCTTTGTAGTGTAGAAAAGAAGCAAGGGTAAGGCTCAATTAGACATAGGTGAAGGGTTATTGATTAATGCATTGAACAAGGACAAAGGGACATCTAAAGACAAGGCTTATACGTGTGAAGATGGAAGGCAAAAAGAAGATATCATAGGTACTAGTGATGCCATCGGGCATGCATTCAACAGGGCGCATCAGCAGTTTGATAAGTCAAGTAGAACCCATGCTCTTAAGGAATTGAAAGCTTCAAGACTGCTCAAATCCATGAAAAAGGAGGTCAGTATTTTTTATTTAATAAAGATGGATGTGAAATTCAGGTTAGAGCTCTTGTAGATAATTGATGAGGCTTCCACAACAACTTTAGTGACAAAGACTGCTACTATGCATAAAGATAGAAGTCTAGGAGAAGCCCCCCTCATAGACTATAAGAGCCCTCGGCTAAGAATCACTATCAAAAGACATGAGTTTCAAGGGGTTATTGTAGATGGCGGTTTTGGGATTAACTTGATGACTAAAAATACCTTGAAAAAGATTGGACTACAACCTTCAAGACCTGTCAACATCACTCTAACATTGGCAGACCAAAGCATGGTAAGGCCTATGGGAGTGGTCCCGAGAGTCCTAGTGGAGATACAAGGTACCATCTTTAACTTGGATTTTGTTGTCTTAACAGTCACTACAAGACAAAACAAGGAGTTGTTGGTTGTACACACTTTGAGACAATCTTGGGAAATAAAGGTAAGCACCATGGTACACTATCAGTTAGGAGTGTATATTATTCTTGGTTAGACTAAGCAAGGTGAGCATAGTCTACCCTAGGAGAGAGAAGAGCAAGAGACATTCAGTTAGTGTGTGATGCAGAGAAGCAAGTGCAAAGTGTGCAAGAAGTGTGACTTAGGTGTGTCCCATTGAAGCTATGTGTGTGTCGACAGAAGGTGTCCATCCTCCTCCCCTATTGGAAGCTTGAGTGCAAGCTCTTGGAGAAGGTGGAGGTATGGTGGGCATGTAAGGAAGCATTGTGGCTTTCTCATCTTGCTTGTGATATGGTTCTACCTGAGCATGTACCTTGTTTGCTCAGTGATAGTCAGAGTGCCATTGCTTTGGCTAAGAATCCAGTCTATCATGCAAAGACTAAGCACATTGAGGTGAGGTATCACTTCATTAGAGATTGCTTAGCCACTGAGTGCATTATTCTTGAGAAGGTTCATACTCGAGATAATGATGCGGACTTTTTGGCTAAAGCTCTACCACGAGATAGCTTTCAACAATATTGTCACTTGATGGGGGTTACTTGATTCATGATATTACATGATCACTTGTATTCTGTGTAACATGCCAATCAGGTGGGAGGTATAGTTGGTATACTTACACTTAGATATTTTTTATCATTCTTTATTTTGTCCCATATTTACTTTGGCCATACTGCCCTTTAGTGGGAGATTGTTACTGCTAGAGTCCATGTGAAGGGCCAAATGGCCATCGAACACTTCTTTGTATATGTTTCGTAATAAAACATTTAGTGGCATGGTCAACCACAAACTGCAAGTTTGACTGCATTTGTAACACCTAAGCTGTCTGTGTTCGTGCTCCTTGCATACTTTGTTTTGTACACATTCTGCAGCCTCTATGCGGAGTTCCATGTGCGATGCCTGGAGCTTGGTTTTCTACTCCGAGGATATCATTGTGGAGCTCTACCATTAGTGTCCATGTGAAAGGCCAAATGGCCATTGGACACTTCTTTATATATGTTCTTTAATAAAACATATAGTGGCGTGGTCTGCCACAGACTATAAATTCGATTGCATTTGTAACACCTAAGCTATCTGTGTTCGTGCTCCTTGCGTACTATGCTTTTTGCATATTTTGCAGCCTCTGTGCGGAGTTCCATATGTGACACTTGGTGCTCAATTTTCTACTTGGAGAATATCGTCGTGGAGTTCTCGAGAAGAAGAGCACACTGTGGTGCATCATCATCGAAATACTTCAAAATGTATATGACCTCTAAGTGATTCCTCTTAATGAAGTGGGAAGGATCTACCTTGCTTACAATAAAACGTTCATCCTGAAAGTAAGTAACAAGTGTATGATTCCAAGCTCTAGGAGCTTGCTTCAAGCCATAAAAGGCTTTTCTTAACCTCCATATATATTCTAGATATGATTGGTCTTCAAAACGAGGAGGTTGAGTGATGTAAACCTCCTAAAAAATCCAACCATTTAGAAAATCATTTTTAGCATCCATTTGATATATCTTCCAATTCTTGGAAGATGCAACACTCATGAGTACTCTAACTGTGGGCATTTTTGCCACAGGTGAGAATATCTCTTCATAATCAATACCTTGAGTTTTTGTAAACGCTTGCTTTATACCTATTAATTGATCCATTAGAATTCTTCTTTAGCTTATAAATCCATCTTGAGCCGATGATCTTCATAGATGATTTCTTGGGGACCAATTCCCAAGTCTGATTCTCTTGTAGAGCTTCTATTTCTTCTTCCATGGCACTTCTCCATTCTAGTTTCATCTTGGCTTCTTAATATGTAGATGGTTCTTGAGAGTTTGAGTCTTGTGACTAAACAAGAGTCATCCCCATATCTTTTTGGCTTCCTTTTCTCTCTAGTAAACCTTCTTATAATTTGTTGAGATGATTCTGTCACATCTCTCATTTCTTGCACTTTGGTTTTGCATTTGGAGTTCCAATAAATGATTTTCCTTCTTCGAGTTTTTTGATCATCATTAGAATCACTTCTTCATTTGTATGCTCATTCATCTTTGACAATGTTGGAAAGTCTTCCTCTAGGTCATAGAGAAGTTTGATTTTCTTGCAATCATCTTCATACCAAGATTTGTTTTCATCAAATGCAACATCTCTACTTATAATAAAACCTTTATTACTTGGCTTATATAGCCTATAACCTTTTTGGTTAAGGTCATAGCCAATAAAGATGCATTTCTCTACCTTTGGATCTAATTTGCCTCTAATTTGTGAAGGTATGTGTGCAAATTCTTTGCATCCAAAGATCATGCAATGATCAAGGCTAGGTCTTCTTCCATTCCATGCTTTATAATGTGCTATCCCATCTAATGATTTTGATGGGAGTCTATTGATCGGATAGGTGGCTATAACCTCTACCCACAAGTAGTTGGGCAACTTTTTCTCATTTGGTATTGACCTTCTAGCCTCCATTATGGTTCTATTTCTTCTCTTTGCTACTCCATTTTGGTGTGGGGTATACGTGGTTCTAATTGATCTTTTGATTCCTCTCTCTTGGAGATAAGAATCAAAGACATGGGAGAAATATTCTCCCCCTCCATGTGATCTTACTTTCTCAAAAGTCTTACCTGTTTGATTTTCCACAAGTGCTAGATATTCTTTGAAATAAGAGAACACTTCATCTTTATGCTTCATAAAGTATATTATTGTCCATATGCTACAATCATCAATGAATGAAACATAATACCTAGACCGAGAGATTGAAGTCTCCTTGCTTGGTCTCCATACATGTGTATGGAATAGCTCCAATAGGTATGCATGAATGTATCCCTTGTTGTGAATGGTTGTCTGTGAGACTTGCCAAATTGACAAGCAATACATTTGTATATCATGTGTCGTTTGGCTATGTTTAGTAGACCAAGGACAATTTGATCCCTAGTGATTTGCTTCAGAGCTCTTTCTGCTATATGAGCTAGCCTCTTGTGCCAAATTTCCAACTTTGATAAAGTTCGACTACCATAATTGAAAATGCAATGTATCTAGTATCTTGGAGCTGAAGTATAAATAATCTATGTGACTTTTCTCCTCTTGCTATTCTCTTGAATCTGTGATACGGATCCTCAACAAATGCTCCATTTTTTGTGCATCTAACTTGCAATCCTTTTTTAGCGATTTGACATACACTTATGAGATTTTTGGTGATAGTTAGCACATACAATACCTTGCTCAATAGGTTCATATTACTATCTGAACTCTTCACATTGCCTCTCTTCCCCATTGGATGCCTTGTGTCATCTCGTGTTTGGACTTTATGTCTGTTCCTTGGATCCTCCATGTCTGAGCATAGAGTTACATTCCGTGCTAGATGATTTGAGCAACCTAAGTCTATATAGAATACATGCTCATCTTCTTTACCTTGCTTCATATTCATGTTCATAAGAAGTAATTCATCCTCTTGAGTTGGATCATATGCATAGTTGTTGTAGTCTCTCCTTCCTTTGTATCCTCCTTGATAATTATTGTTTTTGTATGAGTTGTTTTTATAGCCATTTTTGTTGAATCTACCTCTTGAGCTTCCATAACCTCCTCTAATGTAACCTCTTCCTCTTTGGTTTCTAGGATTCTTGAAACAATTCTCGATAATGTGATTCGTTAAGCCATATGTGGCACATGGAGAAGAGCTTTGAGTTCTCTTGCTACCTTGTCTTCCTCCTTCACCTCTTCCTCTTGAACCTCTACCTCTACTTGCAAAGTTTACTTGAGAGGTGCTACCCTCATCATCAAAATTTGTACCTTTGCATTTGCTATCTTTATTCTTGTTCTTATCTGTATAGAGAGCAGAGGATTGAACAACTTTTAAAGTTGTCTCCATTATTCATAAGCTTTCTCTCATGTGTGATCAATTGTCCCATGAGGGTATTGAATAGGAACATGCATGTCCATGTAGAGGTCCATGGTTGTGGTCAAAGCTTCCCATTTGCCATCTGCCTTTATTCCATTGATCACTTGCCTTACTATCTGCTCTTCATCAATGATCTCTCCAATGCTCCCAAGTTGATATAATATGTCCTTCATTTTGGTGACAAAATCAGTCACACTTTGTTTGGGCATCTTCTTGAGTGTGGTGAACTCCATCCATAGTTGATTCTTTCTTGCCTTGGTACTTGATGAGAAGAATGCTTCAAGAGCATTCCAAATCTCTTGGGAAGTCTTGCAACTCCTGATGTGTGGAAGCAAAAAATAAGAGATTGAGTTAAGAATATATGACCTTGCTAGAGCATCCTTTGAACACCATGTGGTTAATCTGTCTTATTCTTCTTGAGCTGGTTATCCTTTGCTTTTGAGGATTGTTGTCATCTCATATCCAGATATGTAACCATAGAGGTTTCTCCCTTGAAGGTAAGCTTCCATTCTAAGTGAAAAATTTGAGTAGTTTTCTCAATCCAGTTTATCTATGGATGAAGGAAATCCATCTCCCATGTTGATTTGTTGTTGCTATGATACCATTGTGAGGACATGGATAGGTAGGTTCCATAAATGAGCTGGTGTTGCACAAATCCTCCTCTACACCTGCCAAGATAACTCCAAGGATGCTTAATATACACCTTTAGCTTCACAATAATGCATTTGGAACCAATAAGTCCTTTGGAGCATCATTCCCAAAAGTTTGCTTCAAAAGAGATAACTTGCATATACTAGAAATATGAAGAGACATATTTTGGGAATAGAAGTCTCAATGTTTTGCAGAGATCACAACCACGTATGAATTGACCAAAGATCTTTTGCACACATCTATTTAAGGTGTGCACCTAAATAAATCAAGTTATTTCATGAATTTAGCTATACAATACACTGAGAAATGAATCTAACAAGTCAAGGGGGTCATCCCGACTTTTCAGGATCTAGAAGGTGTGCAAACACAATCACCTTCTATGCTTTGAACCAAACTTGATGAAAATAAATATGCACGTAGTAGAAACTTACTGCTAACTAAACCAAGATATAGTATAGAAAATGGCCAAGTAGAAGTAGAGAAATTGGTTCAATAAAATCACCATAATGATGAAGATGCAGTAGAGAATAATAGACATAGATGTACTTGAAGAAGTGTATCAAAGTGTATATGCTAATGAACATATGATACAAAGAGAGTGTAGTGAAATACTCTTACATGAGTTGAGCTCAATGTATGCTAACTAATGTAGCTCAATGTCTCTCGGAATGGCTCATCTAGCCCACAACTAAAAACATGTCTATTTATACTCCAAGCTTGAGTTTGAATTTGAATTTTCCCTCACCTAGAAGTCACGATCCTAGACTTTAGGGATGATTTCAATTGATTCTTCCTACCACATGAGTCATGGTTTTAGCTCCCTAAATTCATGAGATTCCTTAATCTCTTGGCTTTTACATTTATCCAAGGTAAATACAATCAATTTCACAAGAAAATGTTCATGTGTGAGGTAATGAAATAATGTGTAGTCTTGAATAGTTAGCCAAGCACTTAGGCTTGCTTATTGTACCAACAATTCTGATGGTAGTTCTTTCAAATTGTCAGATTCTTTGCATGTGCTAGGGATCAAGAAGAATCTATAGTAAGTTTCAACATTAGCCAAGATTGCCTTGGTTGTCGAATGTGTTAATGACAAGTGTAGAATTCATGATCTCTCATATGGCAATGCCATTATTACTTTTGGAATTTCATGTTGTGGGTTGTATAAGCTCATAGACTATGCAAAATCTATGAATAATTCAACATATGCAGTACAAGATTCTTAGGCTATCTCAAATGCAAAGCGCTAGCATGCATGCTTTGGTCACGTGAATTATGCTAGTTTGCTACGGGTGTAGAAATTTGAAATGGTATCCTCTTTGAAAAAGTTGTAGCACCTTGTTGAAAGGTCTATAAAGTTTGTACTTTGGGTGAATGTAGCATTCTTTCTTCCCTAAAGATGGTTTAGTTTGAGTTGCTCATAAATTGGAGCTTGTTCATAGTGACATCCGTGGTCTTATGCAAACACCTTCTTTTAGGAAGTACATTTACTTCATTACCTTCATTGATGATTTCTCTAGTCATGCATGGGTGTATCCATTAAAAGAAAATTCTTAAGTGTTTATGTGCTTCAAACCGTTTTTGGCTATGATTGAGAGTCTGTCAACATGCAAATTGGACATCCTCTATTGTGATCAATGGGTTGAATACATGTCTTCTAATTTTAATGCACTTCTAGTTGAATGTGGGATACAAAATCAGTGTATGCCATAAAAACATCAACAAAATGGAGTTGCTAAAAGAAAGAACAGGTCTCTCATGGAGATTGTGATGTGTATGATCAAAAGTCAGACTTTACCACACAGTTTTTCTCTTGAGGCTGTTATGTGTGCACCATATTTTCTTAACAGGTGTCCCACCAAAGAACTAGAATCTATCACTCCATATGTGGCTTGGCATGGTCCCAAGCCATTTTTTGCTCATCTGCATGTCTTTGGTTGTCTAACATATGCATTACTTCTGGAACAACAATGTAGGAAAATTGAATGATAAAGAACTGAAAATGTATTTTTGTTGGGTACAATTCTGAAAGCAAAGGATATCATTTATTTCATCCATAGACTAAACACATTTTGGTTACCTCTGATGTGGTTTTTATGGAACATGCAATTCAGCCATTACTTTCATCTACTAAGGAGACATCAGTTAGCTTCAAAGAAGTGTATGACACTTTGGTGCCTCTTTTTACAAGTGGATAGTCAAGTCCTCATCCGAATGAGGAATTTCCCAACCTTTATAGATTTTAGATGATGATGCAAATCATTCCATTTCTGATGAAGATTTACATGATGCACTTGTTGATGAGAGAGGTGATATAGAAGAGGCAATAAATATGCTAAAATGATTGGTGCTCACTTTGAGAGATAGTAAATTAGATGCACCACTATCACATTCTACTCTTTTAGCCTCTCATAGTGCTTCTTTTGCATCATATTTCTATGCAATGTCCACCTCTAGTCTTTACGATAGGAACAAAATTGTTTCTTTTGATGAAGCATAAAATTTAGAAAATTGGATGTCTGCTATGCAATTAGAATATGATGCTATTATGAAGAATGGTATTTTTGCTTTATGTGATTTGCCTCTACGAAAAGAGGCCATTGACACTAAATGGGTATACAAGGTGAAACCTAAGCTTGATAGAACAATTGACATGTATAAGGTTAGACTTGTCGCAAAAGGTTATGCTCAGGGGAGAGGCATTGATTTTGATGAGACCTTTGCACCGAGATGCCAAATGACCACCCTTCATAGCATCTATGCACTTGTAGCTCAGCATGGTTGGGATGTACATCCATTAGACATTAAAAGTGCATTTGTGAATGTTGAGTTACATGAAGAAGTGTATTTATTTCTACCCTATGGGTTTGTGCAAAGGCTATGAAAACAAAGTGTGCATGTTGAAAAAGGCATTATATGACTTGAACTAAGCACCACATGGTTAGTATGAAAAGATACATGCCTACTTGATTGCACATGGTTTTGAGAACAATACAATAGAGATCACCTTATATGTTAAGCATGCAAATGATGTGCTTCTAATCATTGTTGTGTATGTTGATAACATGCTGCTGATTGGTTCTAACGAGAAGCATATTTCTTAATTTATGAATGATTTGCATGCCTATTCTGAGATGTCAGATTTGGGGCATTATTATTTGGGCATTCAATTTATGCAAGTTGATGGGGGAATAACTTTGTGTGAAATGAAATATATTGAAACATTATTGCAAATTTTTGGCCTTGAGGATTCTAAAACCTATTGCCACTTTTATGGAAATAGGTTTACGATTAGGTTTTCATGATGCTCGAGATGCATTTGATGTTGTTCTCTATCAATGGGTTGTTGGATGTGTGATTCACGTATGCACAACTCGACCTGATATTCAATTTTCTATCTCTCAAATGAGCGGGTTTATGCATGACTCAGCTCTCAAGCATTGGCAAGCAGTTAAGGACATCTTTTGTTACTTGAGTGGTACCCAACTACTTGGATTGTTTTATCCCAGTGGGGAACACTACTGCCAAATTTACATGTTTTTTTTGACTCTAATTGGGCTTGTTGCTATGACACTTGTGTGTCTACTAGTGGTTGTTACTTCATGCTTGGTAGCTCATGCATATTATGGTTGAGCAGGAAGCAGCCTTCTGTCACCACTTCTAGTTGTGAGGCTGAGTATAGGGCAACTTTCGCAATGACTATTGAGTGTGTGCGACTTAGATGCCTTTTGGCTGATTTGGGTGTTGGTTAGTCATTTGCCACCTTCGTCTTCACTAAAAGTTAGAGCACATTGGAATTCATCAAGAAACCTATGCTCCATGCTCACAATTAGAGAACCATTCGAATTCTTTTCCCACCACCATCTTCAGTAATAGATAGAGCACATTGGAAGTCACCAGAAAACTTGACTATTGAGTGTGTGTGGCTTAGATGCCTTTTGACTGATTTGGGTGTTGGATAGTCTTTTTCCACCACCATCTTCACTAACCATTAGAGTGCATTGGAAGTCACCAAGAAACCCATGTTCCATGCTCACACTAAGCACATTGAGGTGTAGTATGTTGAAGGGGATGGTGGATACTCACAAGAGATGAGCTGGTGTAGCTAAAACCTGCTTCAAACCTCCTATAAGTGATGGCTGAAGCGTGTTGTGGGCCTCTTTAGCTAGCTAATAAGCATAAGTAATCACATATGTTGCTTGGAAGATGATCCACTAATGATAAGATCAAAACAGATAGTAGGCAAATGATTCAAGGTACAAAACTTGCTATTTTGGTTGAGACACGTACTCAGAGTTTTGCACCATTCTCTGAGTAGATCACTAATTAATAAAATTCCTTTTGGGGAACTTGATTTAGCTTAACAAGACAACAATCATGAGTGAAGTCATCTAAATTGATGAACTATATGCAAAGAAATATGTTTAGCAAGTTAAGCATCCATCCCGACTTTTACGAGCCTTGACAGTCACAGACTAGTGAGCAAGGATTGATAAATATTTGATGATCACGAGAAGAATTATTAATGAAACTTTTTAGAATTAAAGTAGAGAGTATGCTTGAGCTATCATGCTTTAAATCCAGAGAAATGATCCACTATACAGTGAGAACAAGCTCATAAAAGTTGCTGATGGAGAATGACAGAGATATAAGAGTAGGAAGTAATCAACATGTATGTATTAAATCATGTAAAAGTACAATGTCATTGGCAATAAGTCATTTCTCAATGAAAGACAAATGAGTGAGCTATGAGGTAAGCTCTTCTTCTTAATGAAAGTACATGAAGATGACCTCTGTACCTCGAGATTACATGCGAACATTTCATATCCTCTTTTTATAGATTTTGTTGGAGCTAAAGATTTGAATTCAAATTCAAATTTACACCTAAAAGTGAATCCTAAAGTATAGGATTGATTCTCTCTTCATTCAACTACCAAATGATATGAGATTATATGCTTCCTAACTCCTCGTGGGTTTACTGACCTTTTACAAAGGTAATTGTAGTGGAAAGTTACAAGAGGTTGTACATATGAAGCCTTCCAAATATAATGTCAATACATTAAGCTTATGTGAGGTGATCAAGTATGTAGGCTTGTGCTTAATTTCACCAACAACTCCCCCTGAAGCCTAACATGCTTGATCTTCATTTCTCCTTGATTTCTTGCAGCCCAATCATCAATTTGAACCTATTCATCTTTGTTCCATCCAATGCTTTGGTGAGTATATCTGCACATTGCAAATGAGTTGATACATAGGATAATTGGATATCATGCTTAGCAATTTTTCCCTAACATAATGATAGTGAACTTCAATGTGCTTAGCCCTGGCATGGTACATAGGATTAGTATCCAAATGAAGTGAACTAGTGTTATCTCAAAAAATAATTGGAATGTAGGAATGTATCTTCAAATATGCATACAATTGCTTAAGCCACATAGCTTCCTGAGTTGCATTTGCCAAAACTCTATATTTTGCTTCTGTGGAAGATAAGGCCACAGTTGGTTGCTTCTTGGATGGCCAAGATATGAGTTTTGAACCTGCAAAAGATAGGTACATGCAGTGCTCCTCCTATCATCCTTGGAGCAGCCAAATCTACATCAAAATACATCTTTATATCTATGTCAGAAGTGAAGGGATAGAACAATCCCTCATTCATTGTACGCTTTAGATACTTATGCACCCTCTTTGCAGCTTCCATGTGTGGCTTCCTTTGTACATGCATGAACTGACTTAATATGCTTACTACATAGGCAATATCTACTCTTGTCAAAGTAGCATAACTAAGACTACCCACAAGTTGTTGATAGCTTGTAACATCTTCAAGTAGTTCACCTTCATGTGAACTTAGCTTATGGTTGATTTCCATAGGAATACTTGCAACTTTAGTGTTCTCCATCTTAAACTTTATCAACATATCATGTATGTACTTCCTTTGTGTGATGAATATACCTGAATCTGTATACACAAGCTCTAAACCAAGGTAATAGGTTTGTAACCCTAGATCAATTATTTTGAATTCCTTCATTAACTAAGCCTTGACCTGCTTGATACCATCACAGTCATTACCTATAATAATGATATCATCTACATAAACACATAAGTAGATGGCCTCTGATTTATTCTTCTTAAAAAATAAAGAAGAGTCTTCCTTGCTTGCCACAAAGCCTTGATCTTGCAAATAGGTAACAAGCCTATGGTTCCAAGCTCTAGGAGCTTGCTTGAGACCATAGAGTTCTTTTTGAAGATTGCATACATAACATGCTTTTTCTTCATCTTCAAAACCTGATGGTTGTGCCATATACACTTCCTCTGATATCCAACCATTTAAAAATGCATTCTTGATATCTAACTGATATGAATTCCAATTTTTGGATGCAGCAAAACTTACCAATCCCTTGATTGTTGGCATCTTTGCCACATGTGAAAATGTTTCTTCATAGTGTACTCCATGTGTTTAGGTAAATGCCTTTGCCACTAATCTTGCCTTGTACCTGTTTATAGAACCATCAGTGTTCTTTTTAACTTTGTATATCCACCTTGAACCAATTACCTTCATATCTGGCTTCTTGGGAACTAGATCCCAAGTGTGGTTTTCTTGCAATGCTTCCACTTCTTCCTGCATGGCTGCTCCCCATTCTTTCTTCTTCTTAGCCTCTTCAAATGAAGAAATCTCCTCTACCATGGAATCTTTAGTGATATAGACATAGTGCTTTGTGACTAGGGATGTATCATATCTATACCTTATGGGGTTCTTACTTTATGATCTCCTTAAAGCTTGATTGGAAGACTCGGGTAGATCCTCTAATTGTTTGTATTTGAAATTGCCTCTTGAATTCCAAGCTTTGAAATCAATCTGCTCCTCATCTTCTGAGTTGATTTCCTCTGCTTGGTGTTGATCTTCTTGAGTGAGGGTTGGAAACTCATTTTCCAAATCATATGGTAATTTGACTTTCCTGCAATCATCTTCAAACCATGAATTATTCTCATCAAATACTACATCCCTACTAACTATGAATGCTTTGTTAGTGGGATTGTATAGTCTATATCCGTTTTGATTCTGATCATATCCAAGAAATATACATTTCTCAGCCTTAGGGTCAAGCTCCTTCTGATTTGTGATGGGATGTGTGCATAGCCAATGCACCCAAATACTTTGCAATGATCCAATGATGGTCTCTTGCCATTCCATGCTTCATATGGTTTCATACCATCCAATGATTTGGATGGAAGCCTATGACCAAATAGGTGGCTATGGAGACAGCCTTTGCCCATAAATAGTTAGGTAACATTTTCTCATTTAACATAAACCTAGCTTCTTCAACAATTAACCTGTTCCTTCTCTTTGCCACTCCATTCAATTCAAGAGTATACTTGTTTGTTACTTCCCTCTTTATGGCTCTGTCCTGCAAAAATAGATCAAACTCATGTGAAAAGTACTCACCACCTCCATGAGACTTGATTCTCTTCAAGCTCCTTCCTGTTTGGTTTTCAACTAGTGCCAAATACTTCTTAAAACATGAAAATTTCTCATCCTTATGCTTCATGAAATAGAGGATTGTCCACCTACTATAATCATCAATAAAAGAGACATAGTACCTTGAACCTGAGATGGGTGTATCTTTGCTAGGACTCCACACATCAGTGTGTACAAGATCCAAATAATCTTCATGGATGTATCCTTTCCTGTTGAATGGTTGCCTATGAGCTTTGCCAAATTGACAAGCTCCACATTTGTAAATCATGTTGCTTCTTGGTCTTATTGGGAATGTGAAGCACACTTTGATCCCTGCAAATTTGCTTTAGAGTTCTCTCTCCTATGTGCCTTAGCCTTTTGTGCCATATTTCCAACTCGAACAAGGTTTGATCTCTATAACTGAATAGTGCTATGTTCCTTGTATCTTCAATTTCAAAAGTAAACAATCTACATGTGTACTAACCTTTGGCAACCCTTTTGAAATATTGTTAGGGATCTTCCACATGTGCTCCATGCTTAGTGAATGTGTGGTTGTTGAGACCACATATGGTGCATCGTGAATTGTTGTTGGGTCTCTCCCTACCTTGCTTTCCTCCTCTACCCCTACCTCTAGTACCTTTTCCTCTTCCTGCATAATTAACTTGAGAGGTACTAGCCTCTTTATCCTATTTCTTACTTTTACTTTTATCCTTAGCTTTATTCTTATCTGTTTAAAGGGTAGAAGATTGGTTACCTCTTGAGTTGCCGCCATTTCTGTTGAGCTTTGTCTCATAGGTGAAGAGTTGTCCCATCAAGGTGTTGAGATCAGGGATTTGCATATCCATGTAGAGATCCATTGGTGTGGTGAAGGACTCCCACTTGTCATTAGCCTTAACTCCATTGATGATTTGCCTCACTATGTGCTCTTCCTCTATCTCTTCTCCAATGTTTGCAAGCTGAACATCTTTCATTTTGGTTACATAATCAGCCACTCCTTGCTTTGGTTGTTTCTTGAAGGTTGTGAATTCCATCCACAACTGATTCTTCCTTGCTCTTGTGTTTGAGGAGAAGTAGGATGAAAGCACTTCCCAACTCTTTTGGGAGGTTTTACAATTTCTAACATGTGGTAACGAGAAATCAGAGATTGAGTTTAATAGATATGACCTGGCAAGAGCATCCTTTGCACACCATGTGGTTAGCCTCTCTTTCTCTTCCCTTATTGGTTGATTCTTGCTCCTAAAGATTGGCATGTCTTCATCTCCTCAGTTGTATCCATATAAGCTTCTCCCTTGAAGGTATGCTTACATCCTTAGGGACCATGCTGAATAGTTGTTCCTCTCCAATTTGTCAATGAATGATGGATATCCATCTCCCATCTTGATTATGCTTGCTTTGATACCGCTATTGAAGGAGATGGTGGATACTCACAAGAGATGAGTTGATGTAGCTAAAACCTGCTTCATATGTGCTATAAGTAATGGCGGGAGAGTCTTGTGGGCCTCTTTAACAAGCTCATAAGCATAAGTAATCACATATGTTGCTTGGAAGATGATCCACTAACGATAGGATCAAAACAGATAGGTAGGCATATGATTCAAGGTACAAAACTTGCTATTTTGGTTTAGACACCTACTCAAAGTTTTGCACCATTATCTGAGTACAAGAACAATTGATAAAATTCCTTTTGAGGAACTTCAATTAGCTTAACAAGCTACCAATCATGAGTGAAATCATATAAATTGATGAACTCTATGCAGAGAAGTATGTTTAGCAAGTTAAGCATCCATCCCTACTTTTACGGGCCTTTATAGTCACAAACCAATGAGCAAAGATTGATAAATATCTGATGATCACGAGAAGAATTATTAATGAAACTTTGTACAATTAAAATACACAGTATGCTTGAGCCATCATGCTTTGAATCAAGAGAAATGATCCACTATACAGTGAGAACAAGGTCTGACAAGTTTGCTGTTTCTAATGGAGAATGATAGAGATATGAGAGTAGGAACTAATCATTATATATGTATTAAATCATGTGAAAGTACAATGTCATTGGCCATAAGTCATTGCTCAATGAATGAGAAATGAGTGAGCTATGAGGTGAGTGCTTCTTCTCAATTAAAGTACATGAATATGACCTTTTAACCTTGAGATGACACGCGGGCATTTCATATCCTCTTCTTTTAGATTTTGTTGGAGCTAAAGATATGAATTCAAATTCAAATCTACATGTAAAAGTGAAGCCTAAAGTATCAGATTGATTCTCTGTTGAATCAACTACCAAATGATATGAGATTATATGATTCCTAACTCCTTATGGGTTTATTGACCTTTTACAAAGGTAATTGTAGTGCAAAGTTACAAGAGGTTGTACATATGAAGCCTTCCAAATGTAATGTCAATACATTAAGCTTATGTGAGGTGATCAAGTATGTAGGCTTGTGCTTAATTGCACCCACATAGTATCATTATGTCAGGGACATGTTCTCTTTTGGAGAGAAAGCAATTTGGCATATGTGACCATGCAAAAGAACCTTGCAGATCTTTTCACAAAGGCTCTGCCGAGGGAGAAGTTTGAAGCTTTCCCACAAAAGCTTTGGGCTTAATTCCTTTTGTGGATTGATATCTTTTCACATAGCTTCCCATTTCCTTATACATGAGTGCCAACTCCTTTTTCACCGCATCACTTCCATGGGGATTTGCTGATATATTTTAGTAGTGATGTGTGAACACACTAAGGACTGCTAGGGCACATTTTCTGCTCTATAAGAGGTTTTTTTCCCATGGATTCTATATACACCTATAACCCTAATGGGTTATTAATCTTTGTAAATTCACTTGGTAATACATTTAGTATTATGTGGTGTTCTGTAAACTTCTTCTTCTTCCTTGTGTTGTGCACGTGCTTCCGTAGACCTAAAACTCCAATAGCTCAAAGGTATATCAATATTTACAATATTCTTATCTTTTGAATATGAAAGCATGGGTAGATGGTTAGATTTGAGAGGAAAGTCTTTCAAAAAACACTTAGATAAGATAATGAAATTCATCAACAATATAAGAGATCTTGAGATAAACACTAAGTTTTTATCATTGACTTGGAAAATCTCATCAACTTATCTGCAATTGGAACTATTATAGATTTTACCGAAGTACTCACAATACACTCATGAATGATCAATGAGAGTTAGACCTTAAAGCATAAAATCCTAGTAGGATTGAATATTGTAATCAGATTCTTCCAAAATAAGAATTAAAGAGGTACAAGGGTCTATAGAGACCTTGTAAATTTGGACCAAAAAGTTATTTGTAGAAAACTAGTGGGTGTAAAACAATATCTGACACCAAATGTTTTTGTAGAGAAGTAGTGGGTGTAAAACAAGATATGACACCATAGTCTTAGGTCTCAAAATTGGCAACCAAAATTTTTAGATAAAGGATTATTAGAAATGATCATAGGAGCATTCAAAAGACATAGAAAGAAGGCCAAAAGTAGGTTGTATTTTTGAGGATAGGAGAAAGTATCCATTGGTGTGGGATAGTGGGATGCTAATTACATACCTTTGAAAACTTTTCTTTGATGGCCAAAAGGAGAAGAACTCATCGTTCATAAAAAGAATTAATCAAGTTATCCTTTCCGTAGGTAAAAAGGCTAATGTACCTATACTGAAGAAGATTTGTACTCTCACATTCAAACCGAAGGTGAAGGCTATAAAGCTTCACCAAGTCAAAGTTTTGAATCAAACAAAGGCCTTTCAACCAAGGTTAGATGGACTAGGTTAGCTTTCAAAGCACCACATTCATAGTGTAACTCGATCAAGTGAACATTTTGATTAGAAAATAATGCATAAAAATGCATTCTAAAAAAGGAAGTCTTTAGAGATTGAACATAGGAAATATTAACTTATTCCTAGAGCAAGCATTAATATTTTTTAGTAAATGAAAAAAAAATGTCATCAATGGAAGCTCTATGGGTGTACACACTGGTGTTTGAAACCACATTAGTATTTTATGGTTGGATTCTATTTAATACACTCCAAGAATCGTTTTAAGAATCTAGTTTACATTTCCTAAAAGATAGATAAAATATTTATGTACCTTGTTGGAACACATCTTTTGAAAAGTTTAATTTGGAGTCTTTGAAAAGTAAAAATTTGGAGTCACATGGAGATTGAAGAAAATCAAAGATCCTTAGAAGATTGAATTGACGGCAAGATATTTGGTTTTTTTCCTTCTCAATTTCCAAATCCTTTTGAAACTTACTCAGGTAAATAAACTCACTCATTTAACTAAAGGTCAAGGTTTGATGGATCGAATAGATAATAGAATTAAAATTATCATATAGATGTTCTTTGGAAAACCCATCCAATGTTCAAAGATATTGATTCTAGGATGACTTAACCATTTCATTTTGCTTCAAGATTAATAGCACAAACGAATTTCATAGAGTTTAGTACACTCCTGAAAAGAAAACTAAGGAATTGTTCAAAAGATTGAAACTACCCAAGAACTCAAAGTAAAAGTCTTTTGGAAAAGTGTTTTAAGTCAAACAAAGGTCATTTTTTAATTTTTTTTGGTCAACTCAAAGTGATGTTGACCAAAAGTAAGAAGCACTTTCTCCTACACTTTAGCTAGAATTTTCAAACTCACTTGGATAAAGAAGTTTTTTAGTCAGGCAAAAAATCAAGTAAATATTCATTGGAAGTGAAACGTGGTTCAAATATCTAAGTTAGGTGTTTGGATCAACCGAAACTTATAGTTCCAAATAAAATTGAAAAGAAGTAGGAATTCTCAAAATCTGGATAAATCCCACCTCAGTTGCTAGGTTCATGCACTAGTGATGCTGAATAGTGGAACAAAATCTTGAAATCCACCCATTTTACATGGCATGGTGTAGATAATACATAGTCAAAATAGTGAATTGGGCAAGAATGTTTTCACATGCACCCTTTTCATTCATTCCTTACTTTGCACTTACATTAGTTTATTAAGTGCAGAGTCTCTTTGTATTATATATGAATCATTTGATATGAATCAAATAGTATATTTCCCTCTATTCATTTGAATATAAGGTGAGTCCCACCACATAGATGAAACATGTTCTTCTAAACGAGAACATGAGGCTCGAGAGTATGCCTAGAATCTTGTATATAGTTTTATTTTTGACGACCAAAATGTTTTCTAAGGGAGAAATAATGCTTTAAAGTAAGGATATGATACAAGCATTTGATCGGGTCAGGCATGTCTAAAATCAGATATGGTTTGGTCATTTTTGTATAAGGCCAAAGTGTCAAACATAGACTTGAGCATAGATGCATGTAATCTCTAAAAAAAGCAAAGGTGTTTGGCCTAGTGGTTCAATCACATGGATGGGATGGAGCAGTTCTTGGGTTCATTTCTTATGAGAGTGCTTTGCCTCAAGAGCTCTAGAGCCTTCTATAAGCACCCACTTTTTGATGGGGGTTGATTCTAACATGCCAATGCAAAAACGGAAGATGGCTGCCCTCCACTAGGTCCACAAGCAGTGATATATGGTCACTGTTTTGAACTTTTCTCTGCACTAGTATAGAGAATTAAAATGAAAATTTTTAAAATTGTAGTAGCCTATAAGAGCTACCCAACAAGCTTTAGATCATCCCAAATGGATATTCCAGGTGGTAGAACCACCCTCTGCAAAATAGGCTACCTGTTTGCAACACTCTCTACCTATGTGTAGAGATATACCTTCACAAAGTTGGCAATTTCTCACATCTCACTTAGCCAAATAACTTGAAACTTTGGCAAAGTTCAGGGCACAATATGAGAGACCAAGTGAAACTTGAAATCAATGAAAACTGATACAATCAAATTTAGAAAAGCCTAACTACACCTCTAGATAGAGCGGAGCAAAATCATGAGAAAATGAGGTAAGCAAGCAAGGGGGCTGCTTGCTAGAGTTTATGAATTAAATAAACTAAGTGGGAAACTCGTGGAATGCATACAACTCAAGAAACAAAAGCGGGATGATGCTTATATAGACGTTTACTTTTCCTACAATCTAGCTAACCACCCACCAATCAGTTTAGGTGCACTTTTTGCTGGCTGATTTGATGAGATTTGAATTTGATTGAGTTTGATGGAGCTTCTAACTTTATTCCATGACTTTGGGTCCTCCTTTTTGATTGGTCCACTTGCAAAACTCGTGGTTGAGCCTTTTTGTATGATTGAGACTTGACTTTCAACACTCCCCCTCAAGTCTTAATGCCTAGATCCTTCATTCCAATGCATGCCTTGAAGTGTTGTAGCTTTACTCCATCCAATGCTTTGGTAAACATATCCGCATATTGGTCCTTTGTATTGAAATGCTCCACCTTGACATCCTTTGACATGATCTTCTTTGGAATAAAGTGGTAATGCACATCTATATGCTTTGGCCTTGCATGGAACACTGGATTTTGATCCAAGCATATGCTACTTATGTTTTCACAAAAAATAGGTACTTGCTTAACCTGCAAATCAAGATCAACAAACAACTTCTTGAGCCACATAAGCTCACATGAACTTGTGCTAAGCCTCTATACTCAGCTTCGATTGATGAAAGGGCCACGGTTGGTTGTTTCTTTGACATCCATGAGATGGTCTTCTTCCCTAGCATGATAACATATCCACTAGTGCTCCTCCTGTCATCTTTGGAACCTACCCAATCAGCATCACAATAAGCTTGTACATTTAATCCATCATCAAATGGATAATATAGAACTTCATTCAGTGATCCTTTGAGGTACCTAAGTACCCTTTTGGATCCAACAAAATGAGGTACTCTTGGTGCTTGCAAAAATTGAGATAACACTCCGACTACATGTGCAATATCAGGTCTTGTCATAGTAGCATACCAGAGAGAACCAATAATTGACCTATACATGGTCACATCCTTCACTTCTTCACCCTCATGAGCACTTATTTTAACATTTCCTTCTAATGGATTTGAAATGGGCTTGCAATCACACAAGACAAACTTCTTCAAAAGATCAACAATGTATTTCCTTTGCATCAAGTATAAACCTTCCTCTTTATATAGTACTTCAATCCCAAGGAAGTACCTTAAAATCCCTAAATATGAGATTTTAAATTCACATCCAAGCTTCCTCTTTATGTCCTTGATGTTGGCTTCATCATCCCCTGTAACGATCAAATCATCAACATATATACAAATGAAAACAATTTTGCTACCTTCCTTCTTCACAAAGAGTGATGGGTCTGCATGAGTATGATTGTATCCACATTTTACTAAGTAGTCCACAAGTCTTTGGTTTCAAGCTCTTGGAGCTTGCTTGAGTCCATAAAGAGACTTCTTTAGCCTGCATACATGATGTGGAAACCTCTCATCTTCAAAGCCATGGGGCTGGTCCATGAAGACTACCTCTTCAAGCTCTCCATTTAAGAAAGCATTCTTCACATCCAACTGGTACATCTTCCAACCTTTTCAGGCTGAAATTGCAATCAAACTTCTGATGCTGGACATCTTAGCTACTAGGCTGAATGTTTCCTCAAAGTCTATGCCATAGGTTTGGGCAAAACCTTTAACAACCAGCCTTGTTTTATACCTAGAGATGCTCCCATCTGCATGCCTCTTTACCTTGTACACCCATTTGTTGCCAATGACTTTCATGTCCTTTGTTCTTGGCACCAATGAACAAGTATCATTTTCTTCAAGTGCGTTGACTTACTCCTCCATGGCTTCAATCCATTCCCTATGCTTATTTGCTTCTTCAAAAAGTTAGTTTCTTCACAAGCTATAACTTGACTCATGTAGGCATAGTGTCTTGCAATGAATGAATCATAAGTTAACCTTTGAACAGGGTATTTAACCCTATTGGATGACCTTACGTCACCATTAGGTGGTAGGAATCTCCTCCTCCTTGGTTTAGATGCTTTAAATCCTAGAGTTTTTAATTTTTCCATATCTTCATCACTTGTAGATTCCATGTCTGCCCATTGATGGTCTTTGTCATTTGCCTTTTCCTTTCATTTGCTACTTCCTTCACTTGAATGAGCTTCATTCATTGTCCTTCCATGCCAAGTTGATGTAGTACTTTATCCTCTAATGGTGTGCTTGAAGTGGTTGGACCACTTATTTCCATGCTTTGTTGTTGCTCTTTGAACTTCTTCTCAGCTTCATATGCATCGTCAACCTGTAACACATCTTTGCTACCATACTAAGGCAGCAACTCATGAAATATTACATCCCTAGATACCTTAAGCTCTTTGATGCAAGGGTTATAGCATCTAAAACCCTTTTGTTCTGAAGAATATCCAAGAAATATACACCTATCCACCTTCGGGTCCAACTTGTGTCTCAATTCTTGAGGTATGTGAACATAACACACACAACCAAATACTTTGAGATGTGAAAGATTGGGTTTCTTACCACACCAAGCTTCATAAGGTGTAACTCCATGTACTCCTGAGGTTGGTCACCTATTCATATTGTATATGGCTGTATTTGTTGCATCAGCCCAATAAGAGTTAGGAACATTCATTTCATTTAACAAAGATCTAGCCACTTATGCTATGTATGTATTCTTCCTTTCTGCCACCCCATTTTGTTGAGGTGTATACCTACAAGTGAGTTGCCTTTTGATGCCATGGTCATGTAGAAAATCTGAAAATTCATTTGAAAAATACTCTCCCCCTCCATCTGATCTGAGAGTCTTTATATACTTCCCTATTTCCTTCTCCACTAGGTTTTTGAACCTCTTGAATTCGTAAAACATCTCTGACTTTGACTTCATGCAATACATCCAAACAAACCTTGAATGATCATCTATAAATGTGAAAAAATATCAATTACCTCCAATGGGTGGGTCCCTTGTAGGTCCCCATACATCTATGTGTATGAGATTCAACACTTCATTGCTCACATGTGCTCCCTTCTTGAATGGCAATCTGCTTTGTTTTCCTAATTGACAAGCATGGCACAAATGTTGTATATTCTGAGATGTAAGATCAGGTAGACCACTCACCAAGACCTTCCTTTGCATGTCCTTCATCCTTTGTAAGTTTATGTGCCCAATTCTTTTATGCCATAAGTCGATTTCTGCAATCTGTTTATTTCCGATTGACAAGTAGACAGTGTGAGGGGTTGATGGCTTTACCTCCATGGTGAAGAATCTTCCTTGCTTCTTTCCTTTTGCTATGAGCTTGTAGTCGTGCATGGGGACTTCAACAAAACATCCTTGCTCATTGAACCTCACCTCATAACCTCTTTCAACCATTTGACCTACCGAAACCAATTTCTTTGTGATGGTTGGAACATGCAACACATCCTTCAACACCTTAGAGCTTTGAGATCCATCCAATGCAACATCTCCCACATGTGCAATCTTGTGCTCAGTGTCATCCCCTATCTCTACATGTCCTTGAGTGATGGGTGGATGTAAATTAAAGAAAACATCTTTATTGCAACTCATATGGTTGCTACAACCACTATCAATGTACCATGTAAAATCTGGATTGACTCTTTCACTTGAACCATACGTCATAAGCAAGTTCTCATTTTTTGAATTTGTTGAAGTACTAGCATAATTACCTTGGTTCCTTTTGTATCCTTGATTGCCTCTTACTTTGGACCAACAATCTCTTGCATAATGGCCCGATTTTCTAGAATTGTAGCATTCTCCATTGGATGCTTCTCTTCCATGTGATCTTCCTCCTCTTCCTCTACTACTTCCTCTTCCTCTTGATCCATAGCTTTGGTAGGAGCCTTCTTGGTTGCTTGAGCTTGATCTTGACCTTCCTCTCCCTCTTCCTTGGAAGTTTTGTCCACCTCTTTTGCCTTTGCCTCTACCTACATAGAAAACTTGGGCTTGGATGCCCTTTGATTGTGAACCTCCTTGGTTCATCGCCTCGGTCACCATCAATGTGACTAATTGATCAAATTCTGGTAGGGAATCCCTCAGATAAACTGATGTGGTGAATGCTTTCCACCTTTCATCCTCTCTCAAGACATTGAGGGTGTGTGCAACAAGACCATCATCTTGGATTGGGCTCCCAATTGAGCCTAAAGCATCTACAAGATCCTTAACCTTCAAAATGTACTCATTTATGTTAGTACTTGGTGATTTCCTAAGATTATTCAGCTCATTCTTGAGCTGAATCTTCCTTGCCTTGGTTGATGAAGAGTACAATCTCTCCAAGTTCTCCCAAACCTTCATGGATGTGTCCAAGTCTTGTATATGCCCTATCATGCTATTGCTTATGTGTTGAGATAGAATGAATATGACTCTCCTATCCCTTTCTATCCATTCATTAAGTGCCTTGACCTGCCCTTGAAGTGGTGGATCATGTACATGAGGCATTGGCTCCGTGCCACTCATGAATCCCCACAATCCTTTGCCCATAAGGTAGTTGCTAACTCTAAATTTCCATGGTTGATAATTGCCTTTCTCTAACTTCTCTATTTGTGCATTATACTTAGCCATACTCAGATCTAAGATGATCCTCTAGCTTCTCCTCAAGTTTTTTTATGCTTTAGAAGGTGTGGATATTACCTTTTGATTGCTTCTCCCTTGCTAAACTTTGACTAGTTGAGATCTTGATCGATGTAGCCCCCTTTTGATGTCTTCCTGCTTTGATGAGTCCTCCTTGTGCTTCCACGAGTTGTCTTGATCCCTTCAAGTCTTCAACATGATGCCATTGATGTCTCCAAGCCTCCAAAATGGCTGTGATACCACTGATGGGGGATGATTCTAACACCCCAATGCAAAAATGGAAGATAGCTGCCCTCCACTAGGTCCACAAACAGTGATATATGCTCACTCTTCTAAATTTTTCTCTGCACTAGTACAGAGAATGAAAATGAAGTTTTTTCAACTTGTAGTAAATTATAAGAGCTACCCAAAAATATTTAAATCATCCTAAATGGATATTCCAGCTGGGAGAACCACCCTCTGCAAAACAGGCTACCTGTTTGCAACACTCTCTGCCTATGTGTAGAGATATACCTTCACAAAGTTGGCAATTTCTCACAACTTACTCAACCAAATAACTTGAAACTTTGGCAACGTTCAGGGCACAATATGAGAGACCAAATTAAGCTTGAAATAAATGAAAATGAGTACATTGAGAGAGCAAATAATGCTCTGCAATATGATATAATTAGATTTGGAAAAGCATAAATACACCTCTAGATAGAGTGGAGCAAAATCATGAGAAAATCAGGTAAGCAAGCAAGGGGGCTGCTTGCTGGAGTTTATGAATTTAGTAAACTAAGTGGGAAACTCGTGGAATGCATACAACACAAGAAGAAAAGGTAGGATGATGCTTATATAGAATTTTAATTTTCCTACAATCTAGCTAACCAACCACCAATCAGTTTAGGTGCACTTCTTGGTGGCTAATTTGATGAGATTTGAATTTGATTGAGTTTGGTGGAGCTTCTAACTTTATTGCACGACTTTGGGTCCTCCTTTTTGATTGGTCCACTTGCAAAACTCGTGGTTGAGCCTTTTTGTATGATTGAGACTTGATTTTCAACACTTTTAACTAGGACACTTGGTGCACATGTAGTTACATGGTCAACACTTGGATGATTAGTATGCACGTGCCATAGAGTGTACTACTTTGGAGAGAGTTATATATAGAGGCATAAGGTTGGGAGGAGATTCATCCTAGTCCTTATGATGTACTAATCATAGAGAGAGAATCTCCATGAGCAAAAACCCCAACTTTCACTACAAGGAATATGGGGGCATAGTGATGGTTAACATGACACATTTTCATCGCTGCATGATCGTGAATTTCATTAGATCAGGCATCAACGACGCACATGCACATACATAAATATACACACATATACACATAGACATGCACATACACACGTGTAGTCACATAGACATACACATACACATGCACATACATACATATACACACTCATATACATACAGATACATACATGTACACACATATAGAGATGCATATATACCTACACATACACATGCACATACATACATGATACACTTATGCACATACACATATACACATACACATGCACATACACCCATATACACACACATACACATACATATGCACACACACATACACATACACTTACACATACACATTCACATACACATACACATTCACACATGTATGTGCATAAAACATATGTATATGCACATATATTATATATACACAGATACATTATACATGCATATAGACACACTTACATGAATATAGATATATACCTACGTGTGCATACATACATTATATAAAAAGACAACTACATGCACATACATACATGTATATGCACAAAGACACATATAATATTAATGTATTATATAATTAGATTAGTTAATCACATGTTAAATATAAACAGTAATAGAAATCTTTAAAATAAGACTTTACATTAATTAATACCATAGACACAATTCAAAAGATAACTGAAATGAGAAAATATATAGATATAAAAAAGTAAGTATATCAACGTAAAATATATATCCAATGTGACATATTCTTCATCATGATCATCCTCATCCACCTCATCTTGTAATTCCTCATCATCATGATCATCCTCATCATCATGATCATCCTCATCATCATGATCGTTTGCATGATCTGATGTATCTGTAGTGGCATCATGGGTAGACGTGTGAGCACTCTATGACGATCGAGATTATGCCACTTGTGTTTGTCTCTCCACCTCATCCCTTTCTACCTCTCCATAATACTCTTGTATTACATATAATAAACATAAATTAATCAAACATATAAAACATCAAATAAAAATAAAATAATTATATGAAATTTACTAGTACTCACAAAAGCATTTGGATAATCTTGCATGTACTTAGTGAGATGTCGATATCTACAATGTGTAGAAAAATCAATTTCCTTTTTTATAGGATATTGACCATAATCCTTTCGCTGCATTGAAACAAATAAAAAGATTATTGATGAATGTTTTAAAAATATATTTTTGATAATACATATACTTACAAATGTAGCTACAAAACCATGATGGACCTTTTGGCGTAAGTGTGATGTGTGACCAGACTCAACTCTCTTCTTTGCAGCCACATGCATTTATTTAATGGAACAAAAACAATAGATTAAATATAAAACATATGAAAATTATAAGTCACTATAATATAAACTATTAATCTGTATACCTTCTGTTGAGGAAATGGTTCTTGAAGATGTAGCTGTTTATGAAAATACTCCCATGTCTTAGGTGGTATGTTAGGTCTTCTCTTATTTTGTTCTGATATCTCATGTTATTTCAATCTCAAACAAAAGAAGAATCAAAATATAAAAAGACTTTAAATTTATAAACATGCATGTACATACACACACATATGTATACACACACATATACATAGTAAATACACACCCACACACGTACATATATACACACACATATACATGCATACACATACACATATACATACACTTACACATACATACATACACTTACATATACATATATACACACACATACATGCATACACATACACAAATGCATACACTTACAAATACATACATACCCTCACATACATATATACACACATACATGCATACACATACATGCATAGAGATACACATATACAAACATACACATACATAGTAAATACATACCCACACACACATATATATACACACATACATGCATAAACATGCACATATACATAAACTTACACATACATACATACATACATACATACATACACTTATATATACATATACACACATACATGCATACGCATACACATATGCGTACACTTAGACATACATACATACCCACACATACACACACATACATGTGTACACATACACATATACATATATATATATATATATATACATACACACACACACACACATAAATGCATACACATACACATATACATACATACACATACATAACAAAAACATAACCATGCACATACATATACACACACATGTATGCATACACATACATATATACATACACTTACAGATACATACCCACATATATACATACATATACACATATACATATGCATACAAATACACATACACTTACACATACATACATATACAAACATACACATACACACACATACATGCATACACATACACATATAAAAACATACACATGCATAGTAAATAAATAACCACATTCATACATATATACACACACACATACATGCATACACATACACATATACATATAGTTACACATACATACATATACTTAAATATACATACACACATATACATGCATACACATACACATATTCATACACTTACACATACATACATACCCACACATACACATATACACACACATACATGCATACACATACACATATACATACATACACATACATAGTAAATACATACCCACACACATACATATATACACACACACATACATGCATACACATACACATACACATATACATACACTTATATATACATACGTACACACACATACATGCATACAGATACACATACATACATAGCCACACATACTCATATATAAACATATACATGGCATACACATACATATATACATACATTTACACATATAAGATACCCACACATATATATACACACACATACATAATAAATAGATGAATACACATACCCACACATATAGACACATACATAATAAATACATGCACACATACACATACACATACACACATACATTCACATATACATACATACATACAAACATCATACATTTATAGTTTTGTATGTGTATTTATATGTCAAAATGTGTATTTGTGTATATGTGAATTTGTGTGTATGTGTATATGTGAATGTGTATGTAGATTATTAATATATAGTACCTTTATTTGCTACATAATCAGATTCTCATCAATTAGATGGAACTCCACCACCATCTCCTAATCGTGCAAGGACTACTTATTGTAAGTGTATCAAACTTTTAATTCTAATGTTAGATACATACATGACTGATATATGTATTTTTATTGTTATATTATAATCAGATTTTGATCAATCAAAGAGTACTCCACCACCTCCTATCCATGCAATGATGTCTTCATATGTGTCCTTTGATAGGAATTATGATGATTTTTACTATCGAGGGGATGATTGAGGGCTTTGAAACATATGTTTAATTCGTGGAGCGAATGGAAAATGTCTCAATACCCTTTTTGGGATTTTAACCTCTTCATCCTTATATCGAGGAGATTGACAGTTTGTACATGTCAAAGAGTCTGCATATTCACCTCTATATAAAAGACAATTGTTAGGTAATGCATGTATACACTCATAATCTATACCAAGATTATGGATTATCTTCTTCATTTCATCAAGTGATGTAGGAAGAATATTCTTTCTTGGTAGAAACTTTTCAAATAGTAACCTATAAGTTCATGAAAAAAGACGATATAAATGAAAATAAATAAATAAATAGAAAATTAAAAATTATACCTTAATAGTGCCAAAACAGATACATTACTCCATCCAAAAAGATTTTGAAGATTGAGAATAAGTAAGCTTGCACTTAGTCATGTCAAGCGACTTCCTTCATATATATGTTTTAGACATTCTTCTTGAAGATATTTCTCATTTTTAGAACTATCAATGCTTTTGCTATAATTTTGATACCAATCCTCAATAAAACCTACCATTCCATCATCTTCATCATTATTGCAAAAATCTTCTACTTTATCTTCTTTTGAATATAGGCCTTTCAATCTTTCATATTTGATAGGAACACTTTTGTGTAGCCTCCTCATGGAAGCTTGTGATAATGAGGTCTTACTGGCAACCTTGAATGGTGTGGTGGAAGATTATCAATGTCATACATAGGAATCTACACTAATGAATAAAAGTCATTAGTATTTCATAAATGAATAAAAAGTAAACTTTAAACATAAATTTAAATATGTAAGTTAATCTAAAAGAGTTTCAATCAATTAGAGTTTTCAGTGAAACACAAGATAGGTGGATAGAAAGTTTTCATTGCTTATCTAGCTAAAAGGTGCTCTTGGAGGTCCATGCCACCCATAATTCACTAATAATTCATCACCAGCATGTAATGAAGTAATAGCATTGACAACTATGTATCTTGCTACATTTCTACTCATGTATGGTGATTTGTGACTATTTTCACTCTCAAATGTGCAACTAGTCATTGAAGTATTATATCCTCAACTACTGTTTACTAAACTTGCTATAATTCCCTACATGTAAGGTCTTCCATCAATATATAATCTTTCATTTTTGACATGTGTAATCCCTCTAGTAGCATGAGAAGCTGCATTCATGCATAATCCATAAGTAGTCATCATTTGAACATATTGTGTAAGTCGATGCCAATCTGCCTATCCATATATAGGACCACAAAATGACATAAGAGTGACCACAGAGTTTGGAGGCACATATAAATCCTCTACAATAAAGAGACCACGACTAGCACCAGTAATAGTGGAAGGACCAATCATATAGCAATTGCCCCAAAAGTTAAAAACCTCTCCATCTAAAGGAAGTGGTCCTCTATTCAATACTCCATATCTTCTTGTATCATATGTTTGTACTAGATGATGATCACAAGTTGGAAATGGATAATCTTTAGATATTTTAGTCTGTAAACTAGGAGGTAGAGGATTTCAAGAAACCTTTTCTTGTAATTGATAAATGACAAGTCTTTGACATGTACGAGGTATATTAGCATTATTGGTAGAAGAATCATCATCATCATCATTGAGCAAATATTCTTGTATATTAAGTATAATTTGATTTTGTATATCAACAAACAATACTGAATTTATTACCACTAGAATGTACAAAGATTATTCACCCATTAGGGCAATAGGCATATATACAAGCTGGGGGAAAAGACCTCCTAAAGAGGGACAAAAGTGCCCCGAGAATCCTAGTGTGTTCACACACATCACTACCTAAATATATCAATAAATCCCCCCTAGGAGTGATGCAGTGAACAAGGAGTTGGAACTCATGTATAAGGAAGTGCCAAGCTATGTGGAATCAATCCACAAAAGGAAGTAAGCCCAAAGACTTGTGGAAAGCTTCAAACTTCTCCCTAGGTAGAGCCTTTGTGAAAAGGTCTGCAATGTTCTCCTAGGTGGGCACATATGCCAACCTGATCTCTCCAACAGAGAACCTCTCCTTGACATAATGATAATGCATCTCAATGTGCTTAATGCGAGCATGAAACACAAGGTTCGTCGCAACTATCAATGCACGTTGACTGTCAATGAAGATGATGGTGGCAGAAGATTGACCAACAGCCAAATAAACCATAAGGCATCTGAGCCACACACAATCAAGGGTCACTGTGAGAGCTACCCTATACTCAGCCTCACAAATAGAAGTGGACATAGTACTAGACTACTTCTTGCTCAACCAAGGTATACATAAGCTACCAAGCATGAAGCAAAAGCCACTAGTGGACACAAAAGTGTCATAGAAACCAGCCTAGTTAGAGTCAAAAGAAGCATGTAAATCTAGCGATAGTGATCCCCCCTTGGGATAAAACAATCCAAGTAGTTGGGTACCACTCAAGTAGCAAAAGATGCACTTAACTACCTACCAATGCTTGATACCTAGGGAATGCATAAACCTACTCATCTGAGAGACAACAAGTTGAATATCTGGTTGAGTAATGCATAAGTAAATCAAGCATCCAATAGCCTGCTGATAGAGAGTAGCATCAAATGCACCTCCGACATCATGAAGACTCAATCGTAAACTTGTCTCCATAGGAGTGGAAATAGGTTTACAGTCTTCAAGGCCAAAACACGGCAATAATGTGTCAATATATTTCATTTGACACAAAGCTATTCCACCATCAACTTGCATAGACTGAATGGCCAAATTATGATGCAAATGCCCCAAATAAGACATCTCAAATGAGGCATGCAGATCAGCCTTAAAATCAGCAATATGCTTCTCATGAGGACCAGTGAGTAGCATGTCATCAACATACCAAAAGCACATCATGAGCACGCTTAACATATAAGGTTCTCTGAGTTGGACTCTTCTCAAAACCATGTGCAATCAAATAGGCTTGTATCTTTTCATATCAAGCACATGGTGATTGCTTTAAACCATATAATGCCGTCTTTGACGTGCACACCTGGTTTTCATAACCTTTCTGCACAAAGCCATGGGGCTGAGAAGCATACACTTTTTCAAGAAAGTCACCATTTAGAAAATGCAATTTTAATGTCCAACTCATGTATATTCCAACCATGATGAACTCCAAGTGCACAAACGCTACGAACAGTAGTCATTCGCCATGTAGGTGCAAAGGTTTCATCAAAATCAATGCCTTTTTCCTGTGCATAACCCTTTGCAACAAGCCTAGCCTTATACCTATCAACTCTTCCATTAGGCTTACACTTCAGCTTGTATACCCACTTAATGGCAATTGCCTTCTTGCTAGGAGGCAAGTCACACAAAGACCTAGGACCATTTTTCATTATAGCATCATATTCAGATTGCATAACAGTCATCCAATTCTCTGAATTTTGTGCTTCATCAAACAAAACAGGCTCATTCTCATCACAAAGACTAGAGGTAGCCATAACATAGCAATCTGATGCAAAAGAGCAACTATGAGAGCCTAAAGGAGTACGCTATGATATAGGTGCATATAATTTGCTATCACCCAAAGTCTACACCAACCATTTTGGCATAGTTTTTGCCTCCTCAATATTAGCTCTCTCATCAATGAGTGCATCATGTTAATCTGCATCAAAAATGGAATGATCTGCATCATCACATGAAACCTAAAAAGGTTGAGAAGTTTCCTCATTAGGACCAACACTAGACTATCCACCTCTAAAAAGAGGCAGCAAAGTATTATATATGTCTTTGGATCTAACAAATGTCTGCTTCGTACATGAAAGTAAAGGATGAATAACATATTCCACAAAAACAACATGAGGGCTAACCAAAATACATTTAGTCTATGGATGATACAGACGATTGCCTTTTCTTTCAGAACTGTACCCAACAAAAATACATTTTATTGCTTTATTATCCAATTTCTTGTGATGTTGTTCAAGCACTAATACATATGCGAGACAACCAAAAACACACAGATGAGCAACAGATGGCTTGCGACCATGCCAAGCCTCATATGGAGTGATATACTATAGTGCTTTAGTGAGACACCTATTAAATACATATGCTGCACACATAACAACCTCAAGCAAAAAAATATGTGGTAAAAAGTAACTCTTGACCATACACCTCAACATCTACATGAGTGACCTAGTCTTTTGTTTAGAAACTCCATTCTATGGAGGTGTATATGGCATCCTACACTGATTTTTTATCCCACTCAGTGAGAAATGCATTAAAGTCAGAAGACATATATTCACCCACTCGATAAGAATAGAGGGTGCCCATTTTACATGCTGACAGATTGTCAACCAAAACCAAAAACTGTTTGAAGCACATAAACAAGTCGGACCTTACTTTCAATCGATATACCCATGCATATCTAGGAAAATCATCAATGAAAGTCATGAAGTAAAGATAGTTTCCAAAAGAAGGTGTCTACAGAAGACCAAAGAGCTCACTATGAACAAGATGTGATTTTTTAGTAGCTCAAACTGAACCATCTTTTGGAAAGGAGGAATGCTATAGTTTGCCCAAAATACAGCCTTAAGAGACATCTTTATCAAGTCCCTTAGGTTTGGGCAAAGAGGACACCATTTCAGATTTCTAGAGGCATAGCAAAGTAGCAAAATTTAGATGACCAAAGCAGGCATGGGAGCTTTGCATCTAACATAGCCTGAGAATCATGTACTGTAGATGCTGAATCATTCACAGAGTTTTGATAGTCTATCAGCTTATACAGCCCATGACATAAAGCCCTGGAAGCAATAATCACATCACCATTTGACAAATCATGAACTATAAATCTTTCATTCATCAACAAATTTCACAACCAAGCCAATCTTGGTTAAAGCTAAAACTGATAACAGATTCTTCTTGATCATTGGCACAAATAAAGCATCCGACAATGTGAAAGAATTACCATCAGTAGTAGTTAGAATGATCCTGCCAACTCCCATGATCGGATAAGAGGAGTTGCTGATGCATGTGACAACATTCCCTGTAGGGGCAGGCTGAAGTGAAGTGAATAAACTATGTTGTGAAGTAATATGTTTGGTTGCCCCGACGCCCACTATCAAAGTACCAAACATCTGACTCTACTGTAGACATACACTATTCAGGAGAAGATGGGTCAAAATTGCAAACAGTAGTAGACACCCATTCTTCATGTGTTTGCATATGTGTGCATGGATCAAAATTGCAAACAATAGTATGTGTATGCATGTGTGTGTGTGTATATGTATATGTATATATATGTGTGTGTATGTATGTGTGTGTATATGTGTGTGTATGTGTGTGTATATGTATGTATGTTTGTGTATATGTTTGTATGTTTGTATGTATGTATGTGTATATGTGCAAGGGAATGAGGATTATGACCACCACATGTTAGAGAGATGAATCTCCTCCCAAACAAAAACCTCTATATATAGCTCTCTCTAGGGGACTTCCTTCTTGGGCAGGTGGATAGTAACCATCCATGTGTCGACCATGTAATTGCATGTGCACCAAGTGTCCCCATTAACTCGCGTCAACTCAAGTGGATGCTTCTAGAAGGTTCTAGATATCCTTGGGTGAAATACTCTCCCCATGTATCCCATGGGGATTGAACCCAAGAACTCCTCCTTCACATCCTTGAGACTTAACCACTAAGCTAACTGGATCACTTGTTCACAAGAGCACAAGACCTCCTAGTAAGTCTAGACTCGAGATCTTTGATCATACACATGGGTGACCAAATGGTGTCCAATTTTAGATCCATCTGAACCGGCCGCACCCTTATATCATAGATTTACTTCATTACATTCTTCCTCCTTTGGAAAATATTTTTTTCCTAAAAGATAGAGCTATATAACTGCTATAGGCAACCCCCGAGCCTCATGTTCTAAAATTGGAAGAACATGGTCATGTTCGAAAACTAGAAGAGCATGTTTCATCTCTATGATGGCATCCCTACCCAAATGATTCAAAACACTATCCCAAATGATTCAAAACACTATCTCGCTTTGCACTTTGATAAACTAGTCAAAGTGCAAAGTAGTGAATGAATAATAAGGGTAGATCTAAAAACATCCCTTTCCAATTCACAATTTTTACTAGGTCTGATATGGGCAGAACTATGTGAACTGGGTGGATTCAAATTACTAGTCCATTTCTGGGCATGACTAGTGCATGGAATTAGTAATGAAGGCAGGATTCTTATCCCTCACAAGAATTTGAGAACTCTTGATTTACTTGAATTTTATTTGGAGAACTTGAAGTTTGATTGTCCCAAACATCTAACTTGGATGTTTGTACAATGGTTAAAACTCCTATCCAATAGTTACTTGATTTTTTTTCACCCGATTAGAGGACTCCTTTTTCCTAATGAGTTTAAAAAATCCTATGTAAACTACAGGAGAAATTTTACCATTCACTTTGAGTTAACCGTACTATAACTTGACTAATTTGAATTCAAAATAAAATTTTATCCAACTTAGGACACTTTTCTCAAAGACTTGAGCTAAAAGTTCTCGCGAATTTTGCTATCTCATAAGCAATTCCTATTTCTCTACTCTAGAGTATACTAGACTCTAGAAATTCATTTAGAGCTATGTTAAATAACTTGAAGCAAACACAAATGAATGTGATTCTTGGACTTAACATCTTTTGAAGATTGAAAAGGTTCTTGTTCAAAAAAACCATCTAGGATGTTTAATTTAGTTACCTAGTTCTAACCCACTGACCCTTGACTTTTGTGAAAGGAATCACATATTGCATCTTAGTCAAATCCAAAAGATTTAGAAAGCACAAAGAAAGAACTAAAACTCTATACAACCAATTCAAACTTTGAAATATTAAACTTGCGAGGAGTCCATTTCAAGATAAATCAAGAATTTAACTTGTCAATGATCTATTTCAACAATGTATTGAAGATTGTTTTCTATCTTTAAGAGAAATAAGTTGGATTCTCAAAAAGATTTGGAGTAATTCTAAAACATCATCCATCCACAATATACTAGTGTGGTATCCAATATTAGTGTGTTGACCCACTGATATTCTATTGATGTTTTTTTAGTCAAATAATGCTTCACTTGAGACTAAGTTCATGCCTATATTCAATCCTTATGACTCCTTACTAGGAATGCAATTCTTATGCATTTGTTCGAGTCAAAAGATTGAATTTACCAAGCTACACTAGGAACTTGTTGCTTGACTTAGTCAGTCTATTCCTTAGTTGAAAGGATCATTTCAATATCAAAATCCACTTCTTCATAAATTTATCAAATATTTTTCAATCAACAACACTTTATCTTGAAGTGTTCTAAGAAGATCTTGGAAGTTACTTACTTCATATCTTCTATTTCCTTGATCTTGAAGTTATCTTCAAATATCTTGAGATACTACTTTTATCCTCCTTGAATTAAACTCCTCCTTTGAAGTTTTAATTCCCTTGAGAATCAAGATCCAATCTAAGACTAACAGATAATTATCATCCCATGATTTGATGTCCCATACCATCTTTCCAACATCAATCTGAGTATAAAATTTTGTGTCCCATCCCACCCTATTTTATATTCACATTAATGTGTGGGTGATACTTATCCTAAAGTCGAAACATCTCTTGATAGAGTACCTTCTTTCTTCAATTCTTTACGAGAATTTGGAAGTTTTAGGCATGATCTCTAACTTGATATTCTAGGTTTTGATTCCTTCACATGACTGTCTTACAATCATGTGCTTTGCCTCGGAAACTTGAAAACGTCTTGATAGAATATCCATTATTTTTTGCGAAGGTTTTCAAATAAAAACAAATAAAAATTACAAGTACTTGAATTTTCATAGATTCAGTTTCAATTGGTTTATTATTGACCAATTTGTCATGACAAGAGCTTTGGATTCTTCTCTTATTACTGATGCTTTAGGTAAGAAAACTCAAGGATTCTAGAGAGTTTTACTTATTTATTTTCAGATCATGACCTAAGTAAGTGAACCAAGACACTAGCCTTGATCATTATCTAGATATGTCCACAACCTAAGCTTCCCTCTAAAACAAGCTTGAATCGTTGAAGATATGATTAATCTATCCCACCAATCGTTTGGTTAAAAGGCAACCCTTTTTCCAAACACTTTTAGATGGCTGAAAAACATCACTCTATTTTTTTCCTAAGTTATAGCATTGGTGTAATGACATGGTTATACGATGCCTTGAGGCACAATGATTTCTACCTGCATAAATACCACAATGTCTTTGATGCCACATAGGGCCGGTATTCCTTTGTCCCTAAAATTTATGCCTCCTCATCCTTGAGAGTGATGCCTTTGATGTCACATAGGCCAATGATGCCTTTGGTCTCACATAAGAGTGTTGTACGTTGAGAGTTTAGCTTTGGATAACATCTAAACTAACTTTCGCAATACCTGACAGGGATGATTGTTTGTTGTAAAGAAAATTTGAGGACACATAAGCATATGATTGGCTGACACATTCACTTTCAGTGAGTTTCAAAATACCTTTTGAAAATACCCACAATTCCTTGGATTGATGCTTGGAAGCTACATAAGAAAATAATTCATTTCTCCTCATGCATATATTTAATGTGCCCGCGTGTATGTTTCCATTAGGCACACAATTAGTCTACATCCACACAAATGCCACTGAATATTTGAAGTCACATAAGCCCACGATCGACTTTGTTCTTGAGAGCGAAGCCTCTCTAGTTGTAAAAAGCGATGTTGTTGATGTCAGATAAGATAGTGATGCTTTTAATGTCACATTAGCATATGATGCCTTAAAACGTATCTATGGATGAGCTCTAAAACACATTCCACAAAGCTTGAGAAAGAGGAAATGTGAAAGGGAAATTTGTTGGTGCAAGAGAATCCAAGCCCATATACTTGGATGATTAGCATATTGGTCATGAAGTCTTATATAATCAATCCCTTATAAAATCAAGTACATTTACTTTTGTTAAAGTGCACTGCTTGCACATGGAGTTATAAAGCATCAAATCTTGATTCGGTTGATAGTTTATTAATGAGAGATTATGTCCTATAGTTTAGGATTTACTTTTAGGTGGACTTTTGTATTTGAATTCAAAAGGTTGGCTCCAAACTCAACTTTAAAAGGAGGATGAAAAGACCCGCATGACATCTTGACTTGATGATATCATTTAGAAAGGATAAATTGTGATTTGAGAGCTCACTCCATTTCTCATTCACAATTCTCATATTGTGCAATTGATTATTGCCAATGACATTGTATTTGTACATGATTTTATACATACATTTCATTATATTTTCACTTCACTTCTGTGCCATGACTACATCAGTAGAGGGATCTTCTCAGAGATTGTTGTTGGTGTATGATTGATCATTTGTAGTGATTTAAAGCATGATATATTCAATATACTCTCTACTATATTGCTAGAAAATCTCATTATCATTACCTCTCTGAGTCATGAGATATTATCACTTCATTGCTCTCTGGTATGTTGACTGATGCGTCCTGAAAATGTTGGGACACTCCTATGATTTGGTAAACATCATACTCAACATGTAGTTCACCATTTTTAGTGAAATCACTCATGATTGGTAGCTCTTTAAGTTAATTAGAGATCACCAAAAGGAATTAGGATAATTGCTACTGTGCTCAGAGCACTGTTCAAATTACTGAACACACATAGACACAAAAATAGCAAGTCTATGAATCTTGAGTCAACTTTCTACCTATCTATTTTGGATCATTGATTAGTGGATCATGTTTCAAACAACATAGGTTATTATTTATGATCATTAGCAAACTGAAGAGGCCCACTACACTCTCTAGCAATTGTTCTTGGCTGGTGTGAAGCAGGTTTAAGCAATACGACTTCATCTCTAAAGACTATCCACCATCTCCTCCAAAAGTGGTATCAGAGAAACAATAAGCAAGGGAGATGCATTTCTATCATTAATTAACACATTGGATAGAAGCAACTACTCAACATGGTCACTAAAGATGCAAGCCTACCTTCAAGGGAGAAGCTTATATGGATACATCTCAGGAGATGAAGAGATGCCAACATTCAGAAGCACGCATCAACCCACAAGGGAAGAGCAAGAAAGGTTGACCACATGGTGTGCAAAGGATGCTCTTGTCATGTCTTATCTGCTAAACTCAATATTTGATTTCTTATTGCCTCACATTAGGAATTGCAAGACCTCCCAAGAGACTTGGGAAGTATCTCATCATATTTCTCATAAAATTAAAGAGCTAGGAAGAACCAACCATGGATGGAGTTTACAACCCTAAAGAAGCAACCAAAGCAAGGTGTTGCTGATTATGTAACCAAGATGAAGGACGTGGCTGACCAGCTTGCAAATATTGGAGAGGAGATAGAAGAAGAACACATAGTAAGGCAGATCATTAATGGTATTAAAGCTGATGATAAGTGGGAGTCCTTCACCAGAGCAATGGATCTTTATATGGATATGCAAATATATGTATGTGTGTATATGTGTATGTGGGTGTGTATGTGTGTGTGTGCACGTATGTATGTATATATGCATATGCATGTGCATTGTGTATGCATATATATATATGTGTGTCTGTATGTGTATGCGTGTATCTAAATGTGTGTGTGTATGTGTGTTTCTCTATGTGTGTGCATGTATATATGGGTGTATGTATATATGTGTGTGTCTGTATGTTTGTATATGTATATGTGTGTCTATGTATCTATGTATGTGTTTTTATGTGTATATGTGTGTAGATTTGTGTGTATGCATGTGTATGTGTGTGTATGTGTGTCTCGATGTGTGTGTATGTGTATATGTGTGTCTCTATGTGTGTGTAATATGGGTGTATGTATATGTGTGTGTATGTATACGTGTGTATGTGCAAGTATCTATATGCCTATGTGTTTGTGTATGTGTATGTGTGTGTATGCATTTGTATGTATAGTGTGCATATGTGTATACATTTGTATCTGTGTGTAGATATGTATGTATACATGTGTATGTGTATGTATGCATATGTATGTGTAGTGAGTGTATGTGTGTTTATATGTATGTATATGCATGTATGTTTGTGTATATGCATGTGTATGTGTGTGTCTCTATATGTGTGTATCTCTATGTGTGTGTAATGTGGGTGTATCGATATGTGTGTGTGTGTATATGTGTGTATGTGCAAGTATCTATATGTGTATGTGCATGCTTCAACCACCTTAAAGTGAGCATTGAATATAACAAAGGAATCAGATAAGAAAACTCGAGGATTCTAGAGAGTTTAATTTATTTATTTTCAAATCAAGACCTAAGCAAGTGAACCAAGACACCAGCCTTGATGATTATGTAGATATGTCCCCAACCTACACTTCCCTATGAAACAGGCTTGAATCGTTGAAACTACGATTAATCCATCCCACAAACCGTTTGGGTTTTAAAAGACAACCCATTTTCCAAACACTTTTCAGATGGCCGGAAAACATCACTCTGTTTTTTTCCTAAGTTATAGCATTAGTGTACAGACATGATTATACGATACCTTGAGGCACAATACTGTCTACCTACATAAATACCACAATGTCTTTGATGTCACATAGGACCGCTATTCCTTTGTCCCCGAAATTTACACCTCCTAATCCTTGAGAGTGATGCCTTTGATGTCACATAGGCCAATGATGCCTTTGGTGTCACGTAAGAGTGCTGTACCTTGAGAATTTGGCTCTGAATGACATCTAAACTAGCTTTCGCGATACCTGACAGGGACAAGTGTTTGCTGTAAAGCGAATTTGAGGACACATAAGCATATGATGAGCTGACACATTCGCTTTCGATGAGCTTCAAAATACCTTTTGAAATACCCACAATTCCTTGACCTGATGCCTGGAAGTTACATAAGAAAACAATTCTTTTCTCCTCATGCGTCTGTTTAATGTGCCCGCGTGTATGTTTCCAGTAGAAACACAATTACTCTACATCCACACAAATGCCACTGAATATTTGAAGTCACATAAGCCCACGATCGGCTTTGTTCTTGAGAGCGAGTTCTCTTTAGTCCTGAAAAGCGATGCTGTTGATGTCAGATAAGGTAGTGATGCTTTTAATGTCACATCAGGATATGATGCCTTATGACTTATCTGTGGATGAGCTCTAAACCCCATTCCGCAAAGCTTGAGAAAGAGGAAATGCGAAAGGGCAATCGCCCTCAATCGATTTCCCAGTGGCGATGGTAAAGGTTGAGATCATTGCTCTATGGAGATGAAGATGAGCTTTTCACGAGTATCACAATGACCGCAGAGAAAGCTTTGGATCTTGAACGCAAGGCACAGCCATCAAAACAGAGACTAGCGACATTATCCGACTTAAGAATAGAACAATGATGCCTCCTGATGTCTGACTCAAATGCCAAGGCTGATTCTCCTTCTGGTTAATCGTACAAATCTCTTTCTTAAACGACTGCCCAACGCTAAGCGATGAATGTAACTTGTAGAAGAATTCACTGTTGTCTAAAGTGTAGAGGATTGTAAATACACGCAAAAACCAAGTATATGGTTTGAAATCATCTCTCACATAGCGCAATCATACTAACAGTAAAGTAAAAGAACAGGGTTGAGGAGATGGCGGGAGAAGGGGTGGTCATGTCGAGGGACCTTTAATGCTGAATCCGCTATGATCATGTCGAGGGACCATAAGTGAAATCTGAATGCCCTTGAAGGAATCAAATATCAAGTGCAAGGTCTCTTGGTATTATAAATGAATCATTTGTGTAGGAATCAAATAGTATATTCCCCTTTATTTATTTGAATATACGGTGAGTCTCACCACATAGATGAAACATGCTCTTCTAGGCTCGAGAGTATTTCTAGAGTTTTGTATATAGATCAATTTCTAACGATAAAAAATCTTTTCGAAGGGATAAGCAACGTTTTAAAGTAAGGATAAGATAGTAGCATCCGATCGGGTCAGGCATATCTAAATCGGGCCGGTTCAGTCATTTTTGTGTAGCGCCAAAGTATGAAGTGTAGAATTAAGCATAGGAGCATGTGATTTCTAAAAAAAGCGAAGGTGTTTGGCCTAGTGGTTAAGTCACATGGATAGACGTGAGGAGTTCTTGGGTTCAAGTACTATGAGAGTATTTTGCCTCACGAGCTCTAGAGCCTTTCCATCCACTTTTAATTAGGACACTTGGTGCACATGTAGTTACATGGAAGACACTTGGATGGTTAAGTATCCACCTTCCATAGAGGGTAGTGCTTTGGAGAGAGTTATATATAGAAGCGTAAGGGTAGGAAGAGAGTCATCCTAGTTCTTAGGAGGTACTCATCATAGAGATGGAGTCTCCATGAGCAAAATCACAAACTTGGAGAGGTGGGTGCCCCTTAGTAATAATCAAGGGCTGAATAGGTTATGATCACGTCCAGGGACCATAAATGAAATCCAAATGCCCTTGAAGGACATTTTGATGGTAAAGAAGCTTCAACCACCTTAAAGTCAGCCATGAATATAGCGAGGAATCAAATAAGAAAACTCAAGGATTCTAGGGAGTTTTATTTTTTATTTTTTTGATCAAGACCTTAGCAAGTGAACCAAGACACCAGCCTTGATCATTATTTTGATATGTCTCCAACCTAAGCTTCCCTATTTTGATATGTCTCCAACCTGCTTCCCTATCAAACAAGCTTGAATCATTGAGACTACGATTGATCTATTCCACCACTCGTTTTGATTTTAAAAGGTAAACCATTTTCCAAACACTTTCCAAATGGCCGGAAAACATAATTCTCCTTTTTTCCTAATTTATAGCATTGTTGTAATGACATGATTATACGAGGCCTTGAGTCACAATGATTTCTAACTACATAAATACCACAATGTCTTTGATGTCACATAGGATCGCTATTCCTTTGTCCCCGGAATTTACGCCTCCTCGTCCTTGAGAGTGATGCTTTTGATGTCGCATAGGCCAGTGATGCCTTTGATGTCACATAAGAGTGATGTACCTTGAGAATTCAGCTCTGAATGACATCTAAACTAGCTTTCGCGACACCTGACAGGGACAAGTGTTTGCTGTAAAGCGAATTTGAGCGCACATAAGCATATGATGAGCTGACACATTCGCTTTCGATGAGCTTCAAAATACCTTTTGAAATACCCACAATACCTTGTAGTGATGCCTGGAAGAAAAAAGAAAACAGTTCGTTTCTCCTCATGCGTCTATTAGGCACACAATTACACTACATCTACAAATGCCACTGAATATTTGAAGTCACATAAGCCCACGAGCGGCTTTGTTCTTGAGAACGAATCCTCTTTCGTCCTACAAAGCGATGCTGTGATGTCAGATGAGCTAGTGATGCCTTTAATGTCACATCAGGATATGATGCCTTAAGACTTATCTGAGGATGAGCTTTACACCGCATTCCGCAAAGCTTGAGAAAGAGGAAATGCGAGAGGCAATGGCCCTCAATCGATTTCCCAGAGGTGATGGTATAGGTTGAGGTCATTGCTCTATGGAGATGAAGATGAGCTATTTATGAGTATCATAATGACCGCAGAGAAAGCTTTGGATCTCGAATACAAGGCGCAGCCATCAAAATAGAGACTAGCCAGCTTATCGGACTTAAGAATAGAACAATGATGCGTCCTGATGTGTCACACAAATGCCAAGGCTGATTCACCTTCCCGTTAGTCGTACAAATCTCTTTCTTAAATGACTGGCCATAATTGGTACTTACGAACTAGCTGGACTTGGTATTTGATGATCTTAGTATCATCTAAGCGAAGCTTGTCTAATTATAGATATGGGATTCATGAGAATCCACGGATAGGATATATGAGACTTCCATGTTGGTGATGGGAACTAGATATATGATTTATTTAGTGAAATTATGCTTTGATGGATTGGAAATGAGAACCATTGGTATGGGAAAATGGGGAGTATTTCCCTTTGAGAACTCTTCTTCTATGGCTAACAAGAAAAGGGTTCATCATCCATCGAGTGTGATTTCTACTAAACTTAGGAAAGCTATTTAGAGAATATCTTATAGTTTATGTTGAAGAAGTAGACATGTGGCTCCTCTTAGAGATTCATTCATAGAGAATAAAGCAAAAGAAATCCATGAGAGTCTCTTTTGAGGGAAAGCGAAAGTGGACTAGATCCTAGTGCTAGATCATTCTTCCTTAGAAAATATGTAGAGAGTTTATATACTCTTTAGATTTTCGAGATAGGGTTGCATTCCTCTATCAAAGACAATAGGGAGATCAGATAGTCATTCGTTAGATTGACTCTTGACTAAAGACTCTAGAGAAAAGTCCTTATATCTACTTCGAGTGATGGCCTATTGGCATTTGTGAGAGTGGGAGTAGAGTGAGACCTCTCTTTAAGATTTTTAGGAGATAGAGATAGATCTGACGTATTGGGTAACCAAACTCTTAGTCTGTGCTTTATTTTAAGGATGATGATTGAGAATTGATTCGGAGGTGGAAAATCCTCTATGGGGTGCCTACTATCAGTCCCATATACACTTAGATTCCAAATTATCATGGCCCTCCAAATAGGCACATGGAAGGTCGTGAAGATTACCTTTTTTGTGAAGTGGTTCGCGCAATTTGTGCCTAAAATGTTTGGGCTTCTCAAGTATTCCCTTTTTGAGGAGCTTCCCAACCAACCATTCTCCCTTTATGGTTTTGTCAAGGTGCTTATGGATCCCATTAGGGATAGATGTGCATTCAAGGTGCTTATGGACCCCATTAGGGATAGATGTGAAATAAGGAGGGAGGTTGAAGGCCCTATTAATGAGGGATTCTCTTACTCTTTTAATGCTAGATGGCATCTCGTGATTTTGTGGAGTTTGATCTCAATAAGGAGCTTTGCTCGTCATATAGCATTTATATTGCTGATGCAAATCTCTTAGAAAAGTAATTTTTCTTCAACTATCTTCCGGAGACATGCGTTCATCACAAGATACATGGGAATAGAATTCATGGTCATCCTATGAAGAAGATATGTAAAACTTAAAAACAATCACGCACTTTGAGATCACCAACTCAACAGATTTTGATCGCTGCTTAGGTTGGTTTGGCAAGAAGCGCTAAAGTTTGGGGCTCTTCCTTCTTGTCTAAATAATGGAATTATCAAGCTGGTTCACAAGAAGGGGGAAAAGAACAGAATCGAGAACTGGCGGCCAATCACGATGCTCCAAACAGGATACAAGATCATCGCCAAAGTCATTGCCAATAGAATATCGTGCCATCTGAGATCTTGGCTAAGTGAGGACCAAAAAGGCTTCATCAAAGGCAGGTCTATCCTGGAAACCATTATGGATATTTGGGAAGGTATTCAATTTGCAAACGAGTCTAATCAAGACGTGGTCTTCCTCAAGATCGACTTTGACAAAGCCTACGATAGGCTAGAATGGGACTATATTTTGCAGTCGCTCCAAGACCTCGGATGTAGTCAGAAATTCACCAAGATGATCGCGACCCTGCTCGGCAATGCAACGACCCAAATTAACGTTAACGGCAAACTTTCGAAGGCGATCCATCTTAAAAGATCTATTAGACAAGGATGCCCTCTTGCCCCCCTTCTCTTTGCCATCGCCACTGAAGGGCTGAGCAGACTTGTGGCTCATCATGTGGAGGCTGGCAATATCAAAGGCCTCCAGCTACCTCACGCCCACAGTCAAATCATCATGAGACTCTTTGCCGACGATATGAATGCGTTCGTTCACAATGATAATACCAGTCTGGAGACTTTCTGGAGGTGTCTTGATACCTTTTGTGAGGCCTCTGGATCCAAAATCAACCACAATAAGACCGCCTTTAGGGCCATTGTGGGACATCAACCCGGCCTTCTCATTGATCATGGCTGCCAAATCATTCCGCAGGGTCAAATCATTCGGCTGCTTGGGATCCCCTTGGGGTTTGGCGTCTCTATGGAGCAGCGATGGAACTGGGTGCTGGCCAAACTTGAAAACAAGCTCAATTACTGGAGAGGTATGCAAATCAATCTCGCTGGACGGGCGATGGTAATCAACACGTTCCTCCTCTCGTCTACCATCTATTTCCTATCTTGCTGGAGACCGAATGAGCAAGGCCTATCCAAACTGAATAGCATCTGCAGAAACTTTCTTTGGACGGGTGACCATAACAGAAGGGGGGTGCCCAAAATCAAATGGGCCATCTGCACCAGCCCTAGAGATAGCGGGGGGCTTGGCATCCTGGACATTGGGTGCATGGCTAACAAACTGGCAGCCAAATGGATGATTAAAGCTTGGTGCAATAGGGAGGCCTCGTGGGCCAAGCTGATCTTCAGAAACAAAAATGAGTTGGCCCTCACGGGATTCCCGAACTGGAAGAACCTTGACATCATGACCCTGCTATTCTCCCCGATACCTGTCTTCCCGAAAGGCTCCAATCTCGTATGCTCTCTTTGGAAGGGCTGGAATAAAGTCAAAAGCTTCACAAGAATTAGTGAGGACTGGAAGTGGGCGGCCGGCATTAGACAAAACGACTCTATCTGGTTTCCGATTCATGGCATCCGGAGTGTGGAGCCGTGGAACATTCAACATGCCAAGAAGTTATGGAACAAAGGATTCAAAAATTGGAAACAACTCTGGAAACATGACACCAACAGTTGGATCAACTACGAGGATATCGACCCTCGCACAAACATCTCCTACGAAGAATGGAACACCTTGCAAAGCAGATGCCTCGCCTGGGATCGGCACGAAACTCGACTACTCATGGGACATGACGCTCCGAACGTGCGTGGTATCAAATGGCACAATGGAAACAGCCTACTCAAATTCCCGAACAAATTCCCGAACACCAATGAAACGACTGACCTTCAGATCAGCCTCAACAAGAAGTGGTGCCTGTCTTGGACGCGGCTTCGGTGGGACATGAAATTCATGGGTATCTGGCACCCACTTATAGAGATTAAGAAGTCGGTCCTCTTATGGCAAATTCTTCATCGAGGAATATGGACTAACCATAAGGCAAGCAAAATTTGTGGGATCCCTCCGTGGTGCAAACGTTGCCACCGCGCAATCGAAGATGTCCCACACATCTTCCTTACTTGCCCCAACTCCTACAGAATCTGGCAGATGGTTGGACTGAAAATCAGAGTCCAGAAAAAGCTTTGTTGGAAACAAGTCCTTTTGGGTGAAGCGATTGGGTGCTCTGCGGCTCTCTGGAACGCAATCAGAGGGGAAGTCCTGTGGAAAATTTGGCGGGTGCGGTGTGCCCTCAACTTCGGTGACACCCCCAGGGAGTGGTCGATTGAGAAATCTCTATTCCTCCTTGGCAAAAGGATTGTCAACAGTAAGAAATCCCCCCCCCTTTAGGCATCATCAAGTCCTCCTTTTGATCAACAACAAGCTTAAACCCAAGTGGGTCCCCCATGAGGGCGACGAGAGGGTGATCAACCTTCTTTGTAATGCAACCTAGGAATCAACCAAGCTTCCCCTGCTTTGTGGGATTTGGGGGGTCCCGTGGGCACTAGTCCCCTTCTTTTGTACCTTTGTTTCTTAATTTAATTCAAGTCCGGGAGAGTAGGCTATTGCCGAACTTCCTTTATATTAAAAAAAAAAAAGATCCTCAATGTGGGGGGGGGTGTGTTTGAGAGAGATCCTTCTGAAAAATTGAAAAATTTAGAGAGACTTCTCATATTAAGCCTGACTTTGATGACGTTGTAGAGAACAAAGGAAGAAGGTTAAGCAGCCCCAATAAAATATGGCTCTCATAGTTGAATATGAATTCCAAAACCCATGAGGTGAACAAATTGAAGAAAGAATTCAATTTTGTGAACTACATAGAAGGTCTAAGTCTATTTGGAGATTGTAAAGATGGAAAAACTCCAAAAGATTATGTGTTAGGCAAAGAGGAAAACGAAGAAGACTTCGCCACAGGAAACGAAGATAACCAAGACAGTGAGATTTCAAACAACATTAGGTCCACTATTCTAGAACCCTATTCGAAGGAGGAAAGTAGGTGAAAGGGAAAGATTCTACTATATTCGCCAGCGGAGGTCCTCATGGAACCAAAGTTTCCGTTTTATAGCACTCTTTTCACAAAGACAAAAGAAGAGTTAAGAAAGAAAAAAAAAGTTAGGGAGACAAGACCTATCCCAAAAGACCAAATTCTTTATTGAAAAGGGATTTCAGCTAAGGTCTATTCAAGAGCTCAGTAGTACAGTGAAGGGGCTAAGTGGCTATGGGATTCCCCATTTGCCACAAAGTAGGCGAAGGATTGGATGAGAAACAATCGCATTGAAGGTTAAGAGCAAGCTGCATGGGGAACTACATGGGTTTATATCATGTCACAAAGAAAGTCAATGATGTTTTCATCCCTCTTTTGGGCCGTTCAATTTCTTTTTATCTTGTTATTCTCCAAGATGAATATCATATGGTATATATGGTATATGGAGGGGATTTCTTGGACTTACATATTCTTCTGCCAAGCATGGAAAAGAGCTTAACTATTGACCATTCCTTGGGAGCTTCATCAAAATTGTCCACACATCTTTCTTTCCATATCTTCCACAAAGCACTCCTTTAATGTGTTCCACACGGCAAATCAGCAACCAATTGCTTTTCCAAGTCGATTGCAAAAGACAAACATAGTAAAAAATGAACTGCTCCCCTTCAATGAGTGGGGGCTTTGAAAACCCTCCAAAGTGGCCATATTTGGTCATTGCCGTAGAGGAACGAAAACAAGCCGATATATTATATCTATTTATGAAGTAAAAAAATGAAGGCAAGAACCTTAAGAAATGGTTAGACAGTAATTTTTGTCAGCATTATTGGATCGCGACTCACCACCCTCTCGGATGTAGCAGTGCTACTATAGATAACTATTCAAAGTGAGCTGTCAACGTTTTGGGGCCGTCCATTGACACTACAATAGAGTCAAATGTTTTTGAACAATAAAAAACGAACTAAAAACAACAGGCATATAAATATTAGTCATCATAAACTTTTACGACGAAGACCATGCACCATTTTTTGTTTCGATATGCTAGTAAGTATAGGAGACGAGAGAGCGTGTTTTTCTTTGTGCCTATCAAATAAATGCATAGCAATAACTATACCAATGCATATAACGACCGCTATAGTGATGCATAAAACAACCATGCACTACATTACCCAAAATTCATTTTCAAGAACGTATAGTGCATCAACAACAAAATTTCTCACTCTCTTGCTTTATATTTCATTTTCTTACTCTCTATCACTCTCATACAAACCCACACACATACACACACTCTCTCTCTAACTCTTGCTCTTGCGAGTGAGCTTCTTGATCTTTCTTTTTACGCAAAAGAAATTCCAGACTATGTAAACACAACCTCTTAGCTATGCAAACCTTTCAAGTAATTTTGATTTTAGTTTTATTTACTCATTTTAATTATTCAAGTTTTTAACTATGTATTGTGTTTTTAAAGAAATTCTTAAGAGTAAAATCAATTAACAAATCATATATACATACACACACATTTATACACACAGAACACATTTCTACACACATACACATGTATACACACATAAACACATACATTCATAAACACATAAATATGCAAACATGCATACATACACACATACACTCATACACACACATACATATATAGGTACACATACTCACATAAACAAACACACACACACACACACACATGAACACATAGATTCACATACATACACACATACACACAAACATACATGCACACACATTCATAAATACATACACTCATACACAAATATACACACATATATACATACACTCACAAACATACACACATACATACATACATACACATGTGAGTACATGGAACAGAAAGTATATATAAACAATAATCTTCTTGTCGTAGAGTATTTACCTAGTGGTTGTAGCTGATTTCTTGGGCATACATTGGAATATCTTGAATTAAGAGAAGTCCTCTAAAACTCCTTGCTATCATATGTGCAATATCAATACACATTATGATTCATTTTCATTGATTGTTCATTGTATGTTTACTATTACAAATATTTGTGCTACTCTATCATCTTTTTTAGATTCATTCCTCAATGCATAGGTACTTAATGTCTAACCTATCACTTGGATCAGTTAGCTAGAACTGTTTTAAGTACACATATACATATTTATTTACATTGGAATCATAGATATCAAAATATGAGTACTTATGTACGATTGTATCTGTGTATCATCTAGCTCCATAAAGTAGTGGTGACCCCCCAAATTTTTGGGATTTTCCATTGCATAGTGAGTTTGAATTCATGAAGTAACTTGCTCTGATTAGCTTAAACATTGAATTGAAAGTGTGAAATAGCTCTCTAGATAATTCCTAATAAGCTGTGAGCTTTTTGTTGATATATTTTGGTAGTGATGTGTGTGACACACTTGGGACCATCGGGCATATTTTTCCCTCTTTAAGAAGGGTTCTTTTCCCCGGGTTGCATATATGCATATAACCCTAATGGAAGACTTATCTCTGTAAATTCCACCTGTTAATACATTTAATATTATGTTTTGTGCTCCAAACTTCTTCTTCTTCCTTGTGTTTTTTGTGTGTTTGTGCAGACCTCAAACTCCAACAATTTGTATCAAAGCAGGTTGCTGCTTCATGTAGGGTGTCATCAAAACTCCTCCACTCATAGGCCCTGAATCGCATGAACATTAGTGATCATACATAGGGTGATTAGGGGTTCAAAATGGCTTCGATTTGTGGTGTTGAAATTTTGATGTGAGCTCGTTTTGGCCTCTGAATGTATCATGGTGCTTGTGTAGGCAATTTTGTCCTTTTGTGCCAAACATATATACAAGTCTCCATTCATTAGTACAAGCGGCTAAAAGTGTGCTACATGTTTAGTAGAGCTTGACAAGGTAGCTTTGTTCAAACTTTTGACATATAATCATTTTTCTGCATTAGGGTATTTGTGTCTATGGCCATGGTTGGAAGCAATGATGCATTCCATACGTTGGATGTTGAGGATAACTTGGATGATACTAATTACCAATTATGGGCATATATGATGCATCATGTATTGATCACAAAGGGAGTGTGGAATATTTTCCAAGGTCCTTGGAGCTTGTGCACATAGATGTGTGGGGTCCTAGCAAAGAGCCATCAATGTATGGATCAAGGTATTATGTTTCATCCATAGATGATTATAGTAGATTGACAATCCTTTACTTCATGAAGCACAAAGACTAAGTATTTACTTGTTTCAAAAAGTATTTGGCATTGGTTGAGAACCAAACAGGTAGAAGCTTGAAGAGGATTGAACTTTACAATTCTCATCTAAAAATTTGACAACCAAGCCGATCCTCGGTAGAGCTAAAAGTGTCTCCCTAGCACAAAAAAAGCATATGAGAATGTGAAAGAACTACCATCATGAGTAGTCAAAATGATCATACAAAATCCCAAAACAGGATCACATGATTTTTTAGTGCATGTTAGCGTATTTTGTATAGGGTCAGGCTCAAGTTAAGTGAAGAAACTATGCTACAAGGTAATATGTTTAGTTGCCCCACTATCAAAATACCAAGCATTTGAGTCTACTCTAGGCATGCACTGTTCATGAGAACATGGGGCATAGCTCCAAATAGTAGTAAATGTCCATTCTTCACTTTACACAAGATTAATAGACTCTGTTTTAGGTGTAGACGCCTCTAGAACAACCATTCTATCCTCCTTTCCTTGCCTCTTTTGCAACCAATTTTGGAAACCTCTTTATGAAATGATCGTTTCCTTTAGAGCATTTGCAACAAAATTTCTTCTTTTTTGTTTCCTTCTCATCTTCTTCTTCCTTCTTTGGCTATGCACCATTAGCATATTTGTGCTTACTACTAGATGAGCTCCATTACCTTTGACCTTCTTACTCGCTAAGAAAGCTTGATCTGCAACATGGATAATGGACCTCTTTTCCTTGGATTGATCTTCTTGCAATAGAAATTAGAGACTAACTTCTCAAATGTTTAGGCATTTGGATTGCCTTTCATCATCAACCAAAGAGTAGAAGAAAAACTCTAATATAAATCGAAAAGACCACTAAGAATGGTCTGCACAAGTGAACTATCTAGCAAGACTTCATCCATAGAAATCAACTACTCTTTCAAATCTTTGATGTTTGTCAAAAACATTTCCACATAATCTCCTTCATTCATATGCTCGTTCTTCAATTGTTTTCAGAGGTAAGCAACACGAGCCTCATTTCTTGCCTCATATAAAGTGGTTATTGTATCCCAAATATCCTTTGCTATTTTGTAAGCGGGAATATATTCAATACTAGCATGTTTAATAGAAAAGGCTATCAATACATGTGTCTAAGCATCTCTACCATCCCAATAAATTTTCTTTGCAGTAGGTGCAATAGGAGGTACAACAACAACAAAAATCTACAGATCATCATCTTCAACACCATCTTCATCATCTTCAATAACTATATTTGAGGGGTAATAGGTCGTCTTTCAATTTCATACATATACCCCTTTCTATGGAATGGTTGCCAAGGGGTTTATCAAATTGGCATGCTCCACATTTCTATATCATGTGTTGCTTGGATACATTCGGAAGGCCAAGCACACTCTGATCCCTCCATATTTGCTTTAGTGTTCTTTCACCAATATGACCTAGCCTTTTGTGCCATATCTCTAATTCAGATAGGGTTTGATCTTTGTAATTGAGGAATGCAATGTTTCTCGTATCTTCAACTTCAAATGTAAAGAGTCTATGAGATTTCTCAACTTTTGCAATCTTCTTGAAGCCTTGTTGAGGGTCTTCCACATATGCTCCATGCCTTATGAATCTAACCTATAAGCCTTTCTCAACAATTTGCCGAACACTGATTAGGGTTTTGATTATGTTGGCACATATAAGACCTTACTCAAAAGGTTCATATTATCATCAAAAGCCTTGACATTTCCAACTTTCTTAACAGAGCGTCTAGTTTCATCACCTATCTGCACTTCATGCTTTCCTTTCAGTTCTTCAAGATCAGATAACAATGCTACATTTCCAGTCACATGATTGGAACAACAAGAATCAATATAGAAAAGATGGTTATCATCTTTACCTTTCTTGGATGTCATATTCATGATCAGTAGTGAATCTTCTTGGTCTTCTGTGTAGTTGTTATAATCTCTTCTACCTCTAAAGCCCCCTTGCTAGTTGTTGTTGTAGGCCTGATTGTAGTTGTGATGATAATTGCTTCCTCCAATTTTGAACTTGCCTCTGGATTTTCCATAACCTCCACTATGGAATCTTCTTCCTCTCTGGTTCCTTGTGTTCTTGAAACACTCATCTATGCTATCGTTAGTCAAGCCAGAAATATTGCAAGGTGAAGTGTTGTAGGATCTGCCTTTGCCTTGGTTTCCTCCTCTCTAGTACCTTTTCCTCTACCTGTGAAGTTCACTTGAGAGGTACTAGCCTCTTCTTCATTGTTTTTGGTTTTACCTTTATAGTTACTTTTATTTCTATCTTTCTAAAGGGTAGAAGATTGGTTACCCCTAGAGTTGTCTCCATTCTTGTTGAGCTTTGTCTCATGGGTGAAGAGTTGCCCCATCAATGTATTTGCATATCCATATAAAGCTCCATTGCTCCACTAAGCATCAGCTTTGATGCCATTTATGATCTACCTTACTATCTACTCCTCTTCTATCTCTTCTCCAATGCTTGCAAGCTGGTCAGCCACAAACTTCATCTTGGTTACATAGTTACCTACACTTTGCTTTAGTTTCTTTTTTAGGGTTCTAAACTCCATCCACAGCTGGTTCTTCCCAGCCCTTTTATTTGATGAGAAGTATGAAGAAAGTACTTCCCAAGTCTCTTGGGAGGTCTTGCAATTCCTAATATGAGGTAATAAGAAATCAGATATTGACATAAGTATAAAGGACCTGTCAAGAGTATCCTTTGCACCCCATGTAGTTAGCCTATCTTGTTTTTCCCTTGAAGGTTGATGTTTGCTCCTGAATGTTGGGATTTCTTCATCTCCTCATATATATCCATATAAGCTTCTGCCTTGGCGATAGGCTTCCATCCTTAGTGACAATGCTAAATAGTTGCTCCTATCCAAATTTTCAATGAATGATGGAAATCCATCTCCCACTTGCTTGGATGTTGCTTTGATACCACTATTGGAGGTGATGGTGGATAAATTTCAAAGATGAAGTGGTGTTTCTAAATCCTGCTTCACAACAGCCAAGAACAAGTCATGGATAGTGTAGTAGGCCCCTTGAGCTTCTTAATGACCACACTTAACCACCTATGAGCTTCGAAGCATGATCCTGTAATCAATGGATCAAAACAGATGAGTAGAAAGTTGAACCAAGATCATAGACCTGCTATTTTATTCTCGACACCAGTTTAGTAGAATGAACAATGCTCTCAACTGGCTAGGAATTAGCCAAATTCCTTTTGATGATATCTAACTAATATAGGTAGATACCAAACATGAGTTATTTCAATAAAAAATATGGACTACACACTAAGAATGAAGCTTAGCAAGTGAGATTACTTCCTCGACATTTTCGGGGTGCTTTAGAGTACGAAACACTGAGTAAAGATATGAGTATATCTCATGACTCAGGATACCAATGACAATGAAACTTTGTAGCTATGAAGTAGACAGTATGGAGATTCTATAGCACCCTTAAATCACATCAAATGATCAACCATGCACTTAGAACAAGCTCTACGAAGTTCATTGTTTTGAGATGGTCATAGTAGAGAAGTAATCAATGTATATGTACTAGATGACATAGAAATACAATGAAATTGGCAATGTTCAATTGCACAATGTGAGGGTAGTGAAGGAGTTTGGAAAGAGCTCACTAATCACGTAAGTCCCTCTCAAACAATGTCTCTAATCATGCACACTCGCGAGCCTTTTTTGATCCTCTTTTATAATTGAGGTTGGAGCCAAGATTTGAATTCAAATTCAAACTTTCACCATAAAGTGAGTCCTTAACTATAGGATTTATTCTCTCATCAATCATCTGCCAAGATACTGGAGATTTGATGCTTCCTAACTCCTCATGATATTAATGCATCAACCATAGGCACTTTTACCAAGATAAAAAGTAAAGTGACTGTTACAAGGGTGTGATCATATATGATTATATGAGATACATGCTAGTTATCCAAGTATATAGGCTTTGATTCTTTTGCACCAAAAGTTATGTGTGTAGCATATGTAGTTAATATGTGTCCCAACAAAACACTACAATCCATCACTCCATATGAGGCTTGGCATGGTCGTAAGCCATTTGTTGCTTGTAAGTGTGTTTTTGGTTGTCTGGTATATGCATTAATGCATGAAAAACAACGTAGATAACCGGATGATAGTACCAAAGCTAGGAAGAATCAACTACGGATGAAGTTTACAACACTTAAGAAGATGCCCAAGAAGAGTGTGACTAACTTTGTGGCCAAGATGAAGGATATTGCAGACAAACTTCGGCGCATTGGAGAGATGGTTAATTAGGAGAAAATTGTGAGACAAGTCATCAATGGATTAAAGCTGATGAAAAATGGGAAGCCTTCACCATAGATATGGACCTCTACATGGACATATCACAAAACAAATCGGTAGAGATCAGAGTGTACTTGGGCTACCCAAAATATCAAAACAACACATGATATACAAGTCTAGTGCATGTCACTTTGGTAAGCCATATAGACAAGTATTCACTAAGAAAGGCTACATACATGGAGTTCTATTGGAGCTTGTCTACATATATTTATGGGGACCAAGCAAGGAACCTTCAAATTTTGGATCAAGGTACTATGTGTGATGCACTGATGATTGTAGGAGATGGACTATCGTATATATCACAAAGCATAAGGATGAAGTTTTTTCATGCTTTAAAAAGTACTTAGCTCTTGTGGAGAATCAAACAAGTTAAACCATAAAAAGACCAAGGTGAGATGGAGGGGGAGAATACTTCTCTCATGACTATAAGGAAGAGAAATGTGTATTCATAGGCTATGTCCTAAATTTAAAAGATTATAGATTATACAATCCTAGAAAGAAAGGTTTTATAGTAAGTAGAGATGTTTTGTGTTCTGAAAAGAAGTGATGATTGCACAAGAATCAAGTTACCCTATGACCTAGAAGAATACTTTGCAACTTTTACAAGAAAGAATAATCACACATCTGAATCATTAAGTGACCGTGGAGATGATTGAAAGACTTCAAGGAGAGAAGTTAGCTTTTGGAACTCCAAATGTAAAACCAAATTTCAAGAATTGAGAGATATAGTAGAGTCCTCTCAACAAACCATTAGAAGGTCAACTAGAGAACAAAAGAAGCTAGAAAGGTATGGCTATGATACATCATTGGTCATTAAACACTCTATCTATTAAGCACTGATTTCAAACTCTACGGAACCCTTATCTTATGAGGAATGAAAGAAGAAACCATAATAGATGAATGCCATGGAGGAAGAGATTGAAGTCCTACATGAAAACTATACTTGGGAGTTGGTACCCAATACTTCATCTATGAAGATCATGGGTAGATACACAAAGTAAAAAAAGACTGTGATGCAAATATCAATAGGTATAAAACAAGACTTGAGGCCAAAGGATATGCATAAACCCAAGGGATTGACTATGAAGGTACTTTTTCACCTCTAGAAACGATGCCAACTAGTAGAGTGTTTGTAGGCATTGCAACTTCCAAGAATTGGAAGATTTACCAAATGCATGTTAAGAATGCATTCCTAAATGGTTGGATATCGAAAGAGGTATATATGGATCAACCTCTTGGTTTTGAAGATTCATCATGCCTTGAATATGTATTTAGTTAAGGAAAGCCCTAGATGGTTTGAAGCGAGCCCTAAGGGCTTCGAATCTTAGGCTTTTCAACTATTTATAGGATAATGGATTCATGGTTATCAAAGAAAATCCTTCACCCTTCATCAAGTGAAACCAATATGAAGTTATATACCTTTGTGTATATGTTGATCATATCATAGTCATAGGGATGTCACATGTTTAAGTTTGATTCTACTACCATTCACTTGTGGGTTTGGTTTCCTCAAGGCTTATTACTTCCTAGTGAATAGGTAGACCACAAGTGCATGGTGACATTGACTACATTGATTCTAGCTTTTTGGTTCCTGGAAGCAATAGTAGGTCAAGATCTCTGTTTGCCTAAGTACTTGTTCTACATGTGCTGGTATTAACTTTAATTCTAACTTATTACTAAGGCCTCACATGTCCTTCACATTAACTGCATCCATCCTTCACAATACCAACCTTATGTTACCATTTTCAATGCGTTTTTGGATTGTGATCCCAAGATTTTGGTATTATTTTCCCATGCAAAATGGACACTTCGAAGTGCAAGTCACGACAATCATGGTAGAGCAAGGTGGCATAAAAAAGGATAAAAAGTACTATGGCGCTCTAGAGAGATGGACAATATCTAAAGAATTACTCCACAAGCAAAAAAGAGGATCACATCCCAGATATCATATCATCATAGGGAGAGATGCATACAAGCAATAGGCACATAGAGATACACAAAGAGATAGAGGTGTGCATATGCATAGAGTTAGTGAAGAGAAGCTAAGGAAGAGTAGCAATTGAATGTGGTTAGTTCATGAAAGTTAACCGAGGAAGAATCAATAAAAGGTGCCCATAGGTACACATAACCAAAGCCCATGCAAGCATGCATTGGTCTGGTAATCATAGATGAACCTAGAGCAAACATTAGAGACTGGCGCAATAGAGAAGGCAAAGAGTAGAAGTCGATTAGGCGTTGATTCTAAGGAAAGATTAGCAAGATAGTTATGGTGTGGAGGTGAAATAAAACAAGCACTAGCACTGATTGATGACTTGTTGTCTAAGAAGGCCAAAAGCTGAGTGTGTCAAAAGTTGAGTGTCTCAAGAAGTGGATGCTCACACGGATGTGCAATCATTGAGAAGATTTGGGGGTCCATGTTTGAATGAAGAAGGAAGGTTCTAGAATGTGACCCATGTCTTCAAAAGCATGGGTGCTTAATTCTCTATGTGTTCTACACTTCAGGTACTAGTTCATGGCTAGGGAGCTATAAGAGGACAAGGATTGGTGAGGTGGTGATTATGTCGAAGACTAGCATGAAAGGTAATCCTTAAAGCAACCAAGCATTGAAATCACTCTAATCTCCCTCCTCTTCTTCTTTATCAAGAGCTTCCACATCTTCCTCCTCGCTCGATGTCTAAGGCTGCAAGATACATGTGAAGATTAGATGCTTCACGTGAGTCTGTGCCTATAGTAGTAATGAGGCTAGTGGAAGTCATTTATCTATGACATCATATCTATGTAAGGATTGAACGATTCTCTTTATCCATTATGCTATGTATTGGAAATGATTTATGTGAATTTGTTAGCATCATCGCGTGATTGGGTATAGTTTTGTAACACATTCAATGATAATAGAACGTATTTCCATTTAGTTTACTTTGTTCTTGTATCAATATATTTAGTCTTTTTTTAAGTGCGATTTCTTCATGGAGTATGGAAACAATAATACTTGTACTTTTGATGTATACACTTATGATAATTTTTTTTTTGGTCTATGTTTTGCTATGAATAAGTCACCTCCCTATCTGAGTATGGAAGAACCAATAGAGCAATATTGACTCTCTATAATTTTAGAAAAACCTATACAATTTTTGCATGTAGGGTGGGGCCTAGGGCTTGGTAAGTTTTTCATCAGTGGGACCTAGGGCTTGATAACTTGTTCATTAGATGTATCAAACTATATATGAATAGCAATCATTTGTGACCTATATCTCTTAGTCGAGAGTGTAGCATCACCATTTATTAGAGGTGTAGATGCAAGAAACAATTTTTAGAAGAACAAGAGATGGCTCACGCAAACTTAAAATCACTTCTACTACGTATTAACATTAATTTCCCTATCTTTAGGGGAGTCTTCATGAAGGATCCAACCATGTTAGAAATTTTCTCACATTATGCAAAAGCTAAGGATTGGAAGGAGGTACCAACACCTTCATAGATTTGTTCCCAAAAAATTTAGATGGACTAACTGACAAGTGGTTCCCTCAATTTAAGGAAGACCACTTTACAATATGGCAGGAGGTGAAGACTACATTGGCTTTACATTTTGATCATGAAAGTCTACCAAGAAAGTGCTAGATGAGCCTAACAATCTAAACATAAGGAATAGTAATTCCTTTCTAGAGTTAATTACAAGAGCTAAGGCATTAGTAGCAAAGATAACAGTGGCCCCATGCAATTTCTAATTACCAAATGGCTAGAAAAGGCATTTTCAATAAGCAAAAGACATAAACTCTATGATTAGTTAGCACCAAGTGCTCTAATAGAAGAGCTCATCCCTACGGCTACGAGGATGGAGCAAGCCCAAGTCAAAGTTAATGATTCCATGTCTCATATCCAATGCTAGAATGATATCCCCAAGAAGGTACAATAGAAAAGCTCTACAAATTGAAGAATTGAGGAAGCGAGAAAAAAAACCAAGACTCTTGTGTACAATTTTCCATCAACAAGGGAACACATAGATTCAATGTCCTTACAAAGTAATCTACCAATTTTGTGGCAAGTTGGAACATAAAGCCCGTAACTATAATCATCTGAAGAGAATCGTTGAGCCACAAACACCTCCATACTGGGGGCAACTAGCTAGACCTGCATGGAAAATGGTTCATATGACTCAGCCAATGGTAGCAGTACCACAAGCAATCCTAGATAATATTGCTACAAATCCATGTTTTTGTTCTTGCTAATGCTAGCATGCACAACAATATGAATTATTAGGCCTGAGCATTCAAAAATAGGCCATGATGGCCCATAGTGTGCTATAGATGTGGAGAATATGGCCATGTGCAAGCTCATAACCTCTTAAGAGATAACACACCTGTTGGGAAAGATGGATGGATGCTCCAAGAGACTGAGTAGGTACTGGTAAACCTGCTTTGTACCAGCCCTCTTTTGCTTCAGAGTTGATAAGTAGACCTTCTTAGCTTTCCAATAACACCAAAAAATAGCCTATGTACTTTGGAAGTGATGTGTGTAATGATTGAACCAAAACAGATAACTTTGAAGTTCACAAACTCAAGAAAACCTTCTATTTATGTCTTGAGACTTGCTGAATGTTTTGCTCAGTGTAACCAGCACAGTAGAAATTGATGAAATTACTTATAGGGGTATTTAATTAGCTAAGTAAGCTACCATTTGCAAGTGGAATGATGTAAAAAGATAAACTATGCTAAGAGAAATCAATTTAGCAAGTTTAGCTATACCCCTGACTTTTTAGGACTGTAGCAGAAAATGACCAGAGTTCACCTCGACGCAGATTTCTGTGAAATGGCTGCATAGAATCACTTCAAACTTTGATATCATGTAGATGATTTTGAGCTGAATCCAAAAAGCTTTGAATCACTTGATTTGGTGAAGAATTGATGGAGATATGCCCTTGACAAGTTGACAGACTTTTGAGTACAGTAACAGAGAACTCAGAGATAAATGATGTAAATGTATCTATTAATGAACACTTGTATACAATCCCATTGGCATGAATAACATTGCCTAATGGTGTAGAGAGGTTTAGGCTATAGTATAGTCCTCACACACACTCAAACTCAGTAGAATGAGGCTCGGGGATGATCTCTCTTACCCGCCACTTTTCATGTTCACTTTTATATGAAGTGAGTGGAGATTTGAATTCAAATTCAAATTTGGGCTCCCTATGATCAAGCTCCTAAATTCTTGGAGATATTCCTTCAATCAAATGAGCTACTTTTCCACGACTCACTTTGGTAGGTGATTACAAAAGATTCTAAGTCAATTTGACTTTTACAATGAGGTAAAGTGGTAACTAACCACTAGCATATGTTCCTATGCTTCTTCATGTATGTGTAGACTTTAATGCATCCTTTGAGCCAAATGTGTAGGCTTGCAATTTACACCAACAACACCTCCTTGCTCCAACTATCTAGAGTCGTGAGATCTACTCAAAGGCTACCCAAAGAGGGCTACTACAAATTAAAATAAGGCAAATAACACCTTTCATATTTTGCAAGAGCCACTTTGAGTTTCAAATGCACTATTGCAGTTTCCAATGGACAATGTACTCCAACCAAAAGAGATCTCCACACTAAGAATACTAAGTAGAGCTTGATAAGGTAGTGGAACATAAAGGTGCTAGCCTATAATAGAGAAGCGGCATCAGCGAAATAACTAGCCCAGAGAGAATACCTCCAGGATGCTGGTAGAAGAAAGATGACACAAAGGAACCCCAAGAAGAATCAAGAGCCTAGCAAAGCAAAGAAGGAACCTAACAAAAAATAAATATCTCTTACCAAGGTAGAATGGGAGCTACCAATGCATGCTGAATGAGAAGTGCATAGACTAGATATTTTGATGTCTAGCCAGATTGTAGTTTCACATAAGGATCACAAAGAGGAACAAAAGAGAGAGAGAATGATAGAAGATGACTTTCAAATGGCTTGAGAAGGAGTAAGAAGTGTGGCAGTGAAGCTCACCATAACGGTACTGAGAATCCCTCTTTTCGATGAGTCAAATTCCAAGTAATACATACCATTAGGTTAGCCTATATAATCTACTACTTATTGATGCTCTTTTTCTAAGTGAAATGCTCAACATTGTTGCCTCACTAGGAGCTACAGTTTTGATGGATAGAAGTTTGAGTAAATGCTTCATAAGATAGGCCCCATTGAATAATTATTACATTGCATGGATAGCAGTGAGGAGAGTTGGTGAGAAAATCATAGAAGTAATAATAGATGATAGATCTAGAATCAACTTACTGCATTAATGAATGATGAAAATGTTAGGAATATCATGATCTCTTAATGTGCATGGACGCAATTCCATCATGTTAGCGAAGAGAAAGGGGTGCAAATTAAAGAGAAAACCCAAATGGAGATCATGGAAGTAGAGGGGTCTTTAGAAAGGAACCACAACCACTAGGTAGAAGCAACCGAGGACAAACACAAGAACCTTATGATGATGGAGGATGGTGGATCCCAACAAATGCCCCTATAAGAAACAACCATGGTTGGCTGCAAAAGAGAGCTTAGGACATCAAAATCAAGGAAATATGTGGCTATGATGACTCCTAGTTAAGATACATGACGAAATGAGTGAAACAACACGAATAATAGACATGGCTCCAGAACTTTGAGAGATAAATTTAGGAGAACAAAGGGAAGAGAAAACCTATTCTAGTAACCTCATAGATTTGGGGAGAACCTATTCTCTTATACAAGGTAACGACCTTCTAAGCTTCAAGGATGTCTTATCATGGAATTATAAGGTTCTAGCACACAACTGTGCAACACTAGGAATCCACACCATTCAATTGATTCGAGATGCCGAACTTGTAACAGGAAGGATTTATCAACTCAACCAAAAACATGTGGAAGCAGCAAGAATTGAGATCCATAAGATGGAAGCAATAGGGATCATTACTTCCATGGAACACTATATTTGCTTTTAGTCGATAGTGATTGTCCCAAAGCAGCAGTCAAACAAGATCAGGGCGTGTGTAGACTTTTTGGCTCTCAACAGATGTGGTCAGGCACTTTCTATACAATTTCATGGATGGATACAACTCATATAATCAAATTTTTATACATCATAAAGATAGGCTTAAAGAAACATTTGTAACACCATGGGGATCTTACATTTACACCAAAATGGCCTAAGTTGGACACTGAAATGCTCCAACAACTTTGAATTGAAATGTTTCAATGCATTTTGGACACTTACTAGTAATTACAAATATTCATGGATGATTTCTTGATTTCCTCATGCATCTACAAAAGCAGCCTAGTGAAGAGCTTTGATGAACACTTGGTTCACTTTGCTCCAATCTTCTCTAAGTGGAAGGAAACTAACTTGAGGCTGAACCCTCATAAGTGTCACTTCCTAGTCACATAGGGAACCCCATTGAATCATTTTGTTTCTATGCATGACATGGCTTTGGATCCCCACACGGTGATGAGTGTACTAAAAATGTCATGACCCATATGTAGGAAAGAAGTTCATGCCTTTCTAGGGCACACGGGCTATCATTGAGTTTGATTCAAATGCCTACATATATCCTTAAGCCTTTATCATGACTAATAGGAATGATGAAACCATTATATTGGTCCAAAATTGAAGAGCTTACCTTTGTAGAGATAAAATGGTGACTGACTTGGGCTCCCATATTTACAAGGCTTGATTGGAACTAACTGTTCCATGTTCATGTCCAGATTAGCCTCAAAGTAGTAGGGGCAATCCTCCCACAACCGGATGATGAAGAAAAGAGAGACTAGTTGATATACTATGGTAGTCATCCATTATATAGAGGTAAGAAAAACTACAATACTATGGGGAAGGAGGCCCAAGCTATAGTATTTTCCCTACAAAAGTTTCGTTTGCTATTTCATGAGTTTGATTTCGAAGTAGGTTTTTGCCTAGAGATGTTTCATGTATTGGTAGACCACATTCCTCAAAATTACCCTGTGTATAGTCCCATTGGAGGTATCCTTGATTGTTTCCCTAATGCTTTTCAAAATATGTCAAGGAACTACTCATGGAAGGAGCCTTTCCCTTGGATCTCTCGCACTTGGAGAGAAAGTGACTATTAATTAAATTTAGAAACTAAAAATATATTAAGGCCATATTATATAAGAAAGGATATGACGGAATGCTTCTATGATCTCTATACCCTCAAGAAACGGTAGTAGTCATTCAAGAAGCACACGAGGGTGTCAAGAATAGAAATTCTCTTGTCCATATCATGGCCACTATAATTCTAGATTGTGGTCTATTGTGGCTTTAGGGAAGCTAATCAATGGGCAAAAAATGTGATGCTTGTCAATGTTGTAGTTATTGCACTTCTTAAAGACAGAACAATCTGCTCACCATATCTTCACGATGGCAACCACTCAAGCATTCGGGCATCAACTTTGTCGGATGTATGTACCCTCAAGGATGGTGATGGCAAGAAAACAATTCACTAAAGGGTATAGATTATATGACTAAGTGTGTCGAAGCTCAAGATATGTAGGATTGCACTGCATCAACTATGAACCACTCTTATTCGAATTTGTCTTAACATGATTCGACTATCCCATGGAAATCACCTACGGTCAAGGCACATTCTTTGTCAATACATTCCTTCTTGATCTCTTCTCAAGATATACGATATTGCATAGAAAATCTTGTGCCTACTATTTGCATGTGCACGGCCAAGTAGAGAGTACAAAAAAAACACTAATCTGCTAGCCCGACAACTTGGGGAACCACCTATCTTAAGATATTGCATAGAAAATCTTGTGCCTACTATTTGCATGTGCACGGCCAAGTAGAGAGTACAAAAAAAACACTAATCTGCTAGCCCGACAACTTGGGGAACCACCTATCTTGACACTGTATGGGCCTATCGTGCTATAGAGAAGGTGACCACACAACACTCACCCTTTTAGTTAATCTATGGACTAAATCGCTAATGCCCCTAGATTTCCTAATAGGATCAGATTGTATTAAGAAAGCACGCAACCATAGACTGCAAAATGACACAGCCATTGTGACCTTTTGACTAATGGGTTTGAACAACTAGAGGAAATTCTAAGGTTCAAAGGATTTTACTCCTCTATAATATAGCCAAGCATGCACGACCAAAAGGTAGGTTTACGCTAGTATGGGAAGGTCCATAGAAGGTAATAGAACTACAAAGTCAAGAAGAAACTTGAATAGACATGTTAAAAGGTGAGCCTTTACCCTTAGTAAATGTATCCGGGCTCAATTTGTATCTAATGTAGAAGGAAGCAACACTACACTCTACATAGCTCAAGTTTTGAATAAGGAGTAGACATGTAAAATAAACTTGTCGATCTCCTTCTTCTAGTGCTTAGGTATAGGTAAAGCTCCTCCTCACCCTACTCTCTTTTGATCCTATAATTTTATTTTAGCCGCTCTCGGGCCAAGTGAACTTTGGAACTGGGCATTGTACATCTGATGGAATTTCGTAGGTTTTGCTATCATTCAGCCGAGTGTTATGTCTCTACGATGCTTTTGACGTTGGATAGACCAATTGAAAAGGAGGCGTGCAATGACATGAACTATGTTGATTCTAGCTTTTCAAATCTGGGAAGCAACAATAGGTCGGGTTCACTATTTTCCTAAATGCATCTTCTATGCTTACGTAAAGTAAGTTTAATTCTAGTTTATTCACATGGCCTCCCATTGTCCATGGAATTAACCCATCAGCCTTCATGCCTCTAACCTTACCTCCCCATCTACAACTCCTTTTTTGGAGTATGAACTTAAGAATCCTATATTATTCTCTCATGCAAAATGGACAATTCCAACTCTCAATCATGGAAATCATGGTATAGCAAGGTGGTGTAACGCAATAGGCACATAGAGATACACGCAGAGAATGCGAGTGTGAATATGCATAGAGTTATTCCAAAGCAACTAAGGAAGAGGAGCACTTTAGAGTGGCTAGTTCATGAAAGTTACATGACAAAGATGGCTTACTAAATGGTGCACTTAGATACACATAACCATAAAGCATGCAAGCTTGCATTGTTGTGGTAATCATGGATGCTCCAAGACTGGAGATTAGAGAGCACTCCAAAAAAAGAAGGTTAAACGTAGACGAAGTAGATTAAGTGATGATTCTAAGGAAAGATTAGGAAGATAGTTGTGGCATGGAAGTGGAATGTAGGTACTAGTGGTGATTGAAGAGTGTTGTCTAAGAAAGCCAAAAGTTGAGTGTGTCAAAAGCTGAGTGTCTCAAGAAGGGCAGGATGCTCACAAGGAAGTGTGACCATTGAGAAGCTTCAAGTTTCAATATCAAAAAGAAGAAGGAAGCTGTAATACCCAGACCCACATCTTTAGAAGTAGTGATGGTTAAGGCTGTGAGCGTTTTGCATGCCACATAGTAGTTTGTTACCTGGGTACCGCAAACCCACAATTGCATTCTCATTAACTGAAGCTGGTTATAAAGGACTAGCAAATGCAACTCTAGGTGCAATGTGGATCAAGATCTTGTATCATGATGTAGGTCTAGGGTCCTCTAATCGTCACATTTATGGGGACACCATTAGCTCAATGCAGCTAATCCAATCGACCATGCAAGGACAAAGCACCTAGATGTACACTATCACTCTGTTAGATAGAGGATCAACATTAAGCAAATTAAGTTTTTATATGCATTTACTCACCAACAATGTGGAGACATGATGAACAAAGCATTGGATGGAGTTAAGTTGAAGAGGTTCAATGCAATGATTGGATCACATGAAGCATTGAAGAACTAAAGATTCTAACACCTTAGGCTTGAGGGGGAAATATTGCAAGGAGGAATTAAGGCTTACACAGTGTTTCTAGTTTTCACTTTGCAGATATTGGCCATACAATCATGCTTGTAGTCTCAAAGTAGTTGGTGAAGAGCCTAATGAACACAATCAGATCCTTTTTTGTGTTATAATTATGGGGAGAAGTTCATTCACTTACATTCACTTGAAGTGTTTGAACGTTTCTTTAGCTGTTTGGTCTCCCTTGCGTACCCACTAGTTTAAAGAAGGGTAAGATCTTCCTACTTCCATTCGATAATACTCCTAATATTAAGAATCCATCTTTGCAAATGCACCTTATCTTTATTTACTTTGTGATCAAGAATTGTGAGACACTTATAATTTTTCTCCCTTCGTTCTTTCTTGATTTATTTATGATTAATTGAGTGGTTTTGTTACCTTTGTTCCCACACCTTGGTAAGGAGGGTTGTGTCCTAAATGCTTCCTACCGCGCATGTTTAATTATTTGAAAAACTAAAAAGGGAGCAAGAACACGAGCATTTGCACGGAACCATGAAGCCTCCCTTCTTTTGAGGTTGGATTAAAAAGAGGTGATTATCAAGATGTGGGCACATAGGAAAATGTTAGAGTAAAGGGAGAGGGTTGGAAATACCGAATGATCAATGATATTCTACAATGCGTAGCTTCTTTTTAATCTCACTTTGTGTAAGACAGTTCTTCATAATAATATTTAATCCCCAACAGTTCTTCATGAAGTTTGAGATGATTCCAGTCGATGTTTGGAATTCCGTTCATAATGCAACATTTCGAATCCAGTGAATCATGGAGACTCTACCATGTTGAAATTCCTCTTAAAAGACCAAGTTTGCATTTATATTATTATCCTTCGTTTAATCACTAATGAACATTGCGCAAAATGGATATGTGAACTTATGAATATTGAGAGAGAGGATAATCATTTTGTAAACACTTGGTATTTGTATCATGTGTTTGTGTCTTTTTTCCTTTGTTCTCGATTCCTCTATTTACGTAGGATCCTTCTCTTTACGTCAACTCAACTTCTTGACATAGGAATCTAGGAGAAATAGAGCAAACCATGGAGTTTTCAGTATTTGGATTATCTTCTTTGTCCGTGGTGTTATTTTCTTGCGATTTGTTGTCCTCTGAACCTTCCGTTTCTTCTCCTACCCCAAAACTTCCTGGACAGTCTACCATGTTAACCTCTTTTTCCAGGCGTGCATCCTTGGCCATGAGGGAAACTCCTTGTGCTACAATTTCTTTTGGGTTGCTTCTATTTTTCCTTCTAACTTTAATGAGGCAATTCCAATTTACTTGCAATAGTCAAATGGTTCTTTGAACCTCTATTACATTTGTGTCTTGCTCTACATTCTGAATTGTGGAGATATGATTTGGGGGATTTCCCCATAGTTACTATGTAGCTTTTGCGACTACCTCTTCTACTAGTTTCAGCTTAATTTCCTCATAGGCCAATATTTGATCTTATGATTTTCAATGCTCCAACTGAAGCAAGTTTTGGAAGAGAGCAACCTAAGATTTCAAACGTAAAATATATTTTACTTCTTAAAACCGCAAATAGATTATAGTTATGCTCGCACTAAAGAAATTTGACATGAAACGAATTTTGGAAACCTCATATGATATTTCTGACTTCCTGAAACTTATGACATCATGTACTAATTTAAAGTTGTTATCGTTCCTTTTCTAATAGGTTTTCTATAAATATTCAGTACTGTTATAGTCGTTTTTTGAAACTTCTCATTGGGCAAAGAACAACAACAAAGGGCCCTATAAAGATTTCAATATTGTTGTGCTTAATCTAGATTAATGTTGTCAAAACATCTTAAAAATTCCTTATGGGTTCACTTAAAACATATCTTACACAAATATATTAGTTTTCAAAGAGAGAGAAAGTTCATGTGAAAATCATGATAACTGATATGCCTCAAAGTTTTTGTCCATTGCGCATTTGACAAATTTGAGCTTTTTCCTCTTGTTCTTCAACCTATATAATGTTTGTTCATGAAAATTTTCACTTTTCTACTCTACTCTCCAAAGTAGATTAACCTCTCTCTTCTCATAATTCTAGACTCGTTTGCCATGCAGAACCTCAATCCAAACACTTTCACTAAAATTTCATCCCGTCCGAGTCTATGTGATAAGTGCCATATTAATATTGCAATCATTCATGACTATGCAACAATGAGAAAGGTATTCTAAAGAGCTCTAAACCCTTGTCAAGTTCATACATTACTCAAAGAGGAAAAAAATCATATTGAGTTATTGATAGATGGAGATCATTATCCAATTGATCTTTAAACAAGAAAGTAGCCACCTTTTCATAATCTTCATGATCTCGTTGAATTTCTAGAAGATGTTAATGATGGTTTGCATGGATATTGCTCAAGACTCTAGGATTTTTCAAAGAAGCTATAAAAAATGTGTGCGGCTACTTCCTCAAGTACTTGCTCTGTGAAGGGCTGAGGAAATCCATCTTGAACAATTACCTTATTCAAGGCACGAAAATCAGCCCAAACTCTTATTTCTCCACTATTTTTCTTGGGTATAGTAGCCATAGAAGAAAGCCACCTGGAATGTTCTACTGGAACAATTATACCTTCTTCTTCTAGTTTTGTAATTTCCAACTTTACCGCCTCTGCGTACTTTTAATTGAGTCGATACGGCCTACTTCTTGCAGGCGCGGCTCCCTCAACTAAGGGTATTCAGTGTAATCCAAGTTCCTCTGGTATCCTTGTTAGATCTTTGTAGGACCATGTGAATACATTTTTAAAAGAAAAAAGTAAAGAAGTTACCTTCTGCAGTAAAGGGGGATAATGAAATAGCCAAGAGGCCAAGTCGACTACTTAAGGGTTCTCTTCATCCCCTAGATTTACTTCTTGAACCAGTGTTTTAGGCCTAGTGTTACTTGAAAAATCATCTCCACTGTATGCAGGAGTGGAATTTAGCTTATACTCTGCAATATGTTCTCTAGTCCATCGTTGAGGTATATCCAAAAAGCGGAGATCTTCTTTGCATTCAGGCTCATAACTTTCTTTCCCTGATACTTCTATATTTTTTGCCCCTTCAATGTTTGTATTCAAGCGCAAACTCTCATTCTCTAATTCCTTGTGAATTTCATGGCCTTTTTTTGCAACTCCTTCATCTGCAACTTCTTCCTCTATTTCATTGATTTCCACCATGCAACACTCTGTACTTTCCAGCATCCAATTCAATAATGTATCATCTTCTTGGGGTAAAGAGGGCATTACCCGAGTGTCCATAGTATACCCACTATTTTTCCCTAGGATCGAAACCTTCTTCCAAATGTAGTTGTAGTTGGCTATTAGTGTTCGTTGAAATCCACAGTTTGTTTTTCCCCCAATCTTGGAAAGCTTTTGCTTGCCTTAGCCAAGGCCTCCCCAGGAGTAAAGGGTAAGAAGCCTCTTGTGGAAGTGCAATAACAACAAAATCTAGAACAAAGTGACAACCTTGTACTATCATTAGTATCTTTTAAATAATGCCAAGTGGTGCAACCCGATGTTGATCTGCTTGTGTAACTATAAATGGTGCCATCTTGGTGGGGTTTAAATTCACTTTCTTCATTGTGAAATCTGGCATCAAATTAATTAAAGAGCCTCCATCTATGATCACACCTGTGAGAGCTTCATCCTTTATAAAAATAGATAACCTTGAGCTTTGGTAGTCTGCCACGGGTACTAGGGGAGAATCAACCATGAAACCATCTATGCTAGGTGGTTGGCTCAAGTGAGCAGAGTGTATAATCTTTAATAAGTCACTCCTTATTTTTGAATCCAATTTTATGAGTTCATACACCTTGTGATGAATACCTTTCAAGATCTGCTCAATGTTTACCATATGTGTGTCTTCTTGCGGACTTGTTGGTTGCTCCCTTAGTGAAGTAGTCATTCTTTCATAAGCTCCTTCAATTTCTACTTGGCCCTTCCATTCCCCCCTTCTTTTCCTCCTCCCTATCCTGGAGTCCTTGTTGTTCCTCTCTACAGGTTGCTACCGCTTGTCTGGCACTAGTCATCATGGGCATTGAAGAAGATGAAACAGCATAAGACTTGTTGAAAGTGGCAAGCTTCAATTAAGCTTTAAGCATCAGTGGAGGAACCTCTTATATCCTTCTAGCCATGTTCTTCATCAGATTATAGTGTGCCCGTAATTTCTTGCTCATAGGAACTCTATCTTATTTAGTTTTCAAAGTTGATCATATGAATAAACTCTTGAGTCAAGCAAGAAGAAAGTCACGAACGTAGAAATCAACTTGCCCTTGTTTTCTCCTTAACTTGAGGAGTGACACAACAACTTGCATATATGTCATCACCGCTTCCTAGATTTAAGGACATCAGTACCGGGTATTATGTTTCTATATAAAACAATGCATATGCATAAACTAGGCGCGGTCTTCCAGAGTGTTTTTCATATCTCTCTAGGGTAGCAAGAATAGAAGCGGCACTTTATAGATTTACATCTGCCGTGTCACTCTCTCTTGTACTACTCTGGTTATAATATTATGTTCTTGTTCTGTCAATGAATAAATACTGTAGCATTCCATACTCTTCCCTCGTATGAATGTTTTAGCAAAATACACAGAGATAATGGGAGCCATCTTCTATCAAATCTACTCGTCATGTCTCCTCGATCATTGTAGCACTATTGTCGAATGATGGAGGTATTTTCTTATGTCATGTTGTTGAATGATGCCTCAAGAAGGTGATATCTATTGACGATGTGTTCATGTGGATTGATTTATGGATTACTACAACTGATGGTAATGCACACCTCTTTTTTATATGCATTATGATGATTGATTGGACATGTGTATAAGCGCCCATGTAAAGACGTTTGTACAAAACAACTACTATGGATGTTTGTACAACAAGGATATATTGTGTTTTTCATCTGTATGGCCTAACACACTGTTGGAGCTGGAGCTGAAGGATTGACAAGACAAGGAAGCACAAGAAGAGAGTCCGAGAGAAGAGAAGGCCCAAGCAGACAAGGAAGTCAACGAAGACCCGGCAAGTAGGCCAACAATTTTTCAAGAAGAAGCACTTATGAACATTCACGCAGATTTAGCACTAAGGCAACCTTAATCTTTCAAAACCTCTACACCCATTAAAAGTGATTATCATCACTAAGCACCATTGTAAATATCATTTCATCTTTTTGTAGCTCCATTTTGTGCAAGCCAAGGAGTCCTTGAGCTTGAGGAGCATTAGAAGTATCTACCTGCCAAATTTCGTATTTTTTAGATATCGTTTGAGCCCTCAAATAAGCCCTGGAACCTAATTTTTAACTAGGCCAGACACTAGGTCTGGACAGGGCCAAAACTTAGCCAAAAACTATAAAAAGAGCTAGAGAGCTCATTTTTTGGAGGTAGATTGTAATTGAAACGAACTTGTAAGAGCTTTTGAAAGTAATCTAAAGAACTCCATTGATTCTCTCTCATTGTCGTGCCGTGTGTGCGCGTGTGTGTGTATGTGTGTGCATGCTTGTGTGCTTCTCACTCACGCACTTGTGCCGCCACTTGCTCGAGGTCTTCATACCATCCTCACGTCTTCCCGGATTGACATTAAAGGAGGTGCTACTCATCACTGAGCTACACCAAATTTTGGCGCCGTTGCCGGGGATCGAGCTTTGAGGACGAGCGTGTGATGGTAAGACGTAGAGTTGACGCGTTGGAGTTATAGGTATTTTCTTCACTCTCATCGATTTTCTTTTACTTTCTTCACCACCTTCATCACCATCATCATCATCACCATCTCCCACCTCCATCTCCATCATCGCGAAAATTTTCAGTTTTGATCATATCACCATCTCCACCTCATTTCCTCCATTCCACTTGTGAGAGAGAGCGGGAGAGCGATATTGCTTGCACTGTTTTTGCATGTTGTTGTGATTCTTGCAGGTACTGCCATCATCATCATCCCCAGCACGCTGCGCGCAGGTACGAAATTCGAAGAAACTGTCTCGCGGTCGCAGGCCTCTGTCGATCGCGACTGACAGAAATTTTTGGCTTTTCACAAAAGTAAGTGCACCACTAGAACAAGCACAAGGAGCACATTCCAAAACACTAAAAACAGTAGAAAAATTCCGAGGTTTTCTGTCAATCGCGACCGACAGCCTCTGTCAATCGCGACCGACAGACCCTGTCAATCGTGACCGACAGACCCTGTCAATCGCGATCGACAGACCTCCACGATCGACTGACTGCCACGTAGGACCCTGTCAATCGCGATTGATACCGTTGATCGCGATCGACAGCCACGACCGACACCTCTGTCAATCGCGATTGACACCGTCGATCGCGATTGACTGAAATTCCACGATTGATTGACTTTTGCGCGTAGCCACGTGTTCATCGCGATTGATAGGACCCCGATTGACTGAAATCTCGGCGAAAAATCCGGAAAACGTGTCGATCGCGATTGATACTGTCGATCGCGATTGACAGCCACGATCGACTCTGTCGATCGCGATTGACACTGTCAATCGCGACTGACAGCCCCGACGGACACCTCTGTCAATCGCGACTGACAGACCCGTCGATCGCGATTGACAGGCTTTTCGGCCAAAAAATTAGGGTTTTTTATTTCAAAATTTGGGGCAATTTTTGGGGCACAATAGTCAATCCATTAGCATTTTTGAGGTTCCTACACTTGTGTCTTGGGAGAAAATCTTAGGATCTGTCAGCCAGTTGAATCCTGTTTTAACCCCCTAAACCCTGAACAGTCATAACTTTTCCATACGAAATCCATTTTTTGAGCTCCTGGGCTTGTCGGAAAGCTCGTGGCATATACTACACGCCCTCAACTGTTTTTTATAAAGATAATGCGTTGATTTTCAGATAGTGTGAATTGAAGTTGACCATATCAAGGGGGATCAAAGTCAGGGGTTCTTAGGATTGCTTTTTTGAAAATCACTATACAAGTTTGTGTTTGTGCTACCTGAATGAAAATCATTGGTTCTGTCTTTGGAGTTTAAGTCTTGAGCTAACTTTGGAACTCTTACAGATCTATTGAGAGCATCGCAAGGCGTTTTGAGCAAGTGTAAGTGCAAGCTTGGGATCTTACTTCCTGGGCATTTGAAGGCAACCAAGCAGGAAACAAAAAGGTCGGAAATTCTCAACTCCCCTTGTCAATCCCTAGCCTAAGCTAAGAACGATTAGAGGTAGGAGTAAGCCAGGGCGACGGTAGGCAATTATCAAGTTGAAGACTACCTAGAAACTCAAGTTCAAGATAAAAACATAATCTCTGTACTGTCGATAACCTTAAGGTAAAGAACCTAACCGGGAACGATCAACCTGAAAGTGCGCAGAACATTCAAGTATTCCTGACGACGAAATATCAGACAAGACCTTAAACACGAGAAATATCTAAAAAGAATCAAGTGACTGATACCAATTGATCGGCAACGAGGTTGTACTCTGGGCAAAAAATTAGGTTAATCAGTTAGGCATATGAACCTTAGATCAGGACGACACCTAGCAAGAGAGAGACAGAGCCTTAGGTCTTCACAGGCTAGTGTCAATCATACTGCAAGGTCTTGGGCCCAGCAGTTGAGTCACCACTCTCATTACCCTAGCTCGGATACCAGTGAATCAGGGATGTCTCAAGGCATGGACAGACCTACGGGAAGTTTAGGTGTGCCTTACCTGTACAGGGTAGAAGGCCCTTACAAAACGCAGCTAGAGTACCTTAGGACCAACCGATTGGGTGCTAGCATCTATGAAGACGGCCTAGGAAGATCCGTGGTCCAGATTAGAAATCCTGATCAATCCATTGGACTAGAGCACCCAGCTGTCAAGTTCGAAAACGGTGCATACCTGGACAAAGAAGGAACTATATATGTAGTCACTAGTCACCCGGATAGGACAGATGAATTTGGTAATGTAATCTCAGAAGCGGGCTTAGGTGACTTGGAACAAGGAAACATGGGTGCAGAACCTAGAACCCCTCGAGGTAAATCAGTTCTCACTAGGATTATCACACCTGAGTGGGTACCCCAAGACAACAAGTGCATAGATTTGCTTCTCAACCGAGAAACTGACGAAGCCTTTTGGAGGTATAAACCGGATCACCCAACAGACATAGGAAATATCATGATCTATGAGTTTAAGGATCCGGATAGCCCAGGCAGAGTGACCTATTTAGATCATGCTTCAGAACGGATCTTTGTGGTGACAGAAAATGAAAGGCATGCTTACACTTGGAAGGGTGAATTTATTTTCCCCCAACCAAGATCAAATGTATCCTATGGTCACCCTGGGGCTGGAACTTCCCAAGCTCATGGTACGCAAAGAGACAGAAGTAGAGATAGACCAGAAGTAAGTTTTGCCAACCCAGTGGGCAGAGAAAGAACGAGAACGGAGACGAATAGGGTAGAACCTCCTGAGATGCATAGAGCCCACAGGAACCAAAGAAATGTAGATGGATTCCCTCTGCCGAGGCCTAGAGAGCACGCAAGAACTTTGAGACCCACCCAGCTAGTTAAGTCCATGAAGAATTACTTTGACGGCACAGGAGATCCCTATGATCATGTGGCGGAGTTCAAGCAAGTCTTGAGAGCTGAACAGGTTGAGGATCTGTTCACGCAGTACAATGCCTTCGGTCTAACCCTTAGGAACACAACACTTACATGGTTTCAACCATTGGATGAGCGTCAGTTCAGGAGCATAGACCAACTCCTAGAGGCTTTCATTGTAGAGTTCTCTAAGAGTGGCATAAGACACAATACCTCATCATTGATTCACAGCTTCAAGCAAACCCCTCAAGAGACCGTGAGACTTGCAGGAAGAAGATTTAGACAATACCTGGAAAGGTGCCCTATTTCGGAGCTACCCACATCTGCTAAACAAGTAGCCTTATTCCTTGATGGATTGCTGAGTACGAAATTGAGATCCTATGTGTATCTGAAGGACCCTAGGACTATAGAAGAGTGTGTACGCATGTGCATTGACATTGAAGATAACCTAGGGGAGGAACTAGAGCTTTCCAAAATCTACAAAGATTCAGATAGTGCTTCTAGTCACTCTTCCACGCAATCCACATCAATTGAGGAACTCGCAGAGAAAGTGGCACAAAAACTAGGCGTCTCTAGCAAACAAATTCCTAGGTTTGCCCCTGTGAAAAGATGCTATACTTGTGGTGGCGACCACATGGCGAATGTCTGCCCTATTATGGCTCAACCCCAAGTAAACCCTAGTAGCCAGTACTGCACCATAGAACGGAGATACACCAATCACACCGCACAAGATTGCCCATACAACAAGCAGGCAGTTAGGCAACCCTATCCGCAGCCCTACCAACAAGGCCGATACCAGAACCAAAATCCACCACCACAATATGCTAGACCCCAACAAACCTACCAACCACAATATCAGGCCCAACAGAGACCCCAACCGGTGCTAGCTCAACAGCCTCCAAACCCCGCTAATGTGATTCCAGTAAAGTATGCTGTGGCAGAAGAAAACCTGAATAGGGCCATAGTACCAGTAACCCCATTGATCTCAGAAAGTGACCCGAGTGACCATAGCTTTGATTCTACACATGTCGATAGTCCCCAAGCTTACTACATGCAGTCTCCAGAACATGGTGAGTCCTACTATAGTGAAGAACCAAGTGAACCTAGTTGGGAGTCGGATTACACGAACGTCATGTATGCAAACCCCAACCCTAGGCCTCAACCTAGGCAGGTACGACCACCATTTCCTAGAGGACCATGCTACCGATGTCAGGGGGATCACTCCATTCGTGATTGTCCCTTACCTGCACCTACACACAATCAGTCCGTGACGATCCAAGGCTTTTGCCAAGATTGTGGAAAAGAGCATCTCTTACGAGATTGCCCAAAGAACCCCAATAACATGCCAAAAATCACTCCTATCAATGTGATTGGGTTAGTTGTGGATGCCTCAGGAAGTGTCACTTCCACTGCACCAGTGCAGGTGGTTACTAGAGCTCAGGCATTGCAGCAAAACCAAGAGGCAAGCCAGGAAAAGGGCCCAGAGGCTAGTGAAACCGAGAGCGTGACAAAGAAAAGGGCTAGAGCGTGGAAAGATAGTCGAGAAAGAATGAAAAGACAATGGGCAAAAAAGATAAATGAGCTTGAGGAAAGCATAAGAGAAACCAAAGCGAGGATAACTGAACTCACAGCTCCAACTCCCTCTCACATTACCCCGTCTCCACCACTCCCATCTCCATCCGACCCACCACCTTCCCCACCGCCTCATCAAATCCCACCACCCCCTAGAGTAGGATCAGTCCTAGCAGATCCCACTCCTGAAGACCTAAACATGATGCTTAAAGCATATCAGGCCAGAATCCAAGAAGGGCCAACCATAACCGATCATGAAAAATGCTACCCTAGAGCCGAGCTAGAGCTTGAACGAACTAAGATTTGTGCCAAAATGGTAGAACTGGCTCAGACCATGTTTGAGGCCAGCCGCCTATTTAACATTTCTAGTTCAGCTAAGACGCAGTTACACTTTGATGGACTGCTGGAAAGAATAGAGAAGTTGATTGCACAATCCGAGAAGGAACCTGCCCCTCAAAGAAAGGAAAGGGCAAGAGAACGGATAAGCCAGCCTCTTCAGGAAGCCCACGCGCCTCCTCAAGACGCCTATCTTCCTCCCCAAAAGGCAGATGAGCCTCCCCCGAAAGCTTACGTACCTTCACAGGTGACCCACATTCCTTCTCAGAGAGCGTATGAGCCTGCTCGGAAGAGTAATAGAACAAGTAATCCCCTCCAAGAAGCTTGTGCTCCAGCCACCCATGAGAACGAGGAGAGAGCCAACGATAGAATAAGCCCTCCTTCCCAGGTTGCTTATGTGCCTAACTCTACGGAGCCAGATACTTCTTCTTCTATGAATCGGTTTGCACCAGACTTCCTACGAGAGATTCAAGAAGATAAATGGGATAACGAAAGTGAGGTCGCCCCTCCATTTGAACTTGTGGACGATGCACACGACCAATTCCCACAAGACATCCCATCCATTTACGGGGAACATGAGAGTACTCAGTCTCATGAGAGATTGGACTTTGAGTCTAATTCCATACAGGAGCTACCCCACTTCACAGGCCCATGGGAAGCAAAGTCCACATGTATGAGAGCACCCACAGTCATGGTAAGGAACGACGACTCAGTCATACCAAGGAACACGGAGGTAGTAACAAACACCAAGGTGCAACGCGATTGCACTTTGGAAGAACTGCCGGAGAATAGACTAAACGCGCGGAAATGTGCAGCCAGTCGAGTAACTGAAGCTGCAAAATCTTGTTCCAAGGTAGGATCCCATAGGACAGTGCCGGAAATTCCCTTAGACAAGATAGGAGATATGTGTGAAGGTGAAGAAGGGAACACCTATCTTCCCATCACCTACCAGGACTACACCACAAAGGCAATTTTGGACTCAGGTGCAGGAGTTGCAATTGCCACTACTTCCCTTTGGAAGCGTTGGGGCAAGCCAGCACTCAGGCCAACGAGGATGAAATTGCAGATGGCCGATGGTCATATTGAGAAACCCTTAGGATTGCTAGAAGGAATAACTCTCACCACTTGTGGTATTGAGTTTGAGCATAGCTTTGCTATATGTGACTTTAGCAAAAATCATGCCTATGAGATGATTTTGGGAAGACCATTTATGCGACAGTTGCAAGTGGTACAGGATTGGGGAACCAATTCTTTGTACCTACAGCACTTAGGTGTTACGACCAAAGTCAATCTCAAAGATTACTCTCATAGGGATGTACCTCCTATCCAGTGGAATCCCATCCATAGAGCCAAAGATGATACAGAATCGGTGCATTCCATAGGGTCCGGATCCTCGTGGATGCATGAAGATACTCACTTATGGATGTGCAAGGTAGCAGTAGAGGAAGAGAAGAGAGAGAAAGCCAGAGAGGTAGGTGCGAAAGAAACCCAGAGATCAATCCAAGACCCAGCCTATGCACCTGTAGTTTTTCCAGACGAAGAATTTGAACCTCACGGTTGGGCAGAAATTTTAGCAACAATGGACGTAGCCATCAATGAAGAACAATGGACACCTCACTGTGATGAGGATGGCTATGACATTTCAATCTTCTCCATAGAGCCAATCATGGGAGAGGCAGTTCTAGAAGAATGCGAACCTAGCCCTGATGCATTTGAGGATGCAAGTGACTCCGATCTAGAGTCAATCATTATGGACCCACCATTTGCATCAGATGAGGAATATTTCCATGAAGTAGAATTTCAACCCCAGAGGCATGGAGAGGTTACAAATGATGTAAGATTAGCGACACATATGACCCCGAAGGAAGAAGGAAAGAAACGAAGAAAGAAAGAAGTCTTACCAGAGGAGGAAGAATCTTTGTTTGAGGTCCCAGAAAATTTTAAGAAGTACGAGACAGATGACAGGAGAGTCATGATAAGAATGCCTAAACGAGAGGCACAATCAGGAGAGGCCTATGATAACAAAGAAACTACCAAGAAAATTGTAGTGGCCCTAGAAGAAGGAGAGGAGAGATGTACGTACATAGGTCATGACCTAACAACGGAAGAAGAGCACGAATTGATTGCCTTGCTAAGAGAATACAGAGATGTATTCGCTTGGAGTTACAAGGATTTGAAAGGGGTTGACCCGGACATATGCTCACACACTATTCCCATGATCTCAGATGCTAAACCCTCTAAGCAAAAGCCTTATACATATAACGACAATTACGCCGCTAAGATCAAAGAAGAGATAGATAGACTGGTCGAAGCTGGATTTATCTATGAAATTGAGCACACTGAATGGGTATCCCCCATCGTAGTGGTGCCCAAGAAGAATGGCAAGCTGTGTGTGTGCATTAACTTGAAAAAGGTTAATGCCGCCATGATTCGAGATAACTATCCGCTTCCCATCACAGAACATCTGTTAGAAAGAGTGGCAGGCAAGGAAGTGTACAGCTTCCTTGATGGATTTTCGGGCTACAATCAAGTAGCCATAGCTCCAGAGGATCAGCATAAGACAGCCTTTGCCACAGAATGGGGCATTTTTGCTTTTAGAGTAATGCCATTTGGGCTTACCAATGCACCAGCTACCTTCCAGAGGCTGATGTGCCATGTGTTTAAGGAGTTCCTGAGGAAGAGTTTAGAAGTCTATGTTGATGATCTTTGTGCTCATTCCAAGGTTAGACAAACCCATATTCCTGAACTCAGACAAATCTTTGACAAATGTAGAGAATACCAAGTCTGCCTGAACCCAGAAAAGTGCGTTTTTATGGTCAGGCAAGGTAAGATTCTAGGACACATAGTGTCAAAGAATGGCATATCTACCGACGAAGAAAACGTGAGAGCCATAGCAGAGCTACCTAGGCCAAAGAATGTCAAGGAAGTACAAGCTTTCATGGGGCATTGTGGTTATTATCGACGATTTATACACATGTATGCTGTCATTGCAAAGCCCATGTACGGACTTCTGACAAACTTTGAGTGGAGGGATGAATGCGAAAATTCCTTCCAAGAGCTTAAACGAAGATTATGTTCAGCACCAATCTTGACCACACCAGATTGGAATAAGCCATTCCACGTTCATGTTGATGCATCCAATTATGCTATTGGATGTGTGCTCGCACAACCTACTGGTGAAGGTAATATGGATCTTCCAATTGCCTATGCCAGTAGACAATTGAATGCGGCTGAACGGAATTACACCACTACAGAGCGCGAAGGATTAGGCATGGTATATGCAGTCAAGAAATTTAGACACTATTTGCTTGCAAATAAGTTTAAATTTTTTACTGATCATCAGGCATTGTTATATCTTGTAAACAAGCCATGCAATACAGGAAGATTAGTAAGATGGTTTCTCTTGCTAATGGAATATGATTTTGAGGTTGTGGTAAGAAAGGGTAGGACTCATTTGAGAGCAGATCACCTCTCTAGACTCACATCGGGAGAAGCCCCACAAGGAGTGTCAGATGACCTTCCTGATGCTTACTTGTTTAATTTGGAAGTTGTGCCGTAGTGGGCCAAGCCAATAGTACCAGTATTGACATACGGGCCTAATCATCCAGTGGTGAACACACGGAATAGAGAGATAGTAAAAGCCCAAAAGTACCATATCATGGCAGGCAGCATGTACAAGCACACAGATCAAGGGATCCTGGCTTGTTGCGTAGAAGAGGATGAGTACGCTAAATGGTTGCAATTAGCACATGTAGGTGCGTTAGAGCAACACCATTCAAAACAACGAACGTTGCAGACTCTAAAGAGATTCGGAGTGCATTGGCCAACTATGGAAGCGGATGTCCAAAAGTTGTGCAAGGAATGCCCAATCTGTTGCACTAAACCACCTGTGGAACATGCCACTCTCTATCAAGTATCCATTGTGCCAGATTGGAGTGAACCTCTAGTATCATTCTTGAGGACAAACACATTCCCTCCAGACATGACTCTAGCTAGAAAAAGGAGTTTGGAACAAGAAGCCCAGGATTATTCACTCGTTGGTGATAATCTATACAAGCGCGGTAAAGATGGTTACCTGAGATTGTGTGTCCATGAAAGTGAGTATCTGAAGATCTTAGAAACTGCTCACCAAGGTGTAGCAGGAGGACATTTTGGACCGGATCGGGTGATCAAGGCAATTCTATTTGCGGGCTTCTGGTGGCCGACCCTTCACATGGATGCACATACCTATGTGAAACGGTGCGATGTATGTCAGAGGACTCAGTATCCTATACGCAAAGATGAGATGCCACTGAAACCTATGATGGGTGGACGTGCATTCTCTAAGTGGGGAATAGACTTCGTAGGTCCTATTAATCCCCCTGCTAAGGGTTCTCATGCGGAATACATCATTGTTGCGACAGATTATCTCACCAAGTGGGTAGAGGTAAAGGCTACGACAAAGAACGATGCTCAAACAACTGCCAAATTCTTGTTTGAGAATGTATTCACAAGATACGGGCTACCTATAGAGCTTGTAAGTGATAGAGGCACTCATTTCTTGAATGAAGTGATTGAAAATCTACTCCAAGAATTCTTGGTAACACACAAGAAGTCTGCCCCTTATCACCCTCAAGCTAATGGACAAGCTGAGAGCACTAATAAGATTTTATGCAATGTACTGACGAAATTAGTGAACACTAAACGCTCTGATTGGGACAAACAGCTACAACATGCTGTTTGGGCATACCGAGTTGCCTACAAAACGGTACTCCAAGCCACCCCCTTTCAGATGGTATTCGGCCAAAACGCTGTGCTACCCTTGGACTTCCTAATCCCTACGTTGAAAGTAGCACAAGAGCACGAATGGACAGGCCATGAACTCTCCTCTAGGATTTTTGACCTTGAACGATTAGGAGAAACACGACTGAGAGCCGCTGCAGGAATATATGCAGCCAAGAAGAGACAGAAGGCATACTTTGACGCCCACGTAAAGGATAAGGGGTTGAAAGCAGGAGATCTAGTTTTAGTCTATACACTGAAACAACACGCAAGGAAGCTAGAAAAGAGAGGCTACGGACCTATGATCATCAATAGGATCTCCACAAGTGGAGCAGTACAACTGGCCACATTAGAGGGTGATGTTCTCCCTAACTATATTAGTGGTTGCAGAGTCAAGTTGTATCAGGAACCCCTCACGGAGGAAATGCTCAGCCGACTCAACACTGCTAAGAAACGCAAAGAGGAAGAAAAGCGAGTTCGAGAAGAAGCTCAAGCAGAAGCTTTAGAACGCATCAGAAGGATGAAGTTACGAAGGCAAGGTAGAGATCAGCCTAGAGTGAATGAATATGCAGGCCAAGGATATCCCATGGCCATGTGTGAAGTTGCAGGAACAAGCTCGCATAGAATAATTGATAGACGTCCTTTCATAACCATAGATATAGGACAAGGAAAGAGTGCAAGGACCGTAAGAGCCTTGATTGACTCAGGTGCAGCCACTAGTGCTGTTAGAGTGTCTTACTGCCAAGAATTACAGTTGACTGTCAATCCTGTGGAAGCATATCTCATAGGATTGGGAGGCGTGGAAACCCCTTGCATGGGCGAGGTGGAACTTCCCCTCTACATTCACGATGAGGCAATGACAGTTAAAGTACTAGTGTGTCAGGATGAGGATCTCACTGAACCTCTTGTCTTGGGTCAAGACTGGATCTATGACCAAGCAGTCAATTTAAACCTAAGAAGTGGACTTCTCCAGGTTTGGGTCAATCATAGTCGAGTTACAGTAGAATTAGACAATGGAGCACTCAAGGAACTAGGAAAGGCACAGACTCCTGGTCCTTCCAGGGGTACACATGAAGATGACCATGCTGTTCTTGTTCAAAACCCTGTGCTGCAGAGGAATGATATTTGCAAAAAAGGAGTCAGGGATGCAACGGAACTCCCTTCTCTTCCACAGGCCAGAAGAAGGCAGCAACCAAAGGTGGATCAAAGGCAGAAGAAGCGGAGTACTACCTATGTCCGAGATCAAAAGTACCTGCGCAGCAGAATGTCCCAGAAAATAAACCAGGTATGGGTGCGGAAAGGCGAACAACCGGCTACACCACCGTCAATGACACGGGCGAAGTTTCTTATTAATAACCAACAACATGACATTAATAAGAAGTCTTGCAGAAATTCTCCTGCTAATGTGAAATCTATTTGGGTGCCCAAGAAGTCGATGAAGGCTAGCCCACAATCAAGACAAATTTGGGTGCCTAAGGCTTGCTTGAGGGCACAAGTAGCTACGCCGAGGCCACAACCTAAACAGCATAACGCAGCTACGCATACTGCCCGTATTCACTCGTTCTCAACGCTCAAGAACACACCCAGACCCAAGAGCGTGCATGTAATCAATTGTAAATGGGTCCCTAAAAAGCCTCATTTTCAAACCGCGACACCGAGAAAGCTCTCTAGAGTCTCTACGAAACCGAAAGCAAAGTCCATCCACTGCATTTGGCAGCCTAAGACCTGTAATAAACCCCCCGACCCCAATTTGTAAATTCATTCCCACTTACTAACTCCATTAGTCTCCTAGGACTACCCAAGCATTAACTACACACACATGCACCGAACACTTACTAACCCATTATTCGCTCCCAACCCTCATGTTAATATTGTGATGGGAACAACGGTCCTCACTTGTCCTGTACAATATTAACACCTGTTTGTATATTCTCACAGAGACAGACAGAAAGAAGTAAAATGGTTGATACAGTAGGAACTAGCTCCCAGGCAGGCTCCAGCCCACAAGTGGTGGATATCGAAAGTCTTCCAGTCGAGGAGGAGTTAAAGGAAAGACCAGCGGCATTACGGGCATTGCACGCAATACCAATTCAGAATCCCCCGCAGGGACACACAATGCCGGTGGGCAAAGCCTCACATTGGTTCAGTGATGTTGCTGGCCCCCTGGGTGAAGGCACGTATATGTGGGAATCCGAAGTCGAATTCAATGGACGATGGGGCCGATACCATTTCTTTACCAGGGAATTTGAAAGGCTACAAAATAACGAAGGACTGAAGCCGATCTGGAAGAAGGCAGGGCTTTATGACTACTTCAAGTCCCAACTACCAAAGCCAGATTTCCTAAGATGCTCATATCTAATTAGTACCCTCACCCCCAGCAAAGACAAGAAAGGATACAGCTCCTTTGTGCTCCCATCACTCACAAGGGGCAACGAGCTGAAGCGTTTCCGCTTAACTATCAATCTGGTAAGAGAAGCACTCGACATGCAGGGTATGCACATTCCGACAGAGAAAGAGACAATGGTTCCGGACAACATGAAGAACAGGAATCTGACGAAGTTGAAGGACATGGTTGCAATGACACCCACGATCGCCATCCACTTACGTATGGTCATGCAACATTTCGCCTTCCCCGCGCAGGATAGATTCACAATGCCTCCCAAAAAGATTTGGTTTAGTCTCTACCTGGCGGATGCTTTTGAGTTGACCATCAATATGCCCCACTGGATTATCGACCAGATTCATATGGCTCATCAGAGATGGTATAAGAAGCAAAGATCTGTATTGTATGGTTGCTGTGCACTCACAAGAATTGTATACAGATGTCTCGCCTATGATGTACCGGTGCAAAGGGCTCTGATCTGGTCCAGAGCTCAGGAATTTCAACGCAGATTGTCAGCTGTAGGGCCTCCCTCAAAGAAGATGCGAGGCACCGTCCAGATGCCTTGTGCACAAGCTCGCGGGGCAACCCTGACGCCTGAGACAACCCCCAGACTCTCCCGACGAGTGCAACCGTTTACTATCAGGCTACCCAGGCACAGCACAGATGGCCCCAACCTTGTATTTCCACCCGTACCAACTGATCTGGAGTTCCCGCATGGGTTCACTCTAGAGGACTTAACTGACGAAGAAGTTGCAAGAATCATAGAAGCAGTAAATGTAGAGGTTGAAGAAGAACAAGCCAGTGGACAGTAAACGGCCCCAGATCAAGCACAGCCCAGCCAACCAGATGTAGTCAACGTGGACACTGAAGAAGAAGCTCATGGGGAGACACAGGGCAGACACTCAGAAGCAGAAGAACAAGAGTATGATCCAGAAGCCCTACAAGTACTGGAAGGTGCCCCCGCCTACACTAGCGCATTAAAGAAGCTTTACGATACAATGAACCGAGTTCAAGAGCAACACAGGCTCTCATTAGCTACGGGTAAAGCTCTCATGAACCAGATTCTAGAGGAGGAAGGTGTGGACGAGCAGTATCGTGCCACCTTGGAAATGATATCAGATGCTTTAGGAGTACCAGAAACGGTGCATACCGCACTAGTGCACTCACGAAGAACAGAAAGAAGATATGGAAGACGCCCCCCACGAACGGGAAAACAAATGAACGTATTAGGATCAGGACCACAAGGCACTCCCACAACCACTGGCACGGCACACACAGTTCACGCCACCGAGGAAGCCCACACATCGAGTGCACCCCCATCACCTCCCTTGCCACCTTCTCCCCCACATCGACCTCACTCACCTCCCTCTAACACTGTAACCTCCACTGTCACCACCTCTGAAACCACTACACACACCAACGCACAAACCATCAGTCCACCCACGCACTCTACTTCCACTGAAAACACGAGTCTAACTACAGCCACGATCCACCTCACCACCCCCAGCTCACTTCCTAGAAGTTCACAATTACACACACCGCTATACACATTCACCACACTCACCGCTACCACAATTCCCATGTTCACAGTCACTCCCACCACGCACCCCACTTTCATGGAGGTATCACCCACCTCTGCACCTCTCCCATCCCCCATTTACCCACAATCTCCCATTCCCCCACCTCCCCCCTCACCCGTCCCCAGTACTGCATTCACAACCCCCTTTCCCTTTCCCTACCCCTCTGCATTCAATACTATTCCTCTCGGTAACTTATTTAATAATATGCATCAATGCATGGCCCAACTCCAGCAACATTACCAACACTTGGACGACCAACATACAAGGCTCTTCCAACGCCACGAAGATCTCCAAGAAAGATGTAGGGATCTTGAAGAGCAGAAGCAGCAATTAGAACAGCAGCACGTGACATTACAGGAGCAATACGCACAATTAGAAGCCAACCCACCTCAAACAGATGATGAAGAACGACGACATATGGACGAGCTGCTCCATTCTCAGATCACAGAAAACATGAAACTTCGACGGAACCTGGGCCTCCTCCGAAAGCACATGTCAACCGCGTTAGAAGAGAATAAAAGATTACAGAAGCAGAACGAAGAAAACCTGGAAGCGGCCATGGAGGGTTCCCCACAAGAGATTGACCCAGAACGATTCAAGGCGATACCCTCTGAGAATATGCAGGTGGTGTTAGAAACTCATGCAGACTTAATGGAGGCCCATGCCGCTTTAGAGAAAGAAAGGGATGAGTTACGAAGACAGTTGGCCACTCGACAGACAGAACCCAGCCCGAGCATAACTGCAGAAGAAACAGCTGAAGAGGTCATTAAACTCCGCGCCGAACTTGAGGAATTACGCAGCAAGGTTATGCAGTATGAGCGTCAGCCCTCCCCTCTGGTAGACCCCGAGCCTGACGACCTGGTGCCAATTGAGGTAGAAGAAACATTTGAGGATCCATATGTCCCGATGCCAACACCAGGCGGTAAGCGCACAGAACAGGGCATGGACACAATTGAGATGGAGGCAACTGAATGGATGCAGAAGTTAGAGAAAGTAGCCACGACACATGACGACAGGGTGGCAGTCCAAATCGCCTTGATGTCAAAATTGGAGGAGGTGGTCATAAAATCTGATTATTTTCAGAATCTTTCACACCATAGGTGGATCGGCCCGTCGGATGATCTGTATGTACCTTTTTGCGTGCTAATGGCGGATTATAATGCGGAGATCAAGCGCCACACCTCAAGGGAACCAACCTCTGCCACCCAATTTGCACCCGATGACATCCCAGAGAGTGCCAAGCAAGGCCATATCCGCCAACCAACATGGAGAATTCGACTGCTCGAAACCTATCCGGAGATGGTAAGAACATGGAACAACATGCCATTGTACATCAAATATAATCCATGTTATTGCCCTGTGTTTCGAAGGAGATCCTGGCCGGAGTACACACATACAGTGCTGACAATTAAATGATGCGAGAAGTGGCTAAATTACGTGTACTTTGCACCCCCTAAAGGCGCACCCACAATTGGCTATATGATTTCAACGATCCGGCATTGGGGGGTCCGTTTCAAGAATGTTCCTGATATCATGACTCAAATGTGCCAGAAAATTTTCGAACTTATGCTGGTCACCTTCAGGACCTTCAAAAATGTCAAGGAACCGCATCTCTCAGCACTAGGATTTAATGAAGGGAACCAGGATCTTGTATACGATATGAGCACGACTCCATCGATCAATGTTGTGTATGCATGGCACGCTCGTATCAAATATCTACCGGCCTGCTTCAAACAAACGTTTGAGGAGATGTTTGTCACGGGATTTTGGGAATATCATTCCGAAATATTCATTCCCAGACCATCCCATCTCTTGCAGTTGTTTGCAGTGGAACAAGCTCTCCACTCCGAAAAGCTACGTATGCCACATCCAGAGGTTCCTGGGCCGGTAGACTGGGATGCTCTTCTGATAGACTTGGCCAAGGGGTTGCGAATTGCTGAACATCATTTAGCACAGGACGTTGTCGAATACTATATCCAGAAACCCTCTCAACAAGGGTCTGTCAGGGACGACAGACGCGAGAGAGGGGGGGTGTTGGAGCTGGAGCTGAAGGATTGACAAGACAAGGAAGCACAAGAAGAGAGTCCGAGAGAAGAGAAGGCCCAAGCAGACAAGGAAGTCAACGAAGACCCGGCAAGTAGGCCAACAATTTTTCAAGAAGAAGCACTTATGAACATTCACGCAGATTTAGCACTAAGGCAACCTTAATCTTTCAAAACCTCTACACCCATTAAAAGTGATTATCATCACTAAGCACCATTGTAAATATCATTTCATCTTTTTGTAGCTCCATTTTGTGCAAGCCAAGGAGTCCTTGAGCTTGAGGAGCATTAGAAGTATCTACCTGCCAAATTTCGTATTTTTTAGATATCGTTTGAGCCCTCAAATAAGCCCTGGAACCTAATTTTTAACTAGGCCGGACACTAGGTCTGGACAGGGCCAAAACTTAGCCAAAAACTATAAAAAGAGCTAGAGAGCTCATTTTTTGGAGGTAGATTGTAATTGAAACGAACTTGTAAGAGCTTTTGAAAGTAATCTAAAGACCTCCATTGATTCTCTCTCTTTGTCGTGCCGTGTGTGCCCGTGTGTGTGTATGTGTGTGCATGCTTGTGTGCTTCTCACTCACGCACTTGTGCCGCCACTTGCTCGAGGTCTTCATACCATCCTCACGTCTTCCCGGATTGACATTAAAGGAGGTGCTACTCATCACTGAGCTACACACACATAACAAATTTGTGTTGTACAGTCAGGAAACTTAAGTTGGACTACAATACATGCATTTGGATAGCAAGGATATGATGGATCATTTTCATGACCTGAAATGTGAAAGTATGTGGTAAACGTAAGTTCTGTTTAGTGAATGTGTTGACTGTCATCAATGTTTAACAATATACAAAAGGTATATTTTGCATTCATATAAGCAATGAGTATATGAATTATGAAATGCATAGAGTTGTTTTTCTTGATGATATGATGATGATGGTTCATGCACAATCATAACATGTTGCAGGAATAAAGAAATGTGGGTTGTGATGCACTATGGGTTGTGACCAACTCTTGGGTTCAACATACTGAGTTGAGACTTGATGCAGACGAAATGATATGAGTGTAGTCATATTATATAAATTGATGAAGCAAAGAGGTGGCAAACCTTATGTATATGTAGTTGTTATCATATGCAAATTGCAAGGGTCAAACTGTTTGTGTTGAAGAGAACAGTTGACTGTACTCGATAGAATTGCTGCATCTTTAGCATTGAGAATCCTCACATATTATTTTTAGGACTTGTGTTTTTATGCAAATTGTTTCTGTAAGGTTTTAATATGTCGAATTCACCGAATGAGAATATAAAGTGTGGAGATACGTGGATTCAAGATATTTGACGTAAATGATATAATCCAAAAGATTAATGCATTTAATTGATATACTTGGGTCATTCAAGTGCTACACTCTAAGTGAAGAGCACAATGAGCTTGTATATAAAACTTCTAACATTGAAGCTAAGTCATATGCTGGTTGCTGCCTAAGAGAGTGAAGCTAAATGTACAAATTTGAGGTGTTGATGTAATGCTCTTGTGGTAAATGAATGTACTGCCCATGTGACCCATGTATGACTCATGAGGAAATAAGCTTGTAGTCATGTGCAGCCAAGGATCTGCAGGTATGAATAAATTAAGTGATAATTTGTGATGTGAAAAATAAGATCCGTACACCTTTGCTTATGGGCTCACCACTCTTCCGCATGCGAAACCCGATTTTCAACATGGTATCAGAGCCAACCTTGGGTGCCTACAAGCGTATGTAAAGCTATTGAGGCTAGTGGAGGTTTGTCCAAACCCATCGGAGCTTGAGGAGCTCAATGTCACGTATATACTGAGATACTCTAGCAAGTGTAGCTAACCATTTGAGCTATTGTTTGAAGTAATCTACAGGTTTATTACAAGCAATCAAAGGTTCAATGCAAAGACTATCTATCAAGAAGAAGCCAACAAGAAGAAGACTACAAGAAGGAAGCTTCAAAATAAAGAAGGCTGCAAGAAGGGAGCTTCACAAATAAGAAGGGCTGAAGGAAAGAAGTTTTGAAAGCTTCACAACTAAAGAAAGCCTCAAGGGAGAAGTTTTGAAGGCTGCAAGAAGGAAGCTTGGAAAAGCTTCACAAAGGGGAGGCTAAGAAGAAAATCTCAAAAGAAAGGAAGGCTTCGAAGAAGCCTAAGGTATATCTCCCCTTCCTTATTGCTCTATTGTTTTGTTGAAGGCCTCGACCAAGACAAGTGGACGAGAGGTTCACTTCAAAGTGAAGAGTGCTAATGAGCACTTTGGAAGAGTCAAGGACTCAAGAAGGAAGGTGAGCAAGGAGGCATCACCAAAGTCACCCTAGTCAAAGACAAGCTAATATTGGAGGTAGCTTGTGCTAAAGCTCATCAAAGGAGCTTCAGTATTTGAACCGCTCACTCAAAAGGAGTTTGAGCAAGAAGGCTTACTCAACAAAGTTGAAGCCAAAGGGAAATCCAAGGTATGAAGATTTCAGCAAGGTTTTTTTTCAATATAAAGGAAGTTCGGCAATAGCCTACTCTCCCGGACTTGAATTAAATTAAGAAACAAAGGTACAATAGAAGGGGACTAGTGCCCACGGGACCCCCCAAATCCCACAAAGCAGGGGAGGCTTGGTTGATTCCTATGTTGCATTACAAAGAAGGTTGATCACCCTCTCGTCGCCCTCATGCGGGACCCACTTGGGTTTGAGCTTGTTGTTGATCAAAAGGAGGACTTGATGGTGCCGGAAGGGGGGGGATTTCTTACTGTTGACAATCCTTTTGCCAAGGAGGAATAGAGATTTTTCAATCGACCACTCCCTGGGGGGGTCGCCGAAGTTGCGAGCACACCGCTCCCGCCAAATTTTCCACAGGACTTCCCCTCTGATTGTGTTCCAGAGAGCCGCAGAGCATCCAATCGCTTCACCCAGAAGGACTTGTTTCCAACTAAGCTGTTTCTGAACTCTGATTTTCAGTCCAACCATCTGCCAGATTCTGTAGGAGTTGGGGCAAGTAAGGAATATGTGTGGGACATCTTCGATTGCACGGTGGCAGCGTTTGCACCACGGAGGGATCCCACAAATTTTGCTTGCCTTATGGTTAGTCCAAATTCCTCGATGAAGAATTTGCCATAAGAGGACCGACTTCTTAATCTCTATAAGTGGGTGCCAGATACCCATGAATTTCATGTCCCACCGGAGCCGCGTCCAAGACAGGCACCACTTCTTGTTGAGGCTGATCTGGAGGTCAGTCGTTTCTTTGATGTTCGGGATTTTGAGTAGGCTATTTCCATTGTGCCATTTGAGACCACGCGCATTCAGAGCGTCATGTCCCATGAGAAGGCGAGTTTTGTGACGATCCCAAGCGAGGCATCTGCTTTGCAAGGTGTTCCATTCTTCGTAGGAGATGTTTATGCGAGGGTCGATATCCTCGTAGTTGATCCAACTGTTGGTGTCATGTTTCCAGAGGTGTTTCCATTTTTTGAATCCTTTGTTCCATAACTTCTTGGCATTTTGAATGTTCCACGACTCCACACTCCGGATGCCATGTATCGGAAACCAGATAGAGTCGTTTTGTCTGATTCCGGCCGCCCACTTCCAGTCCTCACTAATTCTTGTGAAGCTTTTGACTTTATTCCAGCCCTTCCAAAGAGAGCATACGAGATTGGAGCCTTTCGGGAAGACAGGTATCGGGGAGAATAGCAGGGTCATGATGTCAAGGTTCTTCCAGTTCGGGGATCCCGTGAGGGCCAACTCATTTTTGTTTCTGAAGATCAGCTTGGCCCACGAGGCCTCCCTATTGCACCAAGCTTTAATCATCCATTTGGCTGCCAGTTTGTTAGCCATGCACCCAATGTCCAGGATGCCAAGCTCACAGGATGGAGAGTTAGAGCACTAAACTTTTGGAGCACCAAGGAGGTCAATCCTCAAAGGAATGCTTCAAGATGGGAGGTAAAATCTTCTTGTTTATGTTGTTTTCAGATTTCCACCAAGAAGTCTTGGAAGTGTAGGTATGAAGAGAAAGAAGGAACTAACAAAGAGTTCCTTGAGCACCCTATTGAAGGAGTGCATATGGAAGAGTTGTGTGAAGACTCTCATGGATATTTTCAGCCACATGGAGGGGCTGAGGACCAAGGGGGAGACATAGACAATGGCTTGAAAGCCATGTCAAGAGGCAAAGAGCAAGGGAGAGATCACGTGAAAGAAGAAGATGAGCTAGGAGAGCTCATAGCAGCCTATTCCATCAAAGACGAAGTGGAGAGAAGCCAAAGGACAACAGCCTTAACACAAAGACAAACTTTTGTTGAAGAAGAAGATGAGCTAGCAGAGCTCATAGCAGCCTATTCCATCAAAGACAAAGAGAAAAAGAATATTGAAGTCAAAGATGAAGAGAAGGAAGGCCAAACAACACCCGTTTCAAGACAAAAACCAGTCCATGAAGAAATTCAACAAGCCACTTTGAAGGAAAGATCAGCCAAAGAAGAAAGTGCAAGGAGTCTCAAGCAGAACGAAACCACCAATGAGAGCAAGGAAAGAAGCTTCATTGTGAGTTGGAATGATTTGAGTCAAAACGAGGACACTCAAAGAAAGGAAGCCGCCATGGAAGATAAGAAGAAAGTGAGAGAGAAGCAAGAGAGAGAAAGAGAAAATACAAAAGAAGACAACAAGAAGAAAAGATATGGTAAGAGATCTTATGCATCATGAAAATAATGCTTTACATGTATTTCAAACAGGTTTTGAGGTTGATGACACTATGACATCAAAAGGACAGCATGCAGAGCTCTCATATCAAAGAATGAAGCAAAGGAAAGGTCATAATGAAGCCATGAAAGACTACAATCAAGCAAGTGAAGAAGAGGAAGGCCTTGAGATGGCAAGAGGCCATCCATTCTTTTATTTCTATCTCATGAAAGCTTGGAGAGAAACTTCGGTTGCTCTTCAAATAGCTTTTGATGAAGATCCTTATAAAGATCTTCAAAGAACTCCTACGAGAAGAAGCTTGATGAAGATCTCAAGCCAATGGAAGTCAAACTTCTTCAAAGGGAGAAGGCAAGCACTCCATCGACAAATTCAGATGCGAAGGCCACCATGGAAATTTCCTCAAGCATTGTTAGCTATTGTTGCAAGCTTCGAGGAGAACTTTATTTGGCACATCCTGTGGACTACTCATTGAAGCTTCAGGGGGAGTGTTGAAAGTGGCAAGCTTCAATTAAGCTTTAAGCATCAGTGGAGGAACCGCTTATATCCTTCTAGCCATGTTCTTCATCAGATTATAGTGTGCCCGTAATTTCTTGCTCATAGGAACTCTATCTTATTTAGTTTTCAAAGTTGATCATATAAATAAACTCTTGAGTCAAGCAAGAAGAAAGTCACGAACGTAGAAATCAACTTGCCCTTGTTTTCTCCTTAACTTGAGGAGTGACACACTTGTTTTCTCCTTAACTTGAGGAGTGACACAACAACTTGCATATATGTAATCACCGCTTCCTAGATTTAAGGACATCAGTACCGGGTATTATGTTCCTATATAAAACAATGCATATGCATAAACTAGGTGCGGTCTTCGAGAGTGTTTTTCATATCTCTCTAGGGTAGCAAGAATAGAAGCGGCACTTTATAGATTTACATCTGCCGTGTCACTCTCTCTTGTACTACTCTGGTTATAATATTATGTTCTTGTTCTGTCAATGAATAAATATTGTAGCATTCCATACTCTTCCCTCGTATGAATGTTTTCGCAAAATACACAGAGATAATGGGAGCCATCTTCTATCAAATCTACTCGTCATGTCTCCTCGATCATTGTAGCACTATTGTCGAATGATGGAGGTATTTTCTTATGTCATGTTGTTGAATGATGCCTCAAGAGGGTGATATCTACTGACGATGTGTTCATGTGGATTGATTTATGGATTACTACAACTGATGGTAATGCACACCTCTTTTTTATATGCATTATGATGATTGATTGGACATGTGTATAAGCGCCCATGTAAAGACGTTTGTACAAAACGACTACTATGGATGTTTGTACAACAAGGATATATTGTGTTTTTCATCTGTATGGCCTAACACACATAACAATTTTGTGTTGTACAGTCAGGAAACTTAAGTTGGACTACAATACATGCATTTGGATAGCAAGGATATGATGGATCACTTTCATGACCTGAAATGTGAAAGTATGTGGTAAACGTAAGTTCTGTTTAGTGAATGTGTTGACTGTCATCAATGTTTAACAATATACAAAAGGTATATTTTGCATTCATATAAGCAATGAGTATATGAATTATGAAATGCATAACGTTGTTTTTCTTGATGATATGATGATGATGGTTCATGCACAATCATAACATGTTGCAGGAATAAAGAAACGTGGGTTGTGATGCACTATGGGTTGTGACCAACTCTTGGGTTCAACATACTGAGTTGAGACTTGATGCAGACGAAATGATATGAGTGTAGTCATATTATATAAATTGATGAAGCAAAGAGGTGGCAAACCTTATGTATATGTAGTTGTTATCATATGCAAATTGCAAGGGTCAAACTGTTTGTGTTGAAGAGAACAGTTGACTGTACTCGACAGAACTGTTGCATCTTTAGCATTGAGAATCCTCACATATTATTTTTAGGACTTGTGTTTTTATGCAAATTGTTTCTGTAAGGTTTTAATATGTCGAATTCACGGAATGAGAATATAAAGTGTGGAGATACGTGGATTCAAGATATTTGATGTAAATGATATAATCCAAAAGATTAATGCATGTAATTGATATACTTGGGTCATTCAAGTGCTACACTCTAAGTGAAGAGCACAATGAGCTTGTATATAAAACTTCTAACATTGAAGCTAAGTCATATGCTGGTTGCTGCCTAAGAGAGTGAAGCTAAATGTACAAATTTGAGGTGTTGATGTAATGCTCTTGTGGTAAATGAATGTACTGCCCATGTGACCCATGTATGACTCATGAGGAAATAAGCTTGTAGTCATGTGCAGCCAAGGATCTGTAGGTATGAATAAATTAAGTGATAATTTGTGATGTGAAAAATAAGATCCGTACACCTTTGCTTATGGGCTCACCACTCTTCCGCATGCGAAACCCGATTTTCAACAAGACTAAGTGGTCATACCTCTACTTGTGGGGAGATTGCAATCATGTGAATTGGAGTAGGGCGGCTTCTTGGGGAATCTTTGGTATAGTGATCCTTAGCCTCTAGACAATGGTGACAACCAGGTGCATCCTCTGGAAGGGAACACCTACTTTGCATATGGCCATACTCACCAAAGCAATAACACATCAATGGCCTATTATATCTAGGTTTTGTTAGATGATTCTCCTCTCTATTAGGTGCATTTGAAGAACTAGTATAATATGAATCTAGAGCTTGAGGGTTACCTCGTTGTTGGGTACCCTTGAGGTAGTAACAGTCTCTAGCTTCATGGACATCCTTTCCACAAAATTGACAACTTACCCTCTTAGGACAGTTAGCATTTGAATGTCCACTGTTGTTACATATTGTACACCAAATATGCCTCCTTATATCCTGAGTGGTCTGCAAATCTTCTAATTCGCGATGAAGTTGAACCACTTCATCATCAATGTGATGCGATGACAGTGGCAAGACCTTCTCTTCTTGGTGATTTTGTTGCATTCTCAATGCCTCCAGTTCTTTCCTCACTTGCCCAATAGGGTCTAGTTATGCTGCATAATTTGGTTGTGTATCCCCTTCAAAATGTTTCCTAGCTTCTTCAATGTGTGATGCCGCTACAACAAAATCATTAAGGGTTGACTAGCATTGCATCCTCTCTATTCTGGAGACCTCATCCACGGCATAGGGAGATGAATCTCCTCACATGATCATCAACATCCTCATAAGCTTGTCCCTTAAATGTAGGGAACTTGATATTGAGTCTAGAGAGTAAGTGAGAGAGATCCTCCATTGCCACTGGTGTCTCCTCTGAACATATCTGAGGAGAAGTCTAATGTTCTCCTATGCTTTTCCTTTGACAGTGGTGTCACAATCAAATCAATAGTTAAATTCAAAGAGGGTAGAAGGGATCTAGGTTCACTATTCGAAGGTAAAGATGAGTTTTTAAGGCTCATGTGTACATGAAGAGGCTCCTTATCTACTCGAGTATGGGTCATGTACCTACCTAGAAGATGCAATAGGGCAAAAATAATGGAAAAGGACTTTTTTCTATGCTCAGGGCCTCTAACAGAAATGCAAGTGTCCCACTATGTGTGCCAAACTATAGAGGAGGTACTCGGGTGCCTACTTTTAACAAATGCGCGCAATATGCACCGCCAGTACTTTGCCTACTCAAGGGAGCTTCTCCTTAGAGAAGTATAGCCTTTGACATTCCTATGAGCATGCATGATCGCAATAAACACACGGTATTGTAGACACTCAGAAAGAAAATTAATGATAAATGACAATAGGGAAGGATGAAACCACTCCTTAGGTCGAGCAGATGATTACAGTGTAGGAAAAAGAAATGCTCCAAAAGTTGATGCTTTGTGCTAACATGTCAATTTAGAACTAAACAGAATCAATACAAGAGATTCATCCAATACAATGAGAAAAACTAAATGAAGACTTGCACTTGTCAGTATAAAGATATGAAGACTTGCTCTAAGGGAAAGAGCATAGAAATATCACTGACTCATAGTGAATGACAAAAGCAAGCTGCTTCTTGACACTCTAGTGCTATTAGCCCTCCACTAGGAAGCCCAGGCTCTGTATCCTCACTAGAGAGTGAGTTCCTACAGTAGGATTTTAGTCACAGAGTGCAAAGAGAGGTCCAAAAGAGATACCGGAATAAGCCTCGTATGCGTATCTCCAATGAGTACTAGTCCATTGCTTTTATAGGCTCCAATAGGCCAAGACAACCCTTGCCAATTTCCCACATTTATTGAATATGCACCGATTGATTGCCCCAAAATTGGAGGGGTAGATCAAATATGCCACCAGTTTTGAATTGGATCCTCAAAAATAGGAAGTCATCAAGAATGGCGCAACACTCATTTATCTTTTTACCTTTTTACTTTCACTTTCGTATATAAGCTGAGGTCTCTTTCGTAACCAAGAAAATCACTCCCGACTAAGAATGGCCATGCACCGCCACCCATATAATCAAGAAAGAGCTCTCAATCGGTCAATCCTTACTAGACTTGTTAAGCTAATAACCCCATTCATTCTGTCATGACTCGCACTTCTTCTGCATCATCACAATAGTACAATTTCATAACCTTTGTCATGGCTAATTGTGAGAAGAGGGAGAGAGAGAGAGAAAAAAAAATAGAGAGCTAGAGGGAATGGGAGGGAGACGGAGGGTGAGTGGAGTGGTAGGTGGGTGGAGTTTGGGTGGAGTTGTGGGTGGGTGGAGTTTGGGTGGAGTGGAGGGTGGGTGGAGTTGGGGGAGGATGGAGTGGAGGGAGGGTGGAGTTGGGGTTGCCGTGGGTGGATTGGAGTTGAGGGTGGGTGGAGTGGAGGGTGGGTTGAGTTGGGAGAGGGTGGAGTTAAGGGTGTGTGGAGTGCAGGGTGGATGGAGTTGGGGGAGGGTGGAGTGGAGGGAGGGTGGAGTTAGGGTTTCCTTGGGTGGTTTGGAGTTGAGGGTGGGATCTGCCTTTCCACTATTATCCCATACTTCCAAAAGAAATCTTTAAGCTCTCGTTCTGTAAACGAAGTGGGAATGCCATCAATAAATATCTTCTTAGTTCTCGGACCTTTAAATATCTTCTCTGTAGGTATAGACCTCTTAATTTCCACCGTTTTGCCATCACACCTTGAGCCTTGTTGTTGCGAGTTGACGTGGTGTATGTTTCAATCTCCTTAAGAGGCCTTTATGATGGTTATGACATACAAAACATCCCTTAAAAATTCTTTGGATCAAATTATCTTAGCTCTTGAAAAAGTTTTATTTTCAAATATGTTGATATGAGTAATCGGAACCCTTTAGAGTCTTGATACGTGATGCCATCAGCCCATTTCTAGTCATTATTGATGTATGAAATTTTCTTTATTTTTCTCCATGATTTTCACAAAGAAAATATTATGTGATCCTTTTTGGACAATAGAAATCAGAGAGAACATGAGTGTGAGGCCATCCACGTCTTTCCATCTAGGTTCGCTGCTAAGAGATATGCTGTTGTAGCTCCTCCCTCCTCTCAGAGGCATGATTGCATGGCTTCAATCTCTATAACCACAAGCAAAAGAATTCTGGAAAATACGTTGCATCTTCTTGACTCGCGCATCATTGACATCGATAGTCTAGAAGCTATTGATTCTCTTCCTTATAATATAAGCACAAGTCAAAATAGTCTCGACAACGAGTTCTTCAAAACATTCAAGAGTGTTTCGGTGAATATTTTACTTGTCATTTGACAATAAGCCCTGCGTTATAGAACTTTTCCTAACTCTCTCAACGAAGGGGTAATTAAGCTAACACACAAAAAGAGAGAAAATACCACATATGCTCCAAACTACATATATAATCTTCAGGAATTATATTACCTTTCATCTTTGCTTATGGATCAGTTAGGACTAGAAAGGGTTCATAAAGGGTAGATCTATCCTAGAGGCCATTATTGAGGTGTCCAAGGCCTTGAATTTTCTAACCACTTTTTGCAAATTTTCCTCTTCATCAAGATTGATTTTGAAAAGGCTTATGATCACCTCGACTATAAGTTCATTATTTGATCCTTAAAAGATCTTGGTTGTCGTCAAATTCATGAAGATGATCTCAACACTTATGAGGAAATCCCTTGATGTGGATTAATGAAAACAATCATCTCTCTCAAGCGATCAAAATGGAAGCATTATATTTGGGAAGGCTACCCTCTTCCTTCGCTTTTCTTCACTTTTACCACCAATGGCCTTAGTTGCTTGATTAACCATCATGCCCATCTTGGAAATATCCATGGTCTCTTGCTTCCCCATAGTCAAAACTCAATGATAATGAGCATCATTGCTGATGACAAGAATGATTTTGTTCATAATGATGTTAATAGTATCACCACCTTTCCACAATGACTAAACACATTTTGTAGTGCTTGTATATCTAGAATAAATCATACAAAAGTTAGCTTTCAGGAAATTTTTGAGCCCTCTCTATAATTTTTGGTTAATCAACGAATTCAAGATCCCCCTAGTGGGCTAATCGTCCATCTACTTTGAATTCCATTGTGTTTTGAGGTTTCCATAGTTCATTAGTGGAATTGGGTTCTCCCCAAAATTGATAACAATATATCTAACTTGAATGGCATGCAACTCAGCTCTGCTAGGCATGCCATGGTGATCAACTTATTTCTTCTTTCATCAATTTTCTTCTATTTGGCATGTTAGAGACTGAAAGATAAGGAGTTAGTAAAGTTGGAAAGAACTTATAGAAATTTACTATAGAGAGCTGATCCAAATAGGGGAGGTGTACCCAAAACCAAATAGTCCATGCGCTAAACAAAACGGTTCTAGTGGTTTGGGCATTTTGGATGTTGGGGAAATGGCACATAAGTTGGCTTCCCAATAGAAGATTCAAGTACCATGAAGTTCACAAACTACTTGGGAAAAATTAATTCTTAGATACAAATATTCTCTCATGATTGTGGAACTTCTTGGTTGGAAGGGTCATGATCTTTTAATTTATATGTTTTCTCCTTTTATAGTGATTCCTAGAGGGTAAAAAATGGTCTCCTCCTTGTGGGGGACTTGTGGAACATATTTGAAACTTACATCAATGTCAATGAAGATTGGAAGTGGGCAGTCACGATTAAGCAAAACGATCATATTTGGTTTCATATTCGGGAATGAAAGAAATTGGCTCAAACAACTCAAACACACTTCTTCTCTAGCATGATCCCCTTCATATTGAAGGGTCACGAGGAATCAGTGGTAACAAATTGGAGAAGATATTGTGGTTCAAGAAGCACCTTGACTTGCAAATCTCCCTTAACATGAGATGTTTTCTAAACTAGTCCTGTATTAGATAGAAATTCAAGTTCATGGACTTGTGGAATCCTCTCATTGAAAACAATAAATCATTCCTTATAAGGAAATTTCTCTAGTGGGGAATTCGGACCAATGTCAAAGAAAAAAATATATGGGGCTCATTAAAGATAACAAAAACCTCTATTCACTCAAACACATGATTCTCTCAACTCTAGAAGGCTAAACCCAAGAGCTTTTGTACACATTAGCTACACTACATGACATTTCTAATGAAAGTTTCGCTAACCCAAAATTCTCATTCCTAGTGCGATAAACAATGCATCCAAGAGAGACTAGATATTGCCTTCACGATGCATGCACATAGAGACCACTGCTCACTCTTAGAGAAATTTATCTCGAAATATAAAAAATTTGGAGATGAGATTGAAAAATTTAGAGGGTATTGAAATCTTTCTAAAAATTAAAAAATATTACAAGTAATCATTACAATGTTATAATGAATCTTTTATGATCACTTAGAGATATCTAGCTCTGACAAAGTTCTTCGAGGTGGATATGGCTACTCAAAGTTGAAAAGTCCCTAAAGCAAGGTGGGGGGATTATTAAGAAAGAGAATAATAGCTTATTCAAATCCTATGAGAGCTTACACATGTGGGGGATAATATATTCAAAGTATAATGTTTCTATGAATAAACTTGAAAAGATTCCCTAGATGATAGGGAGATTTTTTCCTAAATTGTAGGCTATATCACACCTAAGTGTGATAGTTGGCTTTTGAATGTTAGGAGGGGGCTTTCAAAATCAATTTTTAACTTGTCTTCATGGTTGGTCTCTTTCTTATCAAGGCTCCAAGTGGCATCCATCCAAATTTCCAAGAGGCACCAATATTGAAGCTTGAATTTCAACACTCCCCCTCAATCTTAAGCCTTGAAGTCTCCATCCTAATTCCAAAAATGCAATGCCTCATTTGAATTTTTTAAGCTTGATTGAGTCCAATGCTTTGGTAAACATGTTAGCACACTAATATGTGGTACTTAAATGTTGCACTTGAATGTCCTTTGTAAGAAATTTCTCTCTAATGTAGTGATATTGTACATTTATTTGACTGTTTCTAACATGGAACATAGGATTGGTAGATAGGTACACACTATTCATGTTATCATACATGATTGGAAATTGATTTACGTGAAACTTTGGCTGATGGTCCTTGGAATATGCGACGATACACCCAGCAGGCATCCGTATAGGCAATGGTATGAGCGTCGGTATTTTTGACTCTTAGATATGCTCAATACTCCTCCCTCATATGACCACAAATGATCCATGGTGCTCTAAGTTATAAGGCCCCCAATATGAGGAGAAGCCATTATGAGAGCCCAGACTTTTGTGGAACCCTAACTTCCAAGTTAGATGAGTTCTATGTGTGACCGTTGATTGTTGTAGATGAGCTTTGTGAGCCTAGCCATTAGGTTAGGTAGGGCATAAACTTCCATGCCATTAGGTTGCCATTTAACGTGAAAATAAAATCCCTATGGCATCACGCAGTTTTCCCATAGAACCTTAATGGGGGGAGTGTAGAGGGGGGCTTGCCCCCTTTTACCGGGTCTAGGGGGTAGCTCGTAGAGCCGAGAGAGTAGGAGTTTTGGTTGTGGAACTCAACCACCTTGTAAAAGCTATATAAGCACTGCCGATAATGAGCTTTACATAGCATTCCGCACTACTTAGCCCTTCATCTAGAGTCTGTCTAGATAGCCATCTAAGCTCCACATTGGGAGCCCACAGATGGCAGCACCATCATTGTAACTACATTACACTTAGCAATCTGAGAATTTGAGTTCTCTATCTCCGAGTCTACATCTATCTTTGTCTACATTTTTCTCTCAACTATGTCTATAGGTCTATTCCATTCTGTTGTTATTTTCTTACATGGTATCAGAGCTTAGGAGGCTCTGAGTGGTGTAGAAGCAGAAATGCAGAGGTTTGATTGACAAAAGAGAGAAGATGTTAAGCGGTGCATCATCATCTATGACTCTGAGTCAAGCTGTTTCATCAACTGAAGTAGGTGGCGCACAAGAAGGAGCAACAATGATGTCGGTCATCCCAACGTTCTAGATATGCCTTCATAGAAGTTAAACTTGATGGTACAAACAACATCCTGTGGAAGTTTAAAGTCACTTATATCCTTGATTCATATGAGCTTTTGGAGACAGTTCTTAGGACTTATCATGAGCCCCAAGAAAGACCTAATCCAATTAATCATGGTCAAATGATCCCTTGTGATACTCATCTTCTACGTGCTTGGAAATGTAGAAATGCAGACGCACTCTATGCTCTAGTTACAAAGGTATGTGAAATCAATATGAAACTCGTAATCGGACACATATTTAGAACTTGGAGAACCAGCTTGCAATAGAACAGTTTGCTAATGGGAGACTCCAGAGGTGATTATCAATCGCATAAAGAATCTACAAGATCGAATGGCAGGAGGGGGTGTTCAAAAGTCAAGTGAGGAGCTAGCTAGGCGTTGTCTTTGAATCTGTCCACCTAAGTTTGATGGTTTGCTAATTGCTCTTAACACTCAAATCAGACCTCAACCACTAACTTTTGAAGAATTCAGTGCCTTGCTCATGGAAGAGGAGCTGCAGCTCAAGGCAAGGATTGGTGGTAGCAAAGGAGATGCTGCATTCATAGCAAACTTGCAAATGAGGGAAAAAAACTCTTCAAAAGATGGAGACAAAAAGAAGAACGATGAAAAGAAGTTCATGGGACAATGTTTTCACTGCAAGAAGAAATGACACAGAATCCAAGACTGTCGCATCAAGAAGTCAGAAGAGAAGAGTGGATCTTCAAAAGGTGGGAAGGGCAAGGAGTTTGCCAAGAAAATAGAAATAGAGCTTGAGTTATTTGTTACGATAGAGGAGGTGTGCTCTTCGACTGAAGATTCAAGAAAAGAAGACTCAAGGGTGTTGGATAGTGGTGCATCTCATCACATGAGGAGTAGAAAAGACCTTTACAGCTCCTTACAACCTCTAAAGGAACCAATCATAGTAAAGTTAGGGAACAATGCAAGATGTCATGCGGAGGGTGAAGGTACAGTTTCTTTTATTAACTCTAATGGTGATATGAGAAAGCTTTCAAATGTGTGTATGTTCCACAAATTAAACAAAATCTACTTTCAATAGCTTTTATAACTGATCAAGGTCATCAAGTATCTTTGAATAACACAGGAGCTAAGATTATGGATGGTAACAACAACATTGTTGGGATTGGCATAAGGAAGAACAACCTATATGAGTTGTGCACTCTTACAACCACTACAAAAGTGGGCACAAGTAAGCTATGGCATGAGAGATTCGTCCACATTGGATACCCTATACTAAAGGAGATGCATCACAAGGGTATGGTTTCACACCTACCATCGATTGGAGAAATGAAGGAACCATGTGGAGCTTGCATTATGGGCAAGCAAAAGAGGAAGGCGTTCCATACGACAACAAGAACAGGGCAAGCTATCCTCTAGAGTTGGTGCATGCTGACTTGTGTGGAAAATTGTCTATGCAGGCCTTGGGAAGATCTTCCTACTTCACGTTACTAGTCGACGACTATAGTAGGAAGATGTGGGTGTTCTTCCTTTGCGATAAGGCTCAAGCTTTTGGTAAGTTTAAAGAATGGCTTCAACTTGTTGAAACTCAAAGAGGGAAGAAGATGAAGAAATTCAGCACAAACAGTAGTGGTGAGTTTACATCAACAAAGTTTGATGATTTCTGCAAGAGTAAGGGAATCAATCATCAACTCACAATGGCACATAGTCCTCAACACAACGGTGCTGCAGAACTTCAAAATCAAACCATCATGGAGATGGCAAGGTGCATGTTGAAAGGAAAGGGTTTGCCTAATCAATTTTGGGTAGAGGTTGTCAACACTACTGTGTACATCTTGAATCGACCCCTCACCAAGGCAGTTGATGCAAAGACTCCACAAGAAGCCTACAGTGGTAAAAAGCATTTTGTTTCCCATTTCAAAGTATTTAGAAGTGAATGGTATGTACATGTTCCAGATAGGGAGAGAAACAAGTTTCAACCAAAAAGCATAAAATGTATCTTCTTAGGGTATAACAAAGATAAGAAGGCTTATAAGCTTTGTGACCCTGAGGCTAAGAAGATCATGGTGAGTCGTGATGTGGTGTTTAAGGAGGTGCAACCACATGCAGTTGAGGAGGAAAAGAAAGCTGCCACTTAACCATCAAGCGAAGGGGCAATCCACTATGAACGTGGCCCAAGAGCTATCCCTTCTACACAAGAGAAGGAAGCATCATCTTCAGATGATGACTCTGAAAGTCACCAACCTACTGAAAACCAAGTGGAAAAGCCATTGCCATGTTGGGTGAGGCAGCTCTATGATTCTGCAAACCCCATCTGACACTCACTAGAACAAGTTGCAGATGGACTAAGGCAATCACAGAGAATAGAGGAACAGATGATCTGAATTGGAGGGCTTCCATGCAAACAAAGTACAACAATATAATGAGGAATGGAACTTGGGAGCTAGTGGATCGACCTCCTAAGCATAAAGTCATTGGCACCAAGTGGGTTTGGAAGCTAAAGTTCAAGGCAGATGGTACTCTAGAAAATTATAAAGCAAGACTTGTTACACAGGGCTACTCACAAGTTGAAGACATTGACTTTTGTGAATCATTTGCCCCGATTGCAAGAATGACTACTATCCGAGTAGTACTAGCTGTGGCTACACATAAGCATTGGCCAATCTATCACATAGATGTCAAATCAGCATTCCTGAATGGAGACCTCAAGGAGGAGGTATTCGTGTCTTAGCCACCAGGGTTTGAGGCTCCCCATTTAGAGAACAAGGTATATAAGCTGAAGAAGGCATTATATGGGCTAAAACAAGCCCCTAGAGCATGGTACTAGCGGATAGATAAGTATCTCTTGGATCTAGGTTTCAAAAGATGTTCTAAAGAGAGGAGGGAAGACAATTGTGCTTGTACTCTATGTACATGATTAACTTGTATGTTCTAAAGAGAGGAGGGAAGAAAATTGTGCTTGTACTCTATGTAGATGACCTTGTGATTATAGGAACTAATGATGCTCTTCTTCAACAAACAAAAGATGCCCTGAGTTTAGAATTTGAAATGACAAACTTGGGCGTAATGCATTATTGCTTAGGTCTTGATGTTTGGCAGGAATAAGGGAAGATTTTTATCTCTCAACAAAAGTATGCAAGGCATATATTGAAGGCATTCGACATGGAAGATTGCAAGGAAATTTCTACACCTATGGATATCAGCACAACATTATCTATTGAAGATACTTCACCTCTAGTGGATATTGGAAGATACAGGAAATTAGTTGGAAGTCTCATCTACTTGTGCAATAGTAGAACAAACATCTCTTATGTTTTTGGAGCAATAAGCATGTTCTCTAATAAGCATTGCCAAACTCATTGGAAGGCAAGCATGCGGATACTCAGGTATGTGAAAGGTACCACTGACTATGGTATTCTTTATGAAGAAGGATAATCTTTGGTCGGATATTGTGACTCAGATTGGGTAGGAGATATTCATACCAGAAAATCACTTTCTGGATATTGCTTTTCTTTAGGATTAGGGATTTTCTCTTGGATTAGTAAGTTGACAGGCTGTAGCATTATCTTCTTCTAAAGGTGAGTAGAAAGCTGCATGCATTGCAGCATGTGAAGCAGTATGGTTGAGGAAGATCCTATGACACATAGGAATAAAAGGACAGGAGGATATAGAGTTGAATTGTGAGAACCAAAGTTGCATGGCCATTGCCAAAAATCTTGTTTTCCATGCACGTACTAAGCACATGGAAATTCAATATCACTATGTGTGTGAGTTGATTGAGGACGGGGTCGTCGAGATAACCTATTGTCCTAATGAAGAAAATAGAGCAGACATCTTCACCAAGGCTCTTGGGGGAGAGCAACTTCTTCGACACTTTCCCAAGCTTGGGATTGGACCACAGAGGTAGTTCACCGAAGGGTGGACATAGGGGGTGTTCGATATGCTCGATATTCCACCCTCATGTGACCACAAATGATCCATGGTTATCTAAGTTGTAAGGCCCACATTATGAGGATAAGCCATTATGATAACCCGGACATTTGTGGAACCCTAACTTCCAATTTTGATGAGGTCTATGTGTGACCATTGATGGTTGTAGATGATCTTTGTGAGCCTAGCCATTAGGTTAGGTAGGGCGTAAACTTGTAGGCCATTGGGTTGCCATTTAAGGTGAAAATAAAGGGATTGTGGTGTTGCATGGTTTCTCCATAGAACCTTGTGGTGTTGCACGGCTTGCCCCCTTCTGCGAGGTTAAGGGGGTCTGTCCCCCCAGCCGGTAGGGCCGAGACAGTAGGACTTTTGGTCATGGAGATATTTTTGGATTGTTTATCTTACTGACTATTTTGTATCTCCTAACTATGTTTATCTATACCCAGCTACCTTGTAAAAGCTATATAAGCACTGCCAAGGTTGAGTTTTACATAGCATTGCACACTAGTAAGCCCTTCATCTAGAGTCTATCTAGATGGCCATCTAAGCTCCACATTGGGAGCGCACGGGTGGACAACACCATCATTGTAATTGCATTAGAATCAGAAATTTGAGAATTTGAGTTCTCTATCTCTCAGTCTGCGTCAATCTTCATCTCCATTTCTCTCTCAACTTTGTCTTTAGGTCTATTCCATTATGCTGTTATTTTCTTACACCAATGCTTATACCGATGCTTAAACAAACACCTAAACTGGTGCCTATACCGATGTTTATTCTGGCGCTTTGCTTTCGATGCGTATACCAACACTTACACTGACATCGTGGCAAAAACGTGCCCGTTCAATTTCCTCAGTAGAAGACTCGGTATCTGACTGATATGTTGTAGTGGCTACATCTAGCTCCCCATTGTTGGCACTAGGGAAGTGGAGAAAGAGAACCTCTAAAGAGTCAATATAACCTAGACCAAAGTATTTTGCCAATTAAGGTACTATGGGACTATGCTAGGGGGTAATTATGTAAGGCTCTATGATGTTGAGCCTAATCTTAGAGTGGACTAGGAGGATTGGTGTCTTTCAAGTCACAAAATAAGACCTTGGATTGGGTTAATCCATTCACTTCTTCTAGGTAGATGCGATCTTCATTGAAAGGAACTTATGCACAAAAACTTTGAGAAAGATTAATACATTTTAAGATGCAAAAGAAGATTTCTGCTTCAGCTATGTCTCAAGAAAGAATGTTGTGGTAAATTGTCTTAAACTAGATGTGACTTAGAGATTATAGAGATTTAAAACATGATCATAGAGCACAAGAAAGTGGTCCTTTTTTGAAAATCTCATTAGTGTTGGATTTTCACAAATGCAAGATTCTTGAAAATATGTGGTGCATCCTCCCCCCGCTCTGAGCTTGCCACCTCGCCTGTCTCTGTGGTGAAAAAGATGTCTTAGGGATAGAGAAAACATATGCCATCCCCTTTTCTGTTCCCAAATAACTCCTATATTTTGAAAGGGTTGTAGGAAACGGTCATCTTAGACTACCCTATCCATGGGAAATCTGATGGGAAAATGATTGGCTCTACCATAGCCCTACGGAATCACTACAAGGAATAAGGGCGTATAGCGATATTTAAGGCGACATAATTTCATCGCTATAAAATTGCAACATGCATCGTAATTATAGTCGCGTGTAGGCCATCGATTAAACGATGAAGCAAATGATGGTTTTTGTGACTTGTGGCACGACGGGGCTGCGACGCTCCCATACAGCGTCGCTAACACGACGCTTTTAACTAGCGTCACTAACACGACGCTTCTAAATAGCATCGCATAAGCGACACTTTCTTATGTCGCATAGGCCACGATTTTGGCATCGCATAAGCGACGCTAAAAACATGTCGCTTACACGGCGATGGGTATCATCGCTTACACGACGATCTGTTGATGGACAAAAATTAAAATGTTGGAGGCTCTTCGATCAGCATTTTCATGCATCCGATCAAAGAGCTCTCCAACGTTCGCAATTGCACTACACTTACGAGCTGAAGCAAGTATATGCAGAATTGTTGTTTTGCCTAAGCTCTCTCTTATTGTCTCCCTCTGTCTTTGTTTCTCTCTTTCTATATCTTTCTCTCTTTGAATTCTCTCTCTCTCTCTCTCTCTCTCTCTTCTTTCTCTCTTTATTGCAGGTTATTCAAGAAGCTAACCAAGCACAAAGTATGGCTAACTATTGTACGTACAATTTCTATTCTTTGTATATCATTTGAATTGTGTTATTTTCATTAGATAGCATACTCACACTTATTTATATGCACTTATACACTTATACATGATGAAGATGCACTTTCACACATATACACATATACACATGCACATACACACACATATATACACACACATACATGTTCACATACACTTAGACATACACACATATACACATGCATATGCACAAACATTTCTACAACCACATAAAAAGACTTACATGCATGCATTATATATATATATATATATATATATATATATATATATATATATATATATATATATATATATATATATATATATATATATATATATATATATATATATATATATATATATATATATATATATATATATATATATATATATACACATACACATACATACATACACATACACAAATACATGTATATGCACATCCACATGCATGCACATGGATGCAAATGGAAATTCATCCACATACACATGCATGTTTCATACATATACACATGCATATACATACATTATACACATATATACACATATATATGCACATACGTACACACACATATACACATGGACACACACATGCACATACCTACATATACACATATACATGCACATACACACATATACACATAGAGTTACACATATACATGCACATACATATACACACATATACACATGCACATGCACATACTCATACACACATATACACTTACACATGCACATGCACATACTCATACACACATATACACTTACACATTCACATGCACATACATACATATACACACACATACACATGCACATACATACATATACACACACACACATACATATACACTTAGGTATACACATATGAATGAATTAAATAATTAAAGTATTAAAGCACATATACACATGCACACACACATGCACATACCTACATATACACATATAGATGCACATACACACATATACACATAGAGTTATACATATACATGCATATACATATACACACACATACACATGCACATGCACATACTCATACACACATTTACACTTATACATGCACTTGCAAATACATACATATACACACACATACACATGCACATACATACATATACACACACATACATATACACTTAGGTACACACATATGAATGAATTATATAATTAAAGTATTAAAACACTTATACACATGCACACACACATGCACATACCTATATATACACATATACATGCACATACACACATATAGACATAGAGTTATACATATACATGCATATACATATACACACACATACACATGCACATGCACATACTCATACACACATATACACTTATACATGCACATGCACATACATACATATACACACACATACAATTGCACATAAATACATATACACACACATACATATACCATTAGGTACACACATATGAATGAATTATATAATTAAAGTATTAAAACACATATACACATGCACATACCTACATATACACATATACATGCATATAGATATACACACACATACACATGCACATGCACATACTCATACACACATATACACTTATACATGCACATGCACATACATACATATACACACACATACACATGCACATAAATACATATACACACACATAGATATACACTTAGGTACACACATATGAATGAATTATATAATTAAAGTATTAAAACACATATACACATGCACACACACATGCACATACCTACATATACACATATACATGCACATACACACATATACACATAGAGTTACACATATATATGCAGATACATATACACACACATACACATGCACATGCACATACTCATACACACGTATACACTTACACATGAACATGGACATACATACATATACACACACATACACATGCACATACATACATGTACACTACATACATTTACACTTAGGTACACACATATGAATGAATTATATAATTAAAGTATTAAAACACACATATGCTTAATATAAACAATAATAACAATCAATAGAACAAAACTCTTCATTACTTAATACCATACACATAATTCAAAACATAACTGAAATGAAAAATATATAGATATAAATAAATAAATAAATAAATAAATAAATATATATATATATATATATATATATATATATATATATATATATATATATATATATATATATATATATATATATATATATATATATATATATATATATCAATGTAAATACATATAATCCAATGTCATAATCAACTAAAATCCTAATCATCATCATCTTGATCATCATCATCATCACCAATATCATGATCATCCTGATCTTCCTCATCCTCATCGTCATGATCACCCTGTGACGATCGAGATCGTCCCTCCTGTGTTTGTCTCTCCACCTCATCCATATTTGTCTCTCCATAATACTCGTGTATTACATATAACAAACATAAATAACTAAAACAATTAAACCATTCATAAAAATAAAATACTTATATAAAATTTAAAAATACTCACAAAAGCATCACGATGATCTTGCATATACTCGCTCAAACGCTGATATCCAAAATGTCTAGCATACTCGATCTCGTGTTTCATAGGATATCGACCATTATCCTTCCGCTGCAATGAAACAAATAAAAAACATTAGTTGCTTGCATTTTAACTAAAATAAAAAATATACTCACAATAACACATATACTTACAAATGTAGCTACAAAACCATTATGGCCCATTTGGCCTAGGTGCGATGTGTGGCCCGACTCCACTCTCTTCTTTGCAGCAACCTGTTTATTCAAGAAAAAAAAATACATAAATTTAATGTAAAAAATTACTAAAATATATAAAAAATATAAATATAAACTATTAATTTGTGTACCTTCTGCTGAGGAAATGACTCTTGAAGACGTAGCTGTCTACGAAAAAAATGCCACGTCTTAGGTGGTATGTTAGCTCGCCTCTTATTTTTTTCAACCATACAATATCTCCTGTTAATTTAATCTCAAACAAAAAAAAAAATCTGAATACATACACATATATACACACACATACACACACATACCCACATACACATATACATGTAAACATATACGCATACATATATGTATACATATACACATATACATACATACACACATATACATATCCACATATATACGTACACACACATGCATGCATATACACTCATTCATACAAAATATATGCATTTATCCCACAATAATGTGTAGTTGTGTATATGTGAATATGTGTGTATGTGTAAATGTGTATATGTGAATATGTGTGTATGTGTAAATATGTATATGTGAATTTTTTGTGTATGTAGATAATCAGATTATTAATATCAAATACCATTATTTGTAGATTCTGATCAATCAGATGGAACTCCACCACCATCTCCTCATCGTGCAACCACTTTATACTGTAAGTATATCAAAGATTTAATTTAAAATATATTTGATGGATACATAACTTATTTTTTTTGTTTCTTAATATTTGCAGATTCTGATCAATCAGAGCGTACTCCACCACCTCCTACCTATGCAACGACTTCACATGTGTCCTCTGATAGGAATTATGATGAATTTTACTATGAAGTGCATATTATATGTTAGTGTAACTCTTGTTATGGCACACATCGAAGACCACGATTGGAATGTATTGAACATGAGGCAGAGTATGGTACTTTTGAGCATGCACCATCACCTAGTCAATGTGATAATGCTTGGGTATGTATTTTCTGTATATATTAATGTCAGTATTTTATTTAAAAACCATATATAAAATCAAATTATTGTTGATATACAGGAATACTTGCTCGATGATGATGATGATGATATTTTTTGTCATAATTTTAATATACCTCGTACACGTCATGGACTTGTTGTTCATCAATTACAAGTAGAGGTTTCTAAAAATCCTCTACCTCCTAGTTTAGAGAATGAAACGGCTGGAGATTATCCACTGCTAGCTCGTGATCGTTCTTTAGTACAAACATATGATAGAAGAAGATATGGAGGATGGAATAGAGGACCACTTCCTTTAGATGGAGAGGTTTTCAAGTTTTTGGGGTAATCGCTATATGATTGCTCCATCCACTATTACTATTGCTGGTTGTGGTCTCTTTATTGTAGAGGATTTGTATGTTCCTCCGAACTCTGAAGTCACTCTTATGTCATTTTGTGGTCCTACATATGGATGGGGAGATTGGCATCGACTTTCATGTTATGTTCAAAGCATGAGTACTTATGGAATATGCTTGAACACAACATCCCTTACTATTAGAAGGATTTTACATGCAAAAAATGAAAGATTATATATTGATGAAAGACCTTATACACATGGAAATATAGCAGGTTTAATTTATAGTAGTCGAGGGTTACATAATAGTTCAAGGACTAATTGCACATTTGAGGAGCGTGAAAATAGTCATGAATCACCATACATGAGTAGAGATGTATCAAGATACATAGTTATCGATGCTATTACTACATTACATGCTAGTGATGAACTATTAGTGAATTATGGATGGCGTAGACCTCCAAGAGCACCTTTTAGCTAGAGAATAAACATTTTCTATCCATATTTAATAATTTATATAATTAATTTTATATTTAAAGTTTAAGTTTTATTCATTTATGGAATACTAATGAATTTTATTTATATGTGTAGATTCCAACATATGATGTTGATGATATTCCTCCATAGCATTCACAATTACTAGTAAGACCTCAGTTATCAGAAGCTTCCATGAGGAGGCTATGCAAAAATAATCCTGTGCAATATGCAAAGTTGAAAGATCTATATTCAAAAGACGATAAAGTACAAGATTTTTGTGACAATGATGAAGATGATGGCATGGCCGATTTCATTGAGGATTGTTATCAAAATGACAATGAGAGCATTGATATTTCTAAAAATGAGAAATATCTTCCAGAGGAATGTCTAAAGCATGTATATGAAGGAAGTCGTCTCACACGACTAAGTGCGAGCTTACTAATTCTCAACCTTCAAAATCGTTTTGAGTGGAGTAATGTATCTGTTTTGACACTATTAAGGTATAGTTTTCAATTTTCTATCTATTTATATATATATATATATATATATATATATATATATATATATATATATATATATATATGCATATATATATATATATATATATATATATATATATATATATATATATATATATATATATATATGCATATATATATATATATATATATATATATATATATATATATATATATATATATATATATATATATATATATATATATATATATATATATATATATATATATATATATATATATATATATATATATATATATATATATAAATACATGCAGGTTTTTATTCTTACTTTCGATAAGGTAAGAACAAGAACTTGAATTGAATGGACACTTTTTGTCCGTGCATCTTTTAAAACTATTAATGCATCTTTCAAAATATTCACAAAAAATTTGATTGTTTGGATGGCAGGATACGATTGTTTGTTTTGGAGGATATGAACTATGTACCTTCATTGAATGATTTATTGATTCACACATATGTTCAACTTGAAAGTGTGAGAAGCGGATTTGTAATTGCTATTCAAAGAATTTGGCACTGTTTATAGGCCATACAATGGTGACCTGGATGAATCGCATGCACAGAGGTTACTCAAGATAGAGCAATCTGATTATAATGGACTAGTGCCTCCTATTCTTGAAATGTTATAGAAGTTCAAGTTTGCCAACATCTATATATCTACATCTTAAGAATACAACATGAACGAAAGAAAGGAGAAACTAACACTACATACATGCAACTTGCATCGGTATATTTATTGTGATACTATTGGTTAAGATTTCAATCATCCACAATTTACTAGAGTGGTTCATAATTCATGAGTAGTTGCTTACATGGATGTAGGTGACATGATATTTGGAGAACTGCAAAGAGAATTTTTAAAAATATTGAAATAAAAAAAAAACAACATATTGCGTGTCATTAGCTAGTATGAATATGATGTTTGATATTCAAGAACTCTCTTCATTAATTCACCCTTGGAATCATGGACATGCACAATAGCGAGAGGTAGAAGAACTCTCTTCATTTATTCACCTTGGGATCTTTTGTCGAACTCCTCCTCTAGCTCATCAGGTTCCGCAGCCTCTGCATGTGAGAGACGAGGATCCATATGGGGTGGTAGGCATGGGTTAAATTTGTAATGCCAAGCTCCGATCAGGAACATGTAGAGGAAGAGGAAATGGACAACAACTGTGGTGATAGGGTTCTTCCATCTCCAAATATCAGAAAACCACCTCCCAACGGCAATCATACCCAACAGAACACCCAAGATCCTGAACTAGTTAGCCTTGCTCTTGCACATGCTTCACAGATTGCTATCCACATCATTGTTAACTACATCCTTGAAAGTGAACTCGTGAATGCTGGTGTCAATATCTTTCATATCTTCATCCATTGGTGTCAATATTCTACCCACAGAATGCCTTCATTCATAAAAAAATGTTATTATGAAAGTATTATTGTAATTAATACACACATAGCAGATGACCTCATTACATAAATTTGTAATTAACATTTTCCACCAAACTTTAAAATTACTCTTACAAGTCTCATCCCCAGTGGAGTGCTTCTGTCATGGGAGCTGGAGGTAAGATCGAAACATACAAAGGCCTTCATTCTCCTTCCTCTTGGGCTAGCCGTTCTCCTTGATCATCGCTCCCGTTCTTGAACCTTCCGACGGAGGAGCTTGCTGCTATGATTTTTGGTTGTGACCATGCGACTTACAATGAATGTGTCACACAGCTTCTGTTTGGTATACTTTATCTATCCTCTTACTTTCTATCATAGATATACGTCTCTCCCTTTAAACCATAATGCATCATATCAAGGTTTGGATTTCTCATTTTGAGATTCCACTATGCTTTCAATAGTATGTTTTTCCACGTCCTAGTCATATGGACACCATCTCCTTCTGTGCCCTTATCTCTTTCTCTCTCTCTCTCTCTCTCTCTCTCTCTCTCCTCCCTCCATATATTACTGCATGTTCATGTGTGTGCATGTTTTTGGTATGGCTTTCGTGTGGACGCAGAGAAGAATGCTGAATCTAAAGCTTACTTGGAATCTTGGGCTTGGTTTTATTTTAAGGACATCCTTACGCATGAACAATAGCTTGATCATTATCTTTTGTGCATGTCGAGGCCTTCGAGCTTCTCATATCATCTATGTGAAGAATGTCCGATCAGGGATGCCACTATTTTTGTTTAATTACATTGATAAAAAGTTGCATGGTATTTCTAAGGTAGATAACTATGGAGAGGTGAACATCAATCCATATGCCTGGACTAATGGGAAGCAGAAGACATGTTTTTCAGCTCAGGTTCTTTGCTTGGATTTAATAATCTCTGATATTACATTAGATCACTATGTGAGGTGTAATGAGGATTTGTTTACATGTAGGCACGCGTATGGGTGAGATGTCAGTGTGCACCATTGACAGAAAGCATATACAAGGGAGCATTAGCAGCGAAACGCGTTGTGCGGACAGATAAGTTTACAACGTGGGTCCATCAACAAAGGAGAAGAATATACAAGGGAGCATTAGCAGCGAATTAGGTGAATTATTCACAAGAGAAAAACCTATTTGAGTTAATTCATGTGCGGACAGATAAGATTATATCTCTTTTCATGAGAAACTCGTTGAGTGTCAGTAGAGAGGTTGTGGGTTTACAACGTGGGCCCATCAACAAAGGAGAAGCATATAAAAGGGAGCATTAGCAGCGAATTATGTGAATTATTCACAGGAGAAAAACCTATTTGAGTTAAATCATGTGCACACGCATAAGCTTATATCTCTTTTCAGGAGAAACTCGTTGAGTGTCAGTAGACAGGTTGTGGGTTTAGAAGGTGGGTCCATCAACAAAGGAGAAGCATATACAAGGGAGCATTAGCAGCGAAAAACTTATTTGAGTTAAATCATGTGCAGATAGATAGGCTTGGTTTTATTTTACGAACATCATTATGCATGAACAATAGCTTGATCATTAGCTTTTGTGCATGTTTAGGCCTTCGAGCTTCTCATATCATCTATGTAAAGAATGTCCGATCAGGATGCCACTATTTTTGTTTAATTACATTGATAGAAAGTTGCATGGTATTTCTGAGGCAGATAGCTATGGAGAGATGAACATCAATCCATATGCCTTGAGTGATAGAAAGCAGAAGACATGTTTTTCAGCAAAGGTTCTTTGCTTAGATTTAATAATCTCTGATATCACAGTAGATCACTATCTGAGGTGTAATGAGGTTTTGTTTACATGTAGGCACGTGTACGGGTGAGATGTGAGTGTGCACCATTGACAGAGAGCATATACAAGGGAGCATTAGCAGCGAATTATGTGAATTATTCACAGGAGAAAATCCTATTTGAGTTAATTCATGTGCGCACAGATAAGCTTATATCTCTTTTCATGAGAAACTGGTTGAGTGTCAGTAGACAGGTTGTGGGTTTACAACGTGGGCCCATCAACAAAGGAGAAGAATATACAAGCGAGCATTAGCAGCGAATTATGTGAATTATTCAGAGGAGAAAATCTTTTTTGAGTCAATTCATGTGCAGACAGATAAGCTTATATCTCTTTTCATGAGAAACTTGTTGAGTGTTAGTAGACAAGTTGTGGGTTTACAACGTGAGTCCATCAACAAAGAAGAAGAATATACAAGGGAGCATTAGTAGTGAATTATGTGAATTATTCAGAGGAGAAAATCCTATTTGAGTTAAATCATGTGTAGATAGATAAGCTTGTATATCGTTTCATGAGAAACTCGTTGAGTGTCAGTAGACAGGTTGTGGGTTTACAACGTGGGTCCATCAACAAAGGAGATGCATATACAAGGGAGCATTACCAGTGAATTATGTGAATTATTCACAGGAGAAAATCATGTTTGAGTTAAATCATGTGCAGACAGATAAGCTTATATCTCTTTTCATGAGAAACTCCTTGAGTGTCAATAGACAGGTTGTGGGTTTACAACGTGGGTCCATGTCAGGGGAGAAAGGAGAAGATGTTGATGGTTGCAGGCTCGAACAGTAGCTTGATCATTAGCTTTTGTGCATGCCTAGGCCTTCGAGCTTCTTGTCACTATTTTTGTTTAATTACATTGATAAAAAGTTGAATGTTATTTTTGAGGCAATATGCCTCGATTGATGGGAAGCAGAACACACAGTTTCCAGCTCAGGTTCTTTGCTAAGCTAAGAAAATTTTCTTGGTAACCATAGTCAAGGATATCATTATGACATGGAGTGATAAAAGTTCTAAGAATGAGTTCCTCTTTTCCTAATAGGACTAATCGGATCCGCCTTTCCAAAGTGAGAACTCTCTGAGAAGACAATATACCATCATCCATAACAATATGAACTTCTTCAAGAGGTTTTTTATATGTTCTGATTTCATCGGTTAAGTACATGTCTTTCAAGCCAACACTAAACCCTGTTTGGAAAAGCCATTCATGCAGAACATTTTAAAGGTATGTGTGTGTGTGTGTATGTGTCTATGTGTGTATGTGTATGCATGTATGTATGCATATGTGTGTGTATGTGTGTGTATGCTTTATATATGCATATGTGTGTATGCATTATGTATGTGTATGTATGCATGTGCATTATGTATGCATATGCATTATGTATGTGTATGTATGCATGTACATTATGTATGCATATGTGTGTGTATGCATGTAAGTATGTATGTATGTATGCATATGCATATGCATATGTATGCATGTATGTGTATGTGTGTGCATGTCTCTCTCTATGTGTGTGTGTATGCATATATGTGTGTGTATGTGTGTATGTGTGTGTGTATGTGTGTGTGTATGTGTGTGTATGTGTGTGTGTATGTGTGTGTGTGTATGTGTGTGTATGTGTGTGTATGTGTGTGTATGTGTATATGTGCGTGCATGTGTATGCATTATGTATGTGTATGTCTGCATGTGCATTATGTATGCATATGTGTGTGTATGTATATATGTGTGTGTGCATGTATATGTGTGTGTATGTATGTATATGTGTGTGTATGCATCATTATGTGTGTATGTGTGTATATGTGTGTGTATTTCTGTGTGTATGTGTGTGTGTGTGTCTATCTGCGTATATGTGTGTGTATGCATATGTATGTGTGTGTGTGTATGTGTCTATATGTGTATGTGTCTATGTGTGTATGTGTATGCATGTATATATGCATATGTGTGTATGTGTGTGTATGCTTTATGTATGCATATGTGTGTGTATGCATTATGTATGTGTATGTATGTATGTGCATTATGTATGCATATGCATTATGTTTGTGTATGTATGCACGTGCATTATGTATGCATATGTGTGTGTATGCATGTAAGTATGTATGTATGTATGCATATGCATATGCATATGTATGCATGTATGTGTATGTGTGTGCATGTCTCTCTATGTGTGTGTGTATGTGTGTGTGTGTATGTGTGTGTATGTGTGTGTATGTGTGTGTGTATGTGCGTGTGTGTATGTGTGTGTATGTGTGTGTATGCGTGTATGTGTGTGTATGTGTATGTGTATATGTGTGTGCATGTGTATGCATTCTGTATGTGTATGTTTGCATGTGCATTATGTATGCATATGTGTGTGTATGTATATATGTGTGTGTGCATGTATATGTGTGTGTGTATGTATGTATATGTGTGTGTATGCAACATTATGTGTGTATATGTGTGTGTATTTATGTGTGTATGTGTGTGTGTATGTGTATATGTGTGTGTGTCTATGTGTGTATATGTGTGTGTGTATGCATATGTATGTGTGTGTGTATGTGTCTATGTGTGTATGTGTATGCATGTATGTATGCATATGTGTGTGTATGTGTGTGTATGCTTTATGTATGAATATGTGTGTGTATGCATTATGTATGTGTATGTATGCATGTGCATTATGTATCCATATGCATTATGTATGTGTATGTATGCATGTGCATTATGTATGTGTATGTATGCATGTGCATTATGTATGCATATATGTGTGTATGCATGTAAGTATGTATGTATATATGCATATGCATATGCATATGTATGCATGTATGTGTATGTGTGTGCATGTCTCTCTATGTGTGTGTGTATGCATATATGTGTGTGTGTGTGTATGTGTGCGTGTATGTGTGTGTATGTGTGTGTGTATGTGTGTGTATGTGTGTATGTGTGTATGTGTGTGTGTGTGTGTATGTGTGTGTATCTGTGTGTATGCGTGTATGTGTGTGTATGTGTATGTGTATATGTGTGTGCATGTGTATGCATTATGTATGTGTATGTCTGCATGTGCATTATGTATGCATATGTGTGTGTATGTATATATGTGTGTGTGCATGTATATGTGTGTGTGTATGTATGTATATGTGTGTGTATGTGTGTGTATTTGTGTGTGTATGTGTGTGTATATGTGTATGTGTGTGTGTGTGTCTATGTGTGTATATGTGTGTGTGTATGCATATGTATGTGTGTGTAAGTGTGTGTGTGTGCGCATACCTGGTCTCTCTCTCGCTCTCTCTCTCTCTCATTGTCTTGCTCTCGTCCAGATCTCGGCACAAATGTGCCGGGAGAAATAGAATTTTTTTTTTGAACATTCCAGAGAGTCGCTTACGCGATGCGCTCAAAAAAATGCCGCATATGTGATGCTCTTCAGTTTGCCCACGTTGCACATACTCTCACTAGCAAGCGACTCTATTTGCAACGCAAAGAGTTAGCGTCGCATAAGCGATGCAAGTTTGGAGTCTGCGATGTACCCCGCCTAAAAATCAAAATTTCGAAAACAGTACCATCGCTTATGGGATGTTAGCATCGCATAAGCGATGGTCCCCATTTTTTCTTTCGATTTGATGGTGTGGCTACGCCCCCTATTTCTTGTAGTGAAATGTGTTAATCTTTCTTGATGTTTCTGTACTTAAGTCCCTTTTGATGGAGATGCAATCCAATCCAAGCCCTCATTTTGAGCCTGAAAAGACACTAATCCTCGTAGTCGACTCTAAGACCAGGGTAAACGTCCTAGAGTCTTACGTTATTATCCCCTAATATAGTCCCATAGTACGTTACATTGGTAAAATAGTTTGGTCTAGGTTATAGTGACTCTTTAGAGGTTCTCCTTCTCCACTTTGCTAGTGCAACCCATGGGGAACAAGATGGAGTTATTTTGTCGCATACCAACTGCCCATTTCCACTCCATATTAATAGAGCGTTGTGGGCTCACCTTTTTCAAAGATTTCTATAGGGAGAAAACCAAAACAATACCATTCTGGGCCACCACAAAGAGGGAATATGGGACATATGCGTAATATTATGCCATTTGAGGACACAAGATAGATATAAGCTTTGAATATTTGCAAAATCCAACTTGAGAAAGGCTATCTACAGTGATCCAAACTCTGATAAATCATTTGGCAACAAGCCTATATTTTAAGGTCCCAATGTTAAGAATTCCGATTCTACCATGTGGCTTAGGGCTGGAAAAAATATCCCAGTTGACTTAAGGCATGCACATCTTATTAAGCTCCTGAATTTGCAAGAAGATCGTACACACCCTCTCTAGTATCGGCACATCATTCTATCTCCCACCCCACGAATTATGGAAATAAATGATGTACGAAATGAAAAATTATTTGACTTTCATTTATTTTCTTGCAATAATCAGTTTCATTCCTATTAACTTTTTGAGATGAGAACCAAAATTTTTCAAGAGCCACTCCAAAGTGTCGAGTCAGTGAAACCTAGAACTCTTTAGGGATGCCAAGTAGGAAGACATTTGACCCGTTGCAAGCTCAATGTAGCCCTGGTTCTTTAGATATAGTGCAGGGGTTCGGCAATCATTTTGAATGTTGTCTTAGAGACGATGAAAAAAAAATGTCAATACATTATAAAAAATGAAGCATGCAGCCATCCGCATTAAAAAAAAAAAAACAAAAAGCATTTTCGTCATAACCAAAAAGCTTCAAGACCGTTTGATGATGGCTTTGGAAGAGGGAAAGTCCTCTTATATTTCCTGATTGGATGCAATTAGCCATGAAGTATTTAATACCATTGATAGCAATAGCAAAAGGAAAAGAAGCTAACAAAAGCCCCCCTCTGATAGACCTATTGATGATTATCGAAGAGGAAACTTAGCCATTGATATTGGTCTAATCCGGTGAATTTCCCAAAGAATTTTTTTTTATATTAATGAATAAAGTCCTAAATCCTAAAACCTTGTGATATTCCAAGGTGATGTCCCATACTAATCTAATATATGCTTTGATAAAATCTATCTTTTGAATATGAGAGTTTTGAGTTCAGTTTTCATGTTTTGCTCCTTCCCATATGTCCAGAATGCGTTCTAATATAGTGCTTTGTTTGATTAACCCCTTTTAAATGACATGAATCCATTCGCGAAGTTGATTCATTGTGGAATTGTATAGAGTCTTGGTAAGTTTGGAACATGGTGATGGGACTCCACTTTTTAATCTAATTTTCGTGCGCCTTTCATATGCATGAACTTGATGACAGATTTGGTCAAACATTTTGGGAGGGCAAGGAGCGTGAGATATTTTTTTCAAAAATACCAAATGTAGGCCTACACTTCTTCCCCATGCAGCACATTCATTGCCTCCTTGATTTCAGTACTCGACAAAGATTTGTCAAGCCTATGGGATAGGACTTGCACAAAGTTGCTAGTTTTCACTTTGAATATGTTTTCCATTCTATCATGCTCGTGCCTAGATAGGGGGGAGGACACTCGCAGTACGTTGGTGAATGCTTGTTCGCCTACATTCTTGGTAGAAGTTTCTTCCTCATGTGCACACTCCGATCCATTTTCTTTATAAATCTTCGTAGAAGTTGGTTCGCCTACATGCCTTGTGTGCCTAGCCTATCCATCCTTCTTGTGTTTGATAACACTCCTTATATTGAGCAGCCCTGTCCAAAATTGCACTATACCGTTATTAACTTTGTGCTCAAGAACTATAAGTCGATTATACTTCTTGAATAATTTTTTCCCCCTACACACACATATGAATACATAATGCATACACACACATATGCATACATACATGCATACACATACACACATAGACACATACACACACATAGACACATACACACACATAAACACATACACACTCATAGACACACATACATACACATAGACGTGCACACACATACACACACATACACACATAATGATGCATTCACACACATACACATGCATACACACATAGACACACATATACACACACACACATACACACATACACACAGACACACATACACACACATATATGCATACACACACACATAGAGAGACATACACACACATACACATACATGCATACATATGCATACATAATGCATATGCATATCCATACATAATGCATATGCATATGCATACATACATACTTACATGCATAAATACACATACATATGCATACACACACATATGCATACACACACATATGCATACACACACATATGCATACATAATGCATACACACACATACACACACCTATGCATGCATACATGCATACACATACACACATAGACACATACACACATAGACACATACACACACATAAACACATACACACTCATACACGCATAGCGACACATACACATAGACACACACACATACACACACACATATATACACAAACACATACACACATAATGATGCATACACACACATACACATGCATACACATACATATGCATTCATACATGCATACACATACACACATAGACACATACACACACATAGACACATACACACATAAACACATACACACTCATAGATACACACACATACACATAGACACACACACATACTCAAACATATACACACACACATACACACATAGACACATACACGCATAAACATGCATACACACACATACAAATGCATACACACATACAGACACATATACACACACATACACATATATACACACATATATGCCTACACACACACATAGAGAGACATACACACATATACACATACATGCATACATAATGCATATGCATATGCATACAATGTACATACATACTTAAATGCATACATAATGCACATGCATAGATACATACACACACATAGACACATAGACACATAGACACATACACACATACACACACATAAACACATACATACTCATAGATAGACACACATACACATAGACACACACACACATATACACACATATACACACATATACACACATATACACACACATACACACATAATGATGCATACACACACATACACATGCATACACACATGTAGACACATATACACACACATACAAAAACATATATGAATACACACACATAGAGAGAGATACACACACATACACATACATTCATACATATGCATACATAATGCATATGCATATGCATAGATACATACTTACATGCATACATAATGCACATGCTTACATACACACATAATGCATAAACACACGTATGCATACATAATGCATACACACACATACACACATATGCATACATAATGCATATGCATATGCATACATACATAATTACATGCATACATAATGCACATGCTTACATACACATACATAATGCATACACACACATATGCATACATAATGCATACACACACATACACACATATGCATACATACATGCATACACATACACACATAGACACATACCCACACATACACACATACACACACATAAACACATACACACTCATAGATGCATAGCGACACATACACATACACACACATATACACACACACACAAACATACACACATAGACACATACACACAATGATGCATACACACACATACGTATGCGTACACACACATATGCATACATACATGCATACACATACACACATAGACACATACACACACATAGATACATACATACACATAAACACATACACACTCATAGACACACACACATACACATAGACACACACACACATATACACACACATACACACATAGACACATACACACATAGACACATACACACATAATGATGCATACACACACATACACATGCATACACACACATATGCATACATACATGCATACACATAGACACATACACACACATAGATACATACATACACATAAACACATACACACTCATAGACACACACACATACACATAGACATACACACACATATACACACACACAAACACACATAAACACATACACACATAATGATGCATACACACACATACACATGCATACACATACAAACACATATACACACACACAAACACATATACACACACACAAACACATATACACACACACATATACACACACACATATACACACACACAAACACACATAAACACATACACACATAGACACATACACACACATAGATACATACATACACATAAACACATACACACTCATAGACACACACACATACACATAGACACACACACACACACACACACAAACACACATAAACACATACACACATACACACATAATGATGCATTCACACACATACACATGCATACACACATACAAACACATATACACACACACATACACACATATATTCATACACACACATATATGCATACACAAACATAGAGAGACATACTCACACATACACATACATGCATATATATACATACATAATGCATATGCATATGCATACATACATACATACATGCATACGTACACATAAATAATGCATACACACACATATGCATACATAATGCATACACACACATACACACATATGCATACATACATGCATATACATACACACATAGACACATACACACACATAGACACATACACACACATAAACACCTACACACTCATAGATGCACACACATACACATAGACGCACACACATACACACACACATATACACACACACATACACACATAGACACATACACACATAATGATGCATACACACACATACACATGCATACACACATACACACACATACACACACATACACGCACATACATACACACACATGCATACATACACATACTTAATGCATACACACATACATATGTACACATATATATATTGATCCCTAACCATTTTGTTTTATATGTTAGGTATTATGGATCGGAGTAGAGAGAACGACAAAACTCACTCTCATAAAAAGTCTTATGAGAGCAAGAGTTCCGTCTGATACTCTAGGAGCCATAATGTGTGATTACTCAGAGATGTGTGATGAGGAGCTCGAGTGTACGATCCAGATGCTTACCCAGCGATCAGAGGAGGGCTCTTCTGCGGCTCCACATGCAGGAAGGGAGCTATCTGCTCATAGGTATGTTTTTTTTCATAAACTTTTTTAATGATATTACAACACATATTTTTACTTTATCTCTTTTCAGGAAACATATACCACCTCCAAATCATGATAGCAGAGCAGAGTTGCCTATGAGGACATGCATAGGCACCTTAGGACTAGAGTGCGATATAGAGCCAAAAGGGAACATTGTGTACATAGGGAATGGATTGGAGTGCAAGAGAAGAATGTCGGCACTATGCGACTCTTACCTACGTTTGTCCACTTACCGTGGAAGTAAGTAAAAATTTTACATATAAATTGAAATAAATATCTTATGTTTTATTTACATTACGTTTTTTTTATTTTTGTAGTGAGCATGATGAGAGGGATAAAAAATACGTACTTAGTTCACTTGAGATAGAGTTTGGGACAGGGTGGTCGCTTAAGTGGTGTCTAAAAGAGATGCGGACACTTATGGCTCATCGTCGCGATAATGCACAGTATGCACTGCTTTTATGTATATATATGTGGATATGAGTATGTGTGTTTATGCATGTATGTATGTATATGAGAGAGAGAGAGAGAGAAAAGAGTGAAACTAGAGGTATAAATACACGCATACACACACATAGTATAAATACACGCATACATATTCATTAAGAGATACTAAAGTCTTTTGGGAAATTCACCGGGTTAGATTAATATAAATGGCTACATTTCCTCATCTATCAGGATCATTAAGTTTATTGGAGAGGGATTTATATTAGCTTCCTTTGTGTTTGCTATGGTTATCGATGGTCTGAACTACCTCATGGTTCCAAGCAAACGGTTTCGTGTCGTTGCTCCTCGAGTTTGTCAAATCATTGATCATGCATGGTAGGAACCATTTTGCACACAGTCCTCTTTCCCAAGGTACTGACCAGATCGAAAAAAACCACTGAGTTAGTCGTTCGTAGAGCAACAAGGAAGATTAAGAACTAAAAGAATATTGAAGGGGGAAAACATATTCAAGAACTATAATCGACTTATAGTTCTTGAGCACAAAGTTAATAACGGTGAAGTGCAATTTTGAACAGGGATGCTCAATATAAGGAGTGTTACCAAACACAACAAGGATGGGTAGGCAAGGAACACAAAGCATGTAGGCGAACAAACTTCTACCAAGATTTATAAAGAAAATGGATCGGAGTGTGCACATGATGAAGAAATTTCTAGCACGAATGTAGGCGAACAAATTTCACCAACGTACTGCGAGTGTCCTCCCCTATCTAGGCACAAGCATGATAACATGGAAACATATTCAAAGTGAAAACTAGCAACATTCTGCAAGTCCTATCCCATAGGCTTGACAAATCTTTGTCGAGTACTGAAATCAAGGACGCAATTAATGTGCTGCATGGGGTAAAAGTGTAGGCCTACATTTGCTATTTTTGAAAAAAATATCTCAAGCTCCTTGCCCTCCCGAAATGTTTGACCAAAGGTCTCATCAAGTTCCTCCATATGAAAGGCGCAAGAAAAATAGATTGAAAAGTCGAGTCCCATCACCATGTTCCAAACTTGCCAAGACTCTATCTAATTTCATAATGAATCCACTTCGTGAATGGATTCATGTCATCTAAAAGGGGTTAATCAAACAAAGGACTATATAAGAACACATTGTGGAAATATGGGAAGGAGCAAAACATGAAAAATCAACTCAATACTCTCATATTCAAAAGATGGATTTTATCAAAGCATATATCAGATTAGTATGGGACATCATCTTTGAATATCACGAGGTCTAAGGATTCGCGACTATATTCATTAAGATAAATAACATTCCTTTGGGAAATTCACCGGATTAGACCAATATCAATGGCTAAGTTTCCTCTTCGATGATCATCAATAGGTCTATCAGAGGGGGCTTTTGTTAGCTTCTTTTCCATTTGCTATTGCTATCAATGGTATTGACTACTTCATAGTTAATTGCATCCAATCGGGAAATATAAGAGGACTTTCTCTCTCCCGAAGCCATCATGAAATGGTCTTGAAGGTTATTGGTTATGACGAAAAGGTTTCTTGTTTTTTATAATGCGGATGGCTGCATGCTTGAGTTTTGATGATGTATTGACATTTGTTTGCATCGCCTGTACGACAACATTCAAAATGATTTCCGAACCCCTCCACTATATCTAAGGAACCAGGGCTACATTGAGCTTGCATCGGATCAAATGTTTTTCCTACTTGGCATCCCTAAAGAGTTCAAGGTTTCAATGAGTCGACACTTTGAAGTGGATATTGAGAATTTTGGTTCTGATCTCAAAAAGTTGAAGAGAATGAAACTGATTATTACAAGAAAAGAAATGGTCAAATAATTTCTCAGTTCCTACATCATTTATTTCCATAAGGAGTGGGGTGGGAGACACAGTGATGTGGCGATATTAGAGAGGGTGTGTACAATCTTCTTGCAAATTTAGGAGCTTAATAAGATGTGCATGCCTTAAATCAACTGGGATATTTTTTTTCCAGCCCTAAGGCACATGGTAGAATCGGAATTCTTAACATTGGGGCGTTAAAGTATAAGCTTGTTGCCAAATGCTTTATCAGAGTTTGGATCACTGTAGATAGCCTTTCTCAACTATACAAAGCTATATCTATCTTGTGTCCTCACATGGCATAACATGACGCATATCAGTCTACCCTCTCGCCCTATTCCCTCTTTCTGGTGGCGCAGAATGGTATTGTTTTGGTTTTATCCCTATACAAATCTTTGAAAAAGGTAAGGCCACAACGCTCTATGAATATGGAGCAGTTCGTATGCGACAAAATGACTCCATCTTGTTCCCCATGGATTGCACTAGGGAAGTGGAGAAGGGCAACCTATAAAGAGTCACTATAACCTAGAGCAAACTATTTTGCCAACGTAACGTACTATGGGACTATACTAGGGGATAATTACGTAAGGCTCTAGGACGTTCACCCTGGTCTTAGAGCGGACTATGAGGATTGGTGTCTTTTAAGGCTGAAAATGAGGGCCTCGATTGGATTGGATCTCCATCGAAAGGATCGAAAGGGACTTAAGTTCAGAAAATTAAGAAAAATTAATACATTTTAAGATGCCAAAGAAGATTCCTGTTTCTCCTATGTCTCAACAAAGAATGTGAGCTACAAATCTAAGAGATTTGGAACCTTAATGTAGAGCACAAGAACCTAAAGGGTTCACGCGAGGATTCCTTGATAGAAGAATCAAGAACCTAAAGGGTTCAATTTTCCGTAGAATTCCTTGATAGAAGAATCAAGAACCTAAAGGGTTCACGTCCCCCCCCCCCCCCTTTTGTTTTTTTCCTTTTCAACTAGCATAAAATGTTTGGACTTGAAAATTATACTTGTAGATAGAGTTGAAAGGTATCCCCCTACCTTGCTTACCTCCTGTGCCCCTTCCTTTTGAATTCCTACCTTTCCTTGCATAGTTAGCTTGAGAAATAGTTCCTTTATCCTTAGACTTTCATTTATCTGTATAGAGGGTTAAAGAATTTTCACCTCTTGATGGTTCATCATTTTTATTGAGCTTGGCTTCATGGGTGAAGAGTTGCCCCATGAGAGTGGCTATATCAAGGATTTGCATATCCATATAAAGCTTGTTGAGAATGAATGGACACTCCAAAAATTGAGTTGGTACTGCTAGTCTATGCTTTGTACCATCCCTCTTTCACTTTAGAGTTGAGTTGTAGGTCTTCAAGAGGTATCTAATAAGCTTAAAGAGATAATCATTCCAAGTGGAATCACTTAAAATGATTGACTATACACAGAGGAATCAATTTAGCAAGTATAGCATTACCCCTGATTTTTTAGGACTTCTGCAAAGATTGAACAGTGACCACTTTGACATGCTTTTCTCCCAAACCCCTGAATGGAATGTCTTCAAAATTTGTTAGTTGATTCCAATAAGCCATAGAACATTGAAAATGGTTAGGTAATGACAGAGATATGAGCAAGACAAAATGATTGTTTAGAGTGACTATGATAGAGAGACCAGCAGATATAAGAGATGATCTATTGTATTATATGGCAATGTTGTACATGATCATTGGCATAGTAATCAATGCCCAATGATAGTGAGAAGTGTATTCTATGAAGTGAGCCACACAATATCTACAATGTGATCAACTAAAGGCTCAGAAATGGAGTACAATTAACGCGAGATTTTACATTCATCTTTTATAACTGCTTCGTTCAAATTTTTAATTTGAATTCAACTTTGGCTCTCACTAAAAAAGTTGATCCCCTAATCTAGGAGATATACTCTCTAATGAATTTGTAATTCTTTCAATCCATCTAGCTCCACGAGTTTAGTGGCTTTTACAAATATTTGTTCATGTCAATTTGACTTTTAAAAATGGTAAAATATAAAGAATCCATAGCACTGGTTCTCATGGGAACTCAATTATTCCACATAAGGTCTTCTCATGCCTAGCCAAGTGTGTAGGCTTGGCACTTGCAACAACAGATCCTCCTCAAGCAAAACATCTTGGCTTGGTCTTCTTCATCAATTCTCTTGAATGTCCTGCAATCCAATCATAGCTTTAAACCTGTAAAGTTTAGTACCATCAAGTGCTTTGGTCAACAAGTCTGAACATTACATATTAGTTGATACATATGAAAACTGAGTTTCCTTGCTCAATAGCTTCTCTCTCACATAATGATAGTGGACCTCTGTATGCTTGGGCCTAGCATGATAGATAGGATTTGTTGCAAGATGTAAAGAACTTGTATTATCTCCAGAAATCATTGGAGGTATAGTATGCAATCCCAAATCTACATATAGCAATCTGATCCATATGGCCTCTTGAATAGCATTGGCCAATCCTCTATATTCTACCTTTGTTGAAGATAAATCAAGAATAGGTTGCTTCTTGGAAGACCATGATATAGGCTTGTCCTCTACAAAATATAGATAACCTAAGGTACTCCTTCTATCATCTTTGCAACCTGCCCAATCTCCATCCAAGTATATCTTGATATCCGAATCTGAAGTACAAGGAAAGTATAAACCTTGATTTTGAGTACCCTTAAGGTACTTCAAAATCCTCTTGGCAGCTTCCAAATGAGGTGCTCTAGGTTTGTGCATGAATTGGCTTAAAACACTTACTCCATAAGCATTATCAATCCTTGTTAATGTAGCATACTTTAGGCTTCCCACTATGCTTTGGTATCATGCAATATTTTCAAGCACATCTCCTTCATGAGCACTTAATTTTTGGTTTACCTCCATAGGAGTCCTTGCTACCTTGACATCCTACAAATGAAACTTCTTTAGCATGTCATGTACATACTTTCTTTTTGTAATGTAAATTCCACAGTTAGTATAGACTAACTCAAGTCCAAGAAAATACTTTAGTGATCCTAGATCACTTATTTTTAACTCCTCAACGTACACATATAGATATATGTGTGATATCATCAACATACACACATAGATATATCACCTCTGAATTACTTCTCTTAACAAGCAGAGAAGTATCTTCTTTACTCATGTTGAATCCTTGATCTTCAAGGTCTGTAGTCAACCTATCGTTCCATGCCCTAGGTGCCTGCTTCAATCCATAAAGATTGTTGTTCACTTTACACACATGACTTACCTTGCTTGGATCCTCATATCTAGGAGGTTGATACATGGACACCTGCTCTAAAATCAAACCATTTAGAAATGCATTTTTTACATCCAATTGGTATATGTTCCAATTCTTTGATGCAGCCACACTTACCAATATCCTAATGGTTGGCATTTTGGCCACAAGTGAGTAGGTTTCTTCATAACCAACTCCGTAGGTTTGTGCAAAACCCTTTGCCACAAGTCTAGCTTTGTATCTGCTAATTGACCCATCTGAATTTCTCTTGATTTTATAGATCCATCTAGAACCAATTACCTTCATAGACTCCTTCTTTGGTACTAGCTCCCAAGTATCATTCTCCTTGAGTTCTTCAATTTCTTCATCCATAGCTTCCTTCCATTCTGACTTGGTCTTTGCCTCTTCATATGATGATGTTTCTTCAAGTGATAAATCTTTGGCAAGATAAATAGAATGCTTAGTAACTAAAGAAGTTTCATACCCATACTTGATTGGATTCTTGCTCTCCCTTTGTGATCTTCTGATTGCTTGGTTGGATGATTCAGGTATATCCTCCAACTTCATCATCTTGACTTTGCCTTTGGATTTCCATGCCTTGAATTCTTCTAGGTTGATGATGTCCTAATCATCTGATTTGATGTCCTCAATGTAGTTTTGGCTCCTCCTTGGTGAGGCTTGGAAACTCCTCTTCCAAGTCATATGGCAACTTTGCTTTCTTGCATTCACTTTCAAACCAAGAATCATTCTCCTCAAAGACAAAAAATCTCTACTGACCATAAATCTTTTGTTGGAAGGATTGTTAAACCTGTATCCGTTCTCATTCAAGTCATATCCTATGAAGATGCACCTCTCTGCCTTAGGGTCTACCTTACCTCTAATTTGAGATGGGATATGCACATGAGCAACACATCCAAAGATCCTACAATGATCAAGTGAAGGTGTTCTACCATGCCATGCTTCCTATGGGGTCATCCCATCAAGAGATTTTGATGGCAAACTGTTTACAAGATAAGTGGCATTAGATACACTCTCTACCCACAAATAATTAGGTAATTTTTTCTCATTTAGCATTGAGCTAGCTATTTCAACGCTTAATCTATTTCTCCTCTCTGCCACCCCATTTTTCTTAAGGGTATACCTTCTTGTGATTTCCCTTTTGATTCCTCTATCCTGCAAGAATGCATCAAACTCATTTGAGAAGTACTCACCTCCTCCATCTGACCTTAATCTTTTTAGGCTTCCTCATCTTTGGTTTTCTACAAGTGCAAGATACTTCTTAAATCAACTGAATACTTCATCTTTGTGCTTCATAAAATATAAGATAGTCCACCTACTGAAATCATCAATGAAAGATACATGATACCTTGATCCACAAATTGAGGGATCCTTACTTGGTCCCCATACATCTGTATGAACAAGCTTCGAGTAGTCCTCATGCATGTAACCTTTCTTTGAGAAGGGTAACCTCTGAGATTTTCCAAACTGACGCGCACCACATTTATAGATCATGTGTTGCTTGGATACATTAGGTATCCCAAGCACACATTGATCTCTACATATTTGCTTTAAGGTTCTCTCACCAATATGCCCTAATATCTTATGCCAAATTTCAAGTTCTGATAATGTGTGATCTTTGTAGCTATAAAGTGCAATATTCCTTCTATATTCAAGTTTAAAAGTAAATAATCTACCTCTCTTTTCTCCTTTGGCAGTTCTCTTGAATCCATGTTGGGGATCCTCCACAAATGCTCCATATTTGTTGAACCTGACCTGCGGATGCTTTTCCACAATCTCTCCAACACATCAATTTTTTGGTAATTGTAGGTGCATATAGAACCCTGCTAACAAATTTCTATTTCCATAAGAGGTTTTAACATTTCCTACCTTGAATACTGAGTGCATGGTGTCATAACCTATTTGTACCTGATGTTTTTTGTTAGGTTCCTCAAGGTTAGAGAGAAGAGCTACATTGCTTGCCACATGGTTTGAGCATCCTGAGTCAATGTAGAAGAGATGGTCATCATTCATACCTTGCTTTGAGGTCATATTCCTAATCAGAAGGAATCCTCTTGTTCCACTGTATAATTGTTGTAGTCTTTTCTTGACTTGTAGCCTCCTTGGTAGGTGTTCTTGTAATTGTTGTTGTAGTTGTTATTGTGGCCTTGATGATGGTTGAATCTTCCTCTTGATTGTGTGTAGCTACCTCTTTGGAAACCTCTACCTTTCTCATTCTTGAAGTTCTTGTAACACTCATTTGTAGTGTGATTTGATAAACCACAAATATTACATGGGGAAGAGTTGAAAGGTTTTCCCCTACATTGCTTACCTCCTCTTTCTCTACCTGTTGAGTTTCTACCTCTCCTCGCATAGTTTTTTGAGAGGTTGGACCTTCATCCTTAATCTTTTTGCCTTTCCCTTTCTCTTATGATTTGCCTTTATCTCTATATACGGAAGAAGAGCTATTATCTCTTGATGAATCTCCATTCTTGTTGAGCTTGGCTTCATGGGTAAAGACTTGCCCCATGAGTAATGTAAGACGTGGAATCTGCATCTCCATGTACAAATCCATAGCAGTTGTGAAGTTGTCCCATTTGTCATCTGCCTTAATACCATTGATTACTTGTCTCACAATTTTGTTCTCTGCAATCTCCTCTCCTATGCTTGCTAATTGGTTACTCACATCCTTGACTTTGGTCACATACTCTGAGATGCCTTGCTTGCGTTGCTTTCTTTGAGTGATAAACTCAATCCACAATAGGTTCTTTCTAGCCCTTGTGTTGGAAGAAAAATATGAAGAGAATGTTTCCCAAGTCTCTTGGGATGTCTTACAGTTCCTAATGTGTGGAAAACGGAAATTAGAGATTGAGTTAAGTAAGTATGACCTTGCTAATGTAGCTTTGGCACACCATAATTTGAGTTTTTCATGCTCCTCTCTTGTAGGTTGTCCTTTGCCTCTAAAAATGGGCATCTCCTCATCTCCTCATATGTATCCATAGAGTCTCCTTCCTTGCAAGTTTGTACTCATCCTCAAGGACCATGCTTGGTAGTTGTTCCTCCAATTTATCAATGAAATTAGCAAAACCATCTCCCACTTTACCTTAGCTGTGCTGTGATACCTCAGTTGGGCAAGATGGATGGACACTCCAGAAAATGAGTTAGTACTGCTTATCCTTGCTTTGTACTAGCACTCTTTCACTTCAGAGTTGAGTTGTAGGTCCCTTAGCTTTCCAATGACACTAAATAAGTCCCTATGTACTTTGGAGATGATCCTTGTTACGATTGATTCAAAACATATACCTTCTGCATTCACAATTCATCAAAACCTTCTATTTCGATTCACACACTCGCTGCTTGTTAAGCTCAGTACTCCCACTATAGTAAGAATTAAGGAAATTTCTTCTAGGGGTATCTAACTAGATTAAAAAGCTAATGATTCCAAGTGGAATCAATTAAAAGATTGACTATACACAAAGCAATCAATTTAGCAAGTATACCATTACCCCTGATTCCTTAGGACTTCTACAGATATTGACCGGTGACCACTTCAAGACTCGTTTCTCCCAAATCACTGAATGGAATGTCTTCAAAATTTTTTTAGCATGAAGAGGACTCAAATCAAATTCCAAAAGCCATAGAACAATGAAAATGGTGGAGTAATGACTAAGATATGAGCAAGACAAAATGACTATTTTGAGTGACTATGACAGAGAGACCAACATATATAAACAATGACCTATTGTATTATATGACAATGTTGTACATGATCATTGGTATGATAATCAATGCCCAATGACATTGAGAAGTGTAGGCTATGAAGAGAGCCACACAATCTCTACAATGTGATTAACTGAAGGCTTAGAAATGGAGTACATGTACTGTGAGATCTAACATTCATCTTTTATAGATGCTTCATTCAAAATTTGAATTTGAATTGAAATTTGGTTCTCACTAAAAAAAAAAGTGATCTTCTAATCTAGGAGATATTCTCTCTAACGAGTTTGTAACTCTTTCAATCCATCTAGTTCCACGAGTTTAGCGACTTTTACAAATATTCCTTCAAGTCAATTTGACTTTTACAAATGGTAAAAGATAAGGAATCCATAGCAATGGTTCTCATGGGAATTCAATTATTCCACATAAGGTATTCTCATGCGTAGCCAAGTGTGTAGGATTGGCACTTGCACCAACAAATATCCATTGCATTTGTGAAAGATTCCCACTTATCCTCTGCCTTCATGCCATTGATTATCTGTCTCACTATTTTCTCCTATTCAATCTCCTCTCCTATGCTTGCCAGTTGATCAGACACATCCTTTACCTTGGTCACATACTCTGAAATATTTTGCTTAGGTTTCTTCTTTTGAGTAGCAAACACAATCAACAATTGATTTTTCCCAGCTCTTATATTGGAAGAAAAATATGAAGATAGAGTATCCCAAGTCTCTTAGGAGGTTTTGCAATTCCTTATATGAGGAAGAAGGAATTCAAAGATAGATTTAAGTAGACACCATGAGTTGATTCTTTCTTGCTCCTCTCTTCTAGGTTGAACTTTATGTCTAAATGTGGGAATCTCGTCATCTCCTGATATGTGTCCATAGAGACTTCTTCCTTGTAGATAGGTCTTCATCCTCAAAGACCATGCTGGATGATTATTCCACTCCAATTTGTCAATAAAAGAAGGGAAACCATCTCCCATTTTACCTCAACTTGCTCTGATACCATTGTTGGAAGAGATGGATGGATACTTCAAGGAAGTGAGTTGGTACTGCTAAAACCTACTTTGTACCATCCCTGATGAACTTTAGAGTTATAAAGTAGGCCCTTTTAGTTTGCAAATAACACCAAGAAAGTACCTATGTACTTTGGAGTTAATGCATGAAACAATTAATCCAAAACGGACTAGTTCAATGATAGCTAGTGTTGAAAAACTTTCTATTTTAGTCCATACACCTACTAGCTTTTTTACTCAGTGCTCACAGTACAATAATAGTTGACAAATTCCTTTTGGAGGAATTCAATAAGCATAGATAGCTAATGATTGCAAGTGGAATGATTTAAAATATGCTGTGAGAAATCATTTTAGCAAATCAAATCTTATCCCTGAATTTTTAGGGACTAACTAGTAGATGACTAGTGAGAACTTCGAAGGCGATTTCTCCGAGATGCCTAAACCAAAGGCCTTGCAATTTTGGCAGCACAAATAAGACCTTAAGTAGGTTCCAACAAGCCAAAGATTATGAAAAATGGTTGAGTATTCACTGAGATATGACCATAAGAAGTTGTCTATTATGAGTAATCATGGCAGAGAAGTAGATAGAGATGTTCAATGAGCTATATATATTATGACACATGATTGTACAGAGTCATTGGCATTATGATGATGCTCAATGATGATGAGCTAAGTGAGCTATGGTGTGAGCTACTCAAGCTCTACAAATGATCAAGGAGAGAGCTCTCAATGATGCACACCTAGCATTGAGATTTTACAAAGCCTTTATATAAGTTTCTACTAAGTTTTGAATTTTGAATTCAAGCTTGGGTCAAACTAAAAGTGACTCCATTCATTTAGTAGTTATTCTCTCAATTGAACTCGTAACTAATATTCTTCCTAACTCCATGAGATATAGGCTTTTACGAGATTCTTCAAGGATTTAATCTTTTAGAATGGTAAATGATCAAGAACTTACAAGCTATGGTTCACATGAATCATCAAGTGCTTTCACACAATGTCTTTCATGCTAAGCCAAATGTTTGGGCTTGTATATTTGTAGGAAAAGTTTTGGATCCCCCATATAGAGGCTGCCTTTTTATTCTTGCTCCCTATGTGCCACCTTGAATTGACTGACGCTCGATTATAACTTCCTTAAATTGACGTTTTTGAGTTTTACAATGAGCGTGTGTGTTGTGAATGCTTTGAGAACTAATAACTTGCCCGACAGATTCATTGGATGAAAGGAGGATTATTTTTCCCACCGGAACTTATGCTATCCTTCATTGGTATTATCAAGTCCTACTTCCAACAATAGCGTGTCTTGGATAATTATGATGTAAAACTGGCCATCGAAGTAAATCGCGGGATTGTGTACCAGTGAGTGCTAATTAAGTCAAACATGATACCATATAATTGAGGTTTAAAGGCTCAGCGAGTAAGGCTTGCAATTTTACATTCTTATTGTGAAAGTGTGAACTGATTGAGTTGGCTTCTTGAGAAGCTTAACAATTTCATACTGTTTTTCGTCGACTAAAGAAGTACCACATCTTTAAAGAAAACCTGCGAGAAAAAGAACTATAGCATTTTTAAATCCATAGAAGATGAGAAAATTGTAGCATTTTAGCAATATCATATCATTACATTTGTAAATGCGACACCAAGCTTTTGCTTCATGAAAATCATATGCTTTTGGTTATGCCCCGTACGCTTTGGCCAATGAACGGATACAAATAGAGACTGAGGAGCGTAACCGGTGGTAAAAAGTTATTTGGGTTGTCTATTATTTGAACGAGCTCTAAACCGAATAGAGAAAGACAGAAAGGTATTTTAGTTAGAGTCTTCAGACATGAAATTTGACATGACCATCGCAATGAGAACACGTTTCATCTTTACGAAAAAAAAAATGGGGAACACAGCTTGAGCTTTTGTTCTTTACGTTCGTGACCCGTGAGTAGTTGATTATGATAATCTCTTTATTATTTCGAGAGCGATGTTGATATCTCGCATAAATAAACCTTCCTTCGACAGAACGATTGTTAAACTTCTTATTTTTTTGACTTTCACGTAGCAAAATGGAAGTGGAGATATATTTCTCTTCGTGCCAGTTTTCCTCCTTTCAGGCATAACTATAATTTGACTGTAGTTTTGAGTCGGCAATAGGAATTTGAGTTTGAGGCCTTTCGTCCTTGTCGTTTGATTGTCATCTCATCAGCTCTTAGCTCAATGCGCTGCATTAAGGCAAGCTCAGTGCGGAGGAAATACAAGTTCTATTGTAAGACCACTCTCTAAAACTTCATTCCGTGCACGTTCGTTGTAAACATCTCGGCTGATTCTAGGCACATGTTTCCACAAATTCGCATCAACACAAATTCGGATCACATCGTTTCATTCCTGTTCGTTTGGCCACAATCGTGCAGTGCATATACGCGAAGGATCGTAAATGACCTTGGAGATAATATAATGGAATACTCCTAGACTTGTTTACCTTGCCCTCCCAAAATATTTGACCAAAGGTCTTATTAAGATCATCCATATGAAAGGCGCAAGAAAACTAGATTGAAAACTCGAGTCCCATCACCATGTTCCAAACTTGCCAACACTCTATATAATTCTACAATGAATCAACTTCCTGAATGGATTCATGTCATCCAAAAGGGGTTAATCAGACAAAGGACTATATTAGAATACGTTATGGACATATGGGAAGGAGCAAAACATGAAAACTCAACTCAAAACTCTCATACTCAAAAGATAGATTTTATCAATACATATATTAGATAAGTATGGGACATCATCTTGGAAAATCACAAGGTCTAAGGATTCGGGACTATATTCATTAAGACAAATAACATTCGTTTGGGAAATTCACCGGATTAGACCAATATCAATGGATAATTTTCCTCTTCGATCATCATCAATTGGACTATCAGAGGGGGGCTTTTGTTAGCTTCTTTTCCTTTAGTTATTGCTATCAATGGTATTAACTAATTCATGGTTATTTGCATCTAATCGGGAAATATGAGAGGACTTTCCCTCTCCCAAAGCCATGATCAAATGTTCTTGAAGCTCTTTGGTTATGACGAAAATGATTTTTGGTTTTTTTAATGATGATGGCTGCATGTTTATTTTTGGTGATGTATTGACATTTTTTTGCATCGCCTCTAAGACAACATTCAAAATCATTGCCTAACCCCTCCACAATATCTAAGGAACCAAGACTACATTGAGCTTGCATCGGGTCAAATGTTTTTCCTACTTAGAATCCATAAAGGGTTCGAGGTTTCAGTGAGTCAACACTTTGCAGTGGCTCTTGAACAATTTTTATTCTGCTCCCAAAAATTTGAAGGGAACGAAACGGATCATCTCAAAAAAAGAAATGAAGATCAAATACTTTCTCATTTCCTACATCATTTATTTCCATAATTAGTGGGGTGGGAGATACAATGATGTGGCGATATTAGAGAGGGTGTTTACAATCTTCTTTCAACTTGAGGATCTTAATAAGATGTGCATGCCTAAAATTTACTCGGATAATTTTTCAAGCGGCACATGGTAGAATCGGAATTCTTAACATTGGGGCCTTAAAATATAAGCTTGTTGGCAAATGTTTAATCATAGTTTTGATCACTTGATATAGCGTTTCGCAAGTTGGATTTTCCAAGTATTCAAAGCTTATATCTACCTTGCGTCCTCAAATGGCATAAAATTATGCATATCACTCTACCCTCTCGTTCTATTCCCTGTATCGGTGGCCCAGAACGGTATTGTTTTGGTTTCCTCCCTACATAAATCTTTGAAAAAGGTGAGGCCACAACGCTCTATCAATATCGAGTAGAAATGGGCAGTTGGTATGAGACGAAATGACTCAATCTTGTTCCCCATGGTTGGCACTAGGGAAGTGGACAAGCAGAACCTCTAAAGAGTCACTATAGCCTAGAGCAAACTATTTTGTTATTGTAACGTACTATGGGACTATACTAGCGGATAATTACGTAAGGCTCTAGGACGTTGACCCTGGTCTTAGAGTCGACTACTATAGGATTGGTGTCTTTTAAGGCGCAAAATGAGGGCTTTGATTGGATTGGATCTCCATCGAAAGGGACTGAAGGACAGAAACATCGAGAAACATTAATACATGTTAAGATGCCAAAGAAGATTCCTGTTTTACCTATGTCTCAACAAAGAATGATGCGTTAAATGGTCTTAAACCGGATGTGACTTAGAGATCAAAGAGATTTGGAACCTGAACATAGAGCACAAGAAAGTGGTCTTTTTTCTTGGAAATTGCAATTAGTGTTGGATTTTGGCAAATGCAAGATTCTTCAAAACATGTGGTGCAAAAGATGTCTTAGGGATAGAGAAAACATATGCCATCTCCTTTTCTCTTCCCAAATAGCTCCTATGTTTTGAAAGGTTTCTAGGAAATCATCATCTTAGACTACAGTATCTATGGGAAATGAGCTTCGATGGGAAATCGGTTGTCTCTTCCGTAGCCCTATAGAATGTGATTAGAAGCAATGTCCTTTGAGAAAGCTGAAAGAAAAATCTCCCAAAGCTGGATGTATTCAATTTTCCCTAGGATTGCTTGATAGAAGAATCAAGAACGTAAAGAGGTTCACGCTCTCTCTCCCCCCCCCCCCCCCCCCCCCCCCCCCCCCCCCTTTCCCCGTTTTTGTTTTCTTTTTAGACTACCATAAGATGTTTGCAATTGAGAATTATATACGTAGATTCCAATTGCTACTACCATAAGATGTTTGCAATTGAGAATTATATACGTAGATTCCAATTGCTCCCTCACGAACAGGATGAAAAGATCATCATACTTCTTGACTCAATCTAGTGAACGTTTCGCATCCCCCATATAGAGGCCGCCTTTTTTATTTTTAAGAAAAGGAAGTTTGGCCTTGGCCTAATCTCCTAGACTTTAATTGAAGGAAGAAAAAAAGAATAGGTTACAAGTGAATGACACTAGTGCCCATGGGACCCTCTTAATCCCAGAACGCAAGGGTTATGAGACTAGAGAGTGTTACAAAGCGGGTTAACAATCCTCTCCTCCACCTCGTGTGTGGCTTATTTGGGTTTCATGTTGTTGTTCTTGATAATAAACACGTTGTGATGTTTAAAAGGTGGGGACCTCTTACAATTGGAGATTCTTTTGCCTAGGAGAAAAAGATACTTCTTGACCGACCACTCTTTAGATGGCTATCCAAAATTGCTTGCACATCACTCCCACCAAATCTTTGAGAGGGTTTCCCCTCTTATAGCATTCCATAGTGTCCCTGAGGAACCGATGACTTCTCCAAGGAGTGCTTACTTCCATGTGATTTGTGTCTGCAGTCTCAATATATTTCCAATGATTCTCCATAGCTAGAGAGACTTCACGCATGCAAAGAAGATGTGGCCTAGGTCCTCTATGCTGCGATGTCATCACTGGCACCACGATGGAGCCCTCTAGATGGTGTTAGCCTTTTGGTTGGTCTGGATGGCATGGCGGAGAATATGCCACATGAGAATGGATTTCTTGATCTCAATGAGGGGATGCCACATAGACATGAACTTCATATCCCATTGGAGCCTTGTCCAAGTCAAGCGCCAGTTCTTGTTAAGCATGGTATGCTGGTCTAAGTTCTCCTCGATACTAGGAATTTTGGATAGTTTGTTGCCATTGTATCACATAAGATGCTCGTGGTTGGGCGGATCACACCCCATGAGGAATCTGGTGTTTGAAGGTTCCCAATGGAGGCATCTACTCTATAGGAGAGTCCTTTTTTCATGGGTCACTCTTATTTTGGGGTCTATGTCCTCAAAGTTGATCCAGTGGCTAGTTTCTTGTTTCCAAAGGTGTTTCCAATGTCTGAAACCCTTGTTCCATAGCCTCTTTGCATGCTCAAGGTTCTAGGAGGCGACATCCTTGATGCTCTAGATGGAAAACTAGACAGAGTCATTTTGCTTGATGCCGACTGCTCATTTCCAATTTTCTCTAACTCTGATAAGTTGTTTGAACTTGTTCCAACTCTTCCACAGGGAGCACACAAGGTTCAAGCCTTTAGGATAAACCAAAATTGGGGAGAATAACAGGGTAAAGGGGTCTAGCTCCTTCCAACCCGGGAGGCCGCCTTTTTATTCCCGCTCCCTGCGTGCCACCTTAAATTGATTGATGCTCGATCATAACTTCCTTACATTAACGTCTTTGCGTTTTACAATAAAGTGTGCGCTGTGAATGCTTTGAGAGTTAATAACTTGCCTGAGAGATTCGTTAGATGGAAGGAGGATTATTTTTCCCAGCGGAACTGATGCTATCCTTCATTGATCATATGGTGTTGGTTTTATCAAGTCCTAATTCCAACAATAGCGTGTCTTGGCTAATTATGATGTAAAACTGGCCATCGAAGTAAATCGAGGGATTGTGTACCTGTGTGTACTACTTAAGTCAAACATAATACCATATAATTGAGGTTTGAACTCAGTGAGTAAGGCTCGCAATTTTACATTCTTATTTTGAAAGTGTGAACTGATTGAGTTGGTTTCTTGAGAAGCTTAACGATTTCATATTGTTTTTAGTCGACTAAAGAAGTACCACATCTTTAGAGAAAACCTGCGAGCAAAAGAACTATAGGATTTTTGAATTTATAGAAGATGTGAAAATTGTAAGGATTTAGCAATATCATATCATTACATTTGTATATGCGACACCAAGCTGTTGTTTCATGAAAACATATGCTTTTGGTTATGCCCCGTATGCTTTGGCCAATGACCGGATACAAAGAGAGACTGAGGAGCGTAACCGGTAGCAAAACGTTATTTGGGTTATCTATTATTGAACGAGCTCTACACCGAATTGAGAAAGATAGAATGGTATATTAGCATCTTTAAAGTCTTCGGACATGAAGATTGACGTGCATTTTCAGTCTCTTCACTGTTGCCACAGCAGTCCATGTGTATATATTTGAGCACATGAACACACCATGGATTCTACAATCAATGATAGAATAAGAAATGAGAACACGTTTCATCTTTATGACAAAAAATTGGGGAACATAAGGTTATTGAAAACACAGCTTGAGCTTTGGTTCTTCACGTTCGTGACCCCTGAGAAGTTGACTGCGATAATCTCTTCTTTATTTCGAGAACGATGTTGATATCTCGCATGTCGCTGTCTTCAGCGTGCGGTGAATAAATAAACCTTCCTTGGACATCACGATTGTTAAACCTTTTTTTTTTTGGCTTTCATGTAGCAAAATGGAACTGGAGATATATTTCTCTTCGTGTCAGTTTTCTGCCTTTCCTTTCATTGTAGTTTTCAGTCGGCAAAAAGAATTTGAGTTTGAGGCCTTTCCTCCTTGTCTTTTGATTGTCATCTCATCAGCTCTTAGCTCAATGCGCTGCATTCAGGGAACCTCGATGCGGAGGAATTACAAGCTCTATTGTAACACCACTCTTTAAAACTTCGTTCCGTGCACGTTCGTTTCTTGCCTCGACATAGTACTTCAAACATCTCGGCTGATTCTAGGCACATGTTTCCACAAATGCGCATAAACACAGCCAGCATGCATCACATCTTTTCATTCCTCTACGTTCTGTTTCGCAGTGCAGTAGAAATACGGACATATACGTGAAGAACCGTAAATGACCTTGGAGATAGATGTAATGGAATACTCCTAAACTTGCTTAACTTGAATCTTTTCCCTCGTCTTAAAATAATTAAAGCCCGTTCTATCAAAATAGTGAACCTCCCATTTACAAAGATCGCTTAATACGCGAAAAGACTATATCTTAACGTAGAAACAACTAAATGGACCTAAGATCTATCTGTCTAGGAGCTAGAGTTCTTGTACATTCATGCTTAACAGGAATTACATAAAACAAAGAGCTAAACAAACAGGATCTCTCTCTCTCTCTCTCTCTATATATATATATATATATATATATATATATATATATATATATAGAGAGAGAGAGAGAGAGAGAGAGAGAGAGAGAGAGAGCTAAACAAACACGAGATATCCCTCTCTCTCTCTCTATATATATATATAGAGAGAGAGAGAGAGAGAAAGAGAGAGAGCACAAGATCTATATACATATATTTATATATTGACCGCATGTGCATTCAAAGGAATACCCCTACCTTCAACAATAGCCTCTGTTGTAAAATAAACCAGTGAAGTATATGGACATATTGTAGAGCGGTGAGTACGACTTGCAAGTTTCAAATGCTTGTGTTTCACAATTTTATATTGTTTTCTATCGATTTCAAAGATACCGCATGTTTATAGAAAACGTGCCATAAAAAGAATGATAACATTTTTCGAGCACAAGTATAATCTCACTGTCGTTTGCATTCGGCAAATAGAATTTGAGTTTGATTCCTTTTGTTATGGTCTTTTACTTATTATTTCACCGGCTCTTAGCTCAATGAGCTACACTAAGGCGAGCTCACTGCTCTATGAAATTTCATTCCTCGGCATAGTACTTCAAAATGGTGCATATGAAAATCCTGAATGCTTGAACTTGGAAGTAAAAGCCAATTGAAAATCCTGAATGCCTGAACTTCAAAGTGGTGCATTGTAATTCATTGAACTTTCAAGTAAAAGCCATATGTCCTAAGCTTAAAACAGAATGTCACTTAAGAGAGTCAAGTATCCAAATGTAGAAGCACAACTTAAGATAGAGTCAAGTCGATGTATTGAGAACCAAAAATCACGACTTCATTTGAACTTAAAATTCAAATGAGCTCTTAATAATATGGAAGAATGTCAGGTGAGATTTATGAACCAATTACAATTGCTATTGTGACACCACTTCATGAAATTTCATTCTGTGCACATTCATTTCATGCCTCGGCATAAAACTGCATAGACCTCGGCAGAAACTTCCAAACAGCTAAGGCACATGTTTCCACAAACTTGCATGTGCACAACGTGCATGAAATACATTTTTCGTGTATGTTCTATGTCGCAGGCATATGATATTTGGTGACTCTCGTGAACATTCCTAAATGCTTTTGCAGATACATGTAATGAAAAACTTCTAAACCAAGGCCCCCCTTAGAATCTATGCATCTTTGGCTACATAAAGAATGGTTCTTGTGTGGGCTGATAGTGAGCAAACGTCAGTTTTTGTTCGTAGACCACCTTCTTTTGGTTTTCGAGAACAAGGAGATGGCATTCCAAGCGCTAGAAGTGGGCACTTGGAAAGTTTGGTGAGCTACCCTATGCCTTTTCAAGTGGTTCTCATATTTTATCCCAAATAAGTCTAAACCTTTGCACTATGCTCCTTGGGTAGAACTTTCCAACCTTACATTTCTCTTGTATGACTTCTTGAGGGATATCATTGTGCCCAGATAACCAAGAAGTTTATTCCACTAGTAAAGAGGAGGTTTCTACTACTAGCAATGAAGAAAACATGGATAGTGAGAGCTCCATCATTGGATCGACACTCATGGAAAAGGTGACAAGCTCTCTCCTGTAGAAGGTGTCTCGTAAGGGTAAACAACCATTAGAATTTCCTTGGAAGAGCCCCCTAAAAGGGAAGATACATGGGTAGGACACCTCATTCCTGAGGAAAAAAGATGAATCCAAGAAGAAAAAAGACAAGGTCACTCTCTACAAAGAGGGTAACCATCGACAATTATTATCATATCATTTAATTCCAGAGGGTTGTTTGACCCCTCAAGAGCGGCTACTATTGGTTAGTAGGTGTGGGATAATATCCTAAACCCAAATTTCATCTATATTTAGGACATTCAAATCGATGGAGAGGACCTTCAAAAATGTCTCAAATGCATCTCTTTGTTTCATTTCTGGTTTAACACTTCACACTCGAGGGGGGCTAGTTGCACAACACTTTTGGTTTGGTAGAGTTATCACTAAGAACATAGCTAGATTAATGCCTCCTTCAAGGGCCTCTTCCAGTTCATTGTGGTCTCCATGTATTCCTCAAACATGGAGTCTGAGAGGATTGACACCGAGTTATCTTTGGACTCTCTTTAAGATAGTGTTATGATTTGTAGAGACTTCAACATGGTGGAAGATCCATCAGATTGATGCGACAACACTGGGGCATACCATTAATGGTCAAGGGAAAGATATTTGGGATAAAATCAAACTCTACCTCGATCTAATGGAGATTAAAGACACGAATGATTTCTCTTGCTTGAACCTCCAATCTAGGGATGACTTGAGGAAAGGAAGACTAGATAGAAGCTATGTTGCGGAAAATATTATCCAATAGTTGGGCATCCCAACATTTCTCAACACCTTGACCTCGCCATATCGGACCACTACCCTCTTACACTTACTTTTACACCAATTTCCAAGCTCAAGAAAGCACCGTGGTTTCATGCTTGCCCGACATATTTCTCCCTTCCATCTATCCACCAAGAAATTATGCTTGTTTCGAACTCAGCATTTACCAATCGCACTTCTCCGAACAAAGGTTGGAGGATTGCGATTGAGAAGTCTTGTCAAATTCTGGTCAAAACTCACAAGAAGCTTCGCAATGTGCGATGGAGGTAGAGAGAGAAGCCCTATCGGAGGCTCTAGTGTTTGGTAGAGGAAGCGAATAAAGGGAGCTACCAATACTACATGGAACTATGAAAAATGTGAGGCATTCTGAGATAGGAGGGAGAAATTCAAAGGAAAAACCTGCAAGTATACTTTAAAGACTAGAAGTAATAACATATAAACACATAAATGGAAGTGAGATCATATGTGTCTAGAAGCAAGAGTTATTGTACATTCATACTTAACAGGAACTACATAAAACAAAGAGGTAAAATTTTCGGAAACTGACATTGCCATACACACACACACACACACACACACACACACATATATATATATATATATATATATATATATATATATATATATATATATATATATATATATATATATATATATATATATATATATATATATATATATATATATATATATATATATATATATATATATGTGTGTGTGTGTATGTATGTATATATGATTTAAAAAATGCATATATACAATTGCTTGTATATGTACTCGCGCATATGCTTAATCTCTCTCTGTCACTTTCCATACATACACACACACACACACACACACACACACATATATATATATATATATATATATATATATATATATATATATATATATATATATATATATATATATATATATATATATATATATATGTGTGTGTGTGTATGTATGTGTGTGTGTGAGATAGATAGAAAGAGATGTTATGAATATATATATATATATATATATATATATATATATATATATATATATATATATATATATATATATATATATATATATATATATATATATATATATATATATATATATATATATATATATATTCATTTACATCTCTTTCTATCTATCTCTCACACACACATACATACATACACACACACACACACACACACACACACATATATATATATATATATATATATATATATATATATATATATATATATATATATATATATATATATATATATATATATATATATATATAACAATAGAATGTGTTGGAAAAGAAGCCATAGAAGTATATGGACAGATTGTAGAGCGGTGAGAAGGACTTTGAGGATGACTGAGTAAGACTTGCAAGTTTCACATGCTTGTTCCGAAAGTGTGGAGTGACAGAGTTCTTTTTTTGAGAAGTTACACAATTTTACACTGTTTTTTATCGAGTACAAAGATACCGCATGGTTAAAGAAAACGTGTCATAAAGAGAACGATAACATTTTCAAATTCGTAGATGTTGAAATTGCCAGGATTTAGCAATATCATATCATTGCATGTGTATATGCGGCTCCAAGATTTTGCTTAATAAATGTCATTCGTTTTTGGTTATGGCCCATATGCTTTGGCCAATGACTTGAGACAAAGAGAGACGGAGGAGCGCAACCCGGAGGACCGTTGTTTGGGTTGTCTATTATTTTGAACGAGCTCCAGAGAGAAATAAGAAAGACGAGAAGGTATATTACCCTCTTGTAAAGTTTTCAACATGACATTTCAAGTGCGTTCTTAGTGTCTTCACTGCACGAGTCCATGTGTATATATTTGAGCAATGATAGAAGAATAAATGACAACATCTTTTATCGTTATGACAACATCGAATTGGGGAAGAAAAAGTTGCTAAAAACCAGTTTGATCTTAGGTTCTTTATGATCGTGAGAAGCTGATTAGCCAAGATAATCACGACTGCTAATCTCTATATTAGTTCGCTACCTATGTTGATATCTCGCATGTGGCTGTTTTCAGAGTGCGGTGGATAAATGAACCTTCCTTCGAGAGTACGATGATAAAAACATTTATTTTTCTTTCTTTGTACTTTCGCATATTATTATTGGAAGTGAAGTCTTCCTTCTCCTCGTCTCACTTTTCCTCCTTTCGCATATCATAATTTCACTGTAGTTTCCAGTCAGAAAATAGAATTTGAGTTTGATTCCTTTCGTGCTTGTCTTTTACTTGTTCAATGAGCTGCATTAAGCTGAGCTCAGTTTTCCTTTTGTCCTTGTCTTTTGCTCTTAGCTCAATCAGCACAGCCCTAAGGAATCACAAATGCTATTGTAATTTCATCACCTCTTAGCTCAATGAGCTACAGTAAGGCGAGCTCACTACTGAGGAATTACATGTTATAATGTAACAGAACTCTATGAAATCTCATTGCGTGCACGTTCTTGTCTTGCCTCGGCCTATTGGTGCATATGAAAAGCTTAAAGCTTGACCATAAGCATTGGAATTCATTGAATTTTGAAGTAAAAGCCATATTTCCTAAGCTGAAAACAGGACGTCACTTTATTCAAACGTAGAGGCACAACTTAAGATAGAGCCAAGTGGATGCACGTTAGTTTCATGCCTCGGCATAGTATGTTTGGTGTCGCAGGCATGTGATTATTGGTGACTCTCGTGCACAAGAAATACAGACATGTACGTGAAGTTTTGTAAATGTGTTTGGAGATAGATGTAATGAAATACTTCTAAACCTGACTCACTAGATTCTATTTCACTGGTCTTGAATTAATCGAACCCCTTTCTATCAAAAAAGAGAAGCTCCCATTCACATAGGTCCTTTTATACGTGAAATGACCACATCTTAACTTATGAACATATAAATGGACGTAAGCACATATGTAATATTATTTCTCTACCTATGTTGATATCTCGCATGTGGCTGTCTTCAGAGAACCATCCTTCGAGAGCACGATCAAAAAAACTTTTTTTTTTTGTACTTTCGCATATCAAAATGGAAGTGAAGTTTTCTTTCACTTTGTGTCGCTTTTCTTCCTTTCGAGCACAAGTATAATTTCACTATAATCTTCAGTCCGCAAATAGAATTTGAGTTTAATTTCGCTATCTCTAAGCTGAATGAGATGCATTAAGCAGAACTCATTAAGCAGCTCTTAGCTCACTGCTGAGGAATTACAAGTTATATTGTAATAGAACTCTATGAAATTTCATTCCGTGCATGTTCGTGTCATGCCTCGGCATAGTACTTCTAAACGTGCTTAGCTAGATTCTATTGCTCTGGTCTTCAAATAACTTAACGCTTTTCTATCAAAAAAGAGAAGCTCCAATTTACATAGATCTTTTACACGCAGAATGAACTGCATCTTAACTTATGAACATATAAATTGGCGTAATGACATATCTTTCTACGAGCTGAAGTACTTGTACATTCATACTTACGGATATAAGATAAACTGAACAACTAAATTTTCCGCAAACTAACATTGCCATGAATATATTGCTCAAACTTCTGTTTACACAAATATCATTTTCACATACACATCAAATGGATTACAGGAATCTACATACAAACAGGTCTATGTATGTATATAGAAATTTAGACACGTGCAATAAGTCAATATACATATGACTTAACATGTACTCACACATATGCTTAATATCAATCTCTCTCTCCATCCCTCTCTCTCTCATTCTCTCTCCTCTCTCTCTCTCTCTCTCTCTCTCTCTATATATATATATATATATATATATATATATATATATATATATATATATATATATATATATGTGTGTGTGTGTGTGTTATATATATATATATATATATATATATATATATATATATATATATATATATATATATATATATATATATATATATATATATATATACACACACACACATATACATACATACATACATACATACATACATACATACATACATATATATATATATATATATATATATATATATATATATATATATATATATATATATATATATATATATATATATATATATGTGTGTGTGTGTGTGTGTGTGTGTATGTATATATATATATATATATATATATATATATATATATATATATATATATATATATATATATATATATATATATATATATATATATATATATATATATATATATATATATATATATATATATATATATATATATATATACATATATATATATACATACATATATATATATATATATATATATATATATATATATATATATATATATATATATATATATATATATATATATATATATGGGCCTCTTTTCTAGTGAAATAATTCATTTTGAACTTTCTGAATTTCAATGTGGGATAATGCTTAGAATGAATAATTAGGTCATTTTATGGATGTAGGATAAGTTTTGGGATGGCAAGTTTCATATTCTCTCTCTAGACCTTATTCGCATCATGTTTTGTAATTGAAATTTGAAGTTGAAGATGAAAGAATTAAGAAAAACTTTGTATGAGAGAAAGGTAGAGAAACTATAAGAGAATAAAAGTGTTTGTGTGAAACCTTTTTGAACCATGTTTTAAGTACCTTGTTTAGGGCTCTACATGTAGTTGATTGTAAGAAAATGCCTTGGTTTTTCTCTCTCTTTAAAATTTTGAAACTTGCAAGGCTCAAAAGTTGCATTTGGAGGCAGATTTGGACCTAGGTCATCTCTAACACTACTGTCTAGATCAAAAAAAATTGAATAAAAGTGCCTCTCACAAGCTTAACCTAATTCCTCACCATTTCTAAGTTATAGGGCTTTGAAAAGTGTCATTTTCCAACACTTAAAGAAAAGGGCTTTTCTAATTCTATTCGAATCCTTGATTCTAATACTTATGTGTCCCATGTATAATTATGGATATTTTCGGATATGTCGTGTTTTCTCCTTTTCTTTGATAGGTATGCAAAAGAAAGCACACTATGATCACATGGCTTTTGTGCAAGTTTTGGGGAAACTAAACTTTTTCTAAATTTGGATGATCGCACACTTCTTTGAGGTGGGGATCAAACTCTACTATAGGGAGACCTATGCATTAACAAAGAGGATGCATCTTGGAGAATTATGCAAAGAGCGAGGTGGAAAGCAACTAGAAGGTGGAGAAAATTTATTTGTGGAATTGAACGATGAAGTGGATGAAGGTGCGGGAACATCTAGTGTGCCTTGAGAAAAACAAAAATGCAATTATGAAGATATGGAACTAAGTGTGTTTTCCCTTAACTAAGTTTTGAAGAAGGCAAAGTTGAATGATTTTGATGTTGAGAAGAAGAGTGGTGAAGATCTTGAGGCATGGATTGAAGAGATCGAGGATTAATTTGATCTTTGATAATTTAGTGAGGAGTCCAAGGCACAAGTTGGGATCCTGCACCTGCGTGGTATCACGAAGCTATGGTGGAAGTCATATATGCAGAATTCGATGCATTCTGGTCTGGTTGTATGGAAGGAGTTTAGAGAACAAGTTGAAAAATGCTATTGATCTCCATACTACCATATGGAGGAGAGGATGGAGTTCTATAATTTTTGAGGACATGAAAGTGACAAGCATAGCTTGTCTGTTGATGAGTACAAAGAGAAGCTCCTACATCTTCACAAATATGCATTGGAGGTTAGTGGTTAAGCTCTGAATAGCAAATTTATTGAAGGGCTTGATGAGGAACTTTTCTATCAAATTAAGGGATCTGGATGCATGAATTTTTGTGATGCTATTGTGATGGTCGATAATTTTGAGAAGATAGAGAAGTTCAAGTTGAAAAATACAAATAGAAGGAGATTCATTGTGACGGGACATAGGCCACAAAGACCTAATTGCAATGAACATGAACAATTCAAGGAAGACTCCATCTTCTAATAATGAAGGTACCCACGTGGAAAATCAAAGGAGGCATCAACCAATCCATTCGCGAAAAAACCCTGATTTTATTGAGAGGGCAAAAAGACTTGGTCGATGTTTTTGTTGTGGAGAACAAGGGCATTGGACATCTGATTGCCCGAATAAGGCAGTCTTTCGGCTCACACAACTGAACGTGAAAAACATCATTGAGGAAGGTACAAGGATTGAGAAAGTAGATGATGAAGGTAAGTGCCCTAGATCTACTTTATGTTGCATGGTGGATAATTCATTCCCAAAGGCTTCTGTAATTACGATTTCTTGTATGCTTTCTATGCATGAAATCAGACTTTTGATCGATTCAGGTATTTCACATCGTTTTCTATCTTAATTCAAACTGGTACAAAATTTTGGGATACCTCTAAATATGAAGATGACTAGACTTTTAGAGATGGCCAATGGACAATTGCACTATATGAAAGGATACATTCAAAACCCTGCATTTACTTTTTTGATACGTCTTTTTCTCAAAGTTTTCGTGTGATTGAGATGAAATAGAGTGATGCAATCATAGGCATGGACTGGTTAGTTTAGAATTCTACAACAATTGATTATAAACAAAGAACAATCACTTTAAGGCTAGATGGTGTGTAGAGGAGGTACTAGGGTACCCACTTCTAGTAAGACCAAACACTATACACTTTGAGTACTCTGTGTACTCAAGGGGGGTTCTCCTTAGGGAAGTATACCCTTTAACATTCATGTGTGCAAGCAAATTTAATAGCAATAGAGACATTGTATAGTAGAATCACAGAGAGAAAGTAGTGAAAAATGAAATAAGAAAGAAAGAAGCCACTTCTTATTTCGAAAAATGATTATAGAGGGCCAAAACACTCCAAAAGATAATGCAATGGGCTTGCATGCCATTTTAGAAACTAATTAGAATCAATACAAGAGGTCTCACCGACACAATGAAGAAAACAAGATGAAGACTTTCACCAATGAAAACACAAAGATGGGGACTTGCTCTAAGAAAACACCAATGAATCACATCGATTGACTAGAATAAAGCCACTCAATTACATTGGAGTGCTATTATCCATCCACTAGGAAGCCCACGCTCTATATCTTCACCATAAAGTGACCTCCAAGTGTATGCATGTAGCAACAGAGTGCAGAGAGTAGGGCAAAAAATGATATTGTATAATACCACTGCTAAGATATGCCCAATGTAAGATGTAAGATGTTGTCAATGAGTGCCACACACTTGCTTTTATAAAATTCAAGAGGCAAAGAGGGCCCTGCCAAATCCCATCATTCACTGAGTATGCACCAAATGGTTTTCCTGAATTGAAGGGTTAGGCCAAATAAGGCTCTTGTAGACAACTTCAATTAAGATCTCAATTCACGGCCTAGCATTGCCTCGCTTGGTAGCGCGTATGAACTGACATCTTATGGAAGGAATATATTCCTCCCTAAATTTCAAGAATGTATCATGCCTCCAAAAGCTTATAGACAGAAGCTCTGATAAAATCAAACCGGAAGAGTGCGAGGCCCAATGAATCCATGTCCATGGGACCCTAGGGTCAAGAAAAACATGCCATTGACTCTTTGGAGCACTAGAAACTCATGATTGCATAGGGAAGAAAAACAAGACCTGCCTGCTTTCTCTTCTTCTTTTCCTATCCTTGCACCACTTTTTGGGTTTTTGTCTCCCTCCTAGCCAAGAATTCTCAAATTGAATAGAATTTGCTAGAGTAAATCTCCCAACAATGTTATTGACATGCAATCCTTCGATAGTAAAACATGGATGGCCCATGACTCGAGTGCCAATAGCTTGATCAGCTTCCATTTGTACCAATGCAATTATCCTCTCTAGAAACATTGATACTTCATTCGAGCATAGCATATCATCTCCTTTCCTTTTTTATGCCATCTTTAGGCATTGACCAACTTTTGTCACAAACTATTGTATAAGCATCAACGTAAATTTCATGAGATCTGACCATCCCCAATTTTGCAAGTTGTGGAGAGCAATGAGGAATGAGTGAATGGCTACAGCGGGGCGGGGGGCCTACGGGTTAGGAGACTAAAGGTTGGGGGATGGAGGGTGGGGGGGTTGGGGGGATGACGGTATGGGGGAGTCATGGGCTAGGGTGCTGGGGGGATGGTGGGTTGGGGGGACGGCAGGTCGAGGGAATGGCGAGCAGGGGAGCTAGGGGGATAGCAGGATGGGGGATTGGCAGGGGGGAGGGAGAGAGAGAGAGAGAGAGAGAGAGAGAGAGAGAGAGAGAGAGAGAGAGAGAGAGAGAGAGAGAGAGAGAGAGAGAGAGAGAGAGAGAGAGAGAGAGAGAGAGAGAGAGAGAGAGAGAGAGAGAGAGAGAGAGAGAGAGAGAGATGGAGAGAGAGAGAGAGAGAGGGGAAGGGAGAGGGACAGGGACAGGGAAGGAGAGGGAGAGGGAGAGGGAGAGGGAGAGAAAGAGGGAGAGACAGAGAGAGAGAGAGAGAGAGAGAGAGAGAGAGAGAGAGAGAGAGAGAGAGAGAGAGAGAGAGAGAGAGAGAGAGAGAGAGAGAGAGAGAGAGAGAGAGAGAGAGAGAGAGAGAGAGAGAGAGAGAGAGAGAGAGAGAGAAGCCATAGCGAGTTGTGGCATGAGCAAAACTCAGGGGTGCACAAAAGACATGGCATGGGGAGGTGATGATGATGCAGGACTATCAGCGGACTACAGAGCGGGGAGAGAGAGAGAGAGAGAGAGAGAGAGAGAGAGAGAGAGAGAGAGAGAGAGAGAGAGAGAGAGAGAGAGAGAGAGAGAGAGAGAGAGGAAGAAGCTTGCAGAATGGTGGAGTGTGGATGTGCAAGGAGTTTGACAGAGTGGTGGGTTTGGGGGAGGAGAGAGATGTAGGTGCTCTCGGAAGTGCCAAAGTTTTTGATTAGAATGCTTGGTCTTTTGAATCCAAAAACCATCACTAAGAAAGGCAAAAGAGACTAATAGAGGCTAGTGATTGACTACAAGATTGGTGCTAAGAGTGAGGGATCTGATAGTGCGTACAAACTCAGTGCAGATCAAGTAAAGATTAAATACCTATCATGGAGAAGAAGAATGAATACTAGAGAGTGATGAAAGTATGGTTGAGGTTGGGGTGAAGGTATAGTTGAGGTGAGGGAGTGTGGGGTTTGGAGGATGGAGGGATGGCGGAGGGAGAGAGCCCCACAATGTGAATACCAAGTTGGGAATATAAGTGTGATAAGAAGCCATCACAGAATGAGCAATCACTGCATCCCAAGTGAACGAGTCACTATATCCCCAACTAACATGAGAAATGATTGGGCATGGCCTAATACATCATATATTTTTTTCTTGAATCCTCTACTCTACAATAAGCTATGATGGGTGCATTCTCTCACCCAAAGCCACCGAATTGCCACTTTTCATAGTAGAAATCAAATTCTGTTGCTCTAAAGACCCCGATATCAAGTCTTGCACCGTCTCGGTGCAACTCCTCTTTTATTTGCTTACTAAATCAAACCAAATTGAACTACAAGAACTGAAACAAACTAAACAATGGTATACACAATGACTGCATTGGTTCTTTCATTGAGAATTAAATTGAATTTGACTGTATCCTGAAAGTGTTATCCACGGGTTTGGTGTTCTCATAAAAGTCTTCCACTGTGGCCTCTGAGTATTGGCCATAAGTCCTTTTTAATTTCTTCCTCATCTCATCAAATCTTTGTAAAGTCATCGTGTCTTTCTTCCTGATCCTGTTCCTACCAATAGTTTCCATCTTTTTGGATGCTTCTAGGTGTGTACCTACATTCTTTGTCAAAGTAGGAGGAATAATTTGCCCATGAGTCTTTGTCTTCCAATAAAACTGTGCAACTTGAGGCTGCTTCCTTCATGGTTTTTCCTTTGTCCTAACCTCACTACCATGAATATTTGATCTTACCTTAGGAGTATGTCTTCCTCGTACCATAATCCTATTGCTTGTTGGCTTGCTTAGATGATAATCTTGTTTCTCTTCAAACTCCTCATTTTGCGACAATGATTGTTCTTCCTTGACAGTTGCAAGACCAATACTTATCTCATGCTTTAGGATTGGCTCCATTGTCCTTTTTGTAGAGATTTCTAGAAAGAGAACCTCCTTAGGTACAGTAAATTATGCGAGGTGGCTTGGAGTGCCAGCTCATGGTATGCATAGCTTAAAACAACATCCAAATAATTTTTGGCCTTTTCTTGTGCACATGGAGAAAGAACACTAATCCTCTTTCATAAAAATTTGACTAAAACTGTCAAATGCCCACTTGGTGTTCTTTGGCTCTCTTTAGATACCTGCAAAAATTGTTTTTGACACCCTTGCTCTAGAGAAGCAATTAGTTCTTTCAAGAGCTGAATTCGACCTTGTTGCTCGAAACAAGGAGTTAGTTTTCCTTCTATAGAGTTTTCATTTACCTTACATATTTCCAATCTACAACATTCTGCATTCCCCATCATCAAATTTAATAGTGCACCATCTTCTTCAAGTAAAGAAGGCATTACCTGTGGATCTACTGCATATCGAGCTGCCCTTGCATTGTTGCACCCCTCTAAATGTATCTAGAAATTAGAGTTACCTTTTGTGGAGATCCACAACTAGTTCCTTCCCCAATCTGGTAGTGCTTTTGCTTCTCTAAAACAAGGTCTTCCAAAAAGTAGCAGGTAAGATGTGTCCTCTAGTAAGGCAATAACAACAAAATCTAAAGAAAATTGACAACTCTCCACTTTCCCCTCTACCTTCTCAATGATGCCAATTGGTGTAATCTGGTGTTGATCTACTAGTGTGATTGTAAATGGTGCTGTGTTGGTGGGGTTGAGGTCAAGTTTCTTGATTGTGAAATCTAGCATCAAATTGATGCCAGAGCCTCCATCTATAATGAACACCATGCAAGGCTTCATCTCTTATCAAAACTAATAGCCTTGAACTTTGATAGTCAGCCAAGGGTGTCGAGGGAAAGTCAACCATGAGACCATTGATGTTTGGAGGTGGGCTCAGGTAGGAAGAGTGTATAATCTTTAAGAAGTAAAATTTTTAATTCTAAATCCATCTTTATGAGTTGTTACACACTAACCTTATGATGAATAACTTTCAAGATTTCTTCAATGTACATCACTTGTGTGTCTTCCTACAAACTTTCTGGTTGGTCCTTTAGCAAAGTAGTGACCCTCTGATAAGGTCCTTCAATGTCTTGTTTTCCCTTCCAACCAACCTTCTTTTCCTCATCTATATCTTTGAGTGCACTTTGTTCCACCCTCCATGTTACTACTGCTTCTCGAGTTCTAGTCATCAATGGTACTGAAGGAAAAACAACATAGGATTGTGGAGCCATAGCTTCTACTTGTGGGGCGACTGCAATCATGTGAATTGGAGCATGGCAGCTTTTTGGGCAATCTCTATTATAGTAATCCTTAGTATCTTGTCAATTCTGACAAGGAGGCACACCTTTTCGTAGAGAACACCTATTCTGCATATGGCCATACTCAACACAACAATCGCACATCAATGGCCTATTATATCTAGGGCTACTTGGATGATTCTCTTCTCTATTAGGTGCATTCAAAGTACTACATAGTATGAATCCAGAGCTTGAGGGTTAACTTGTTGTTGTGCACCCTTGAGGTAGTAGCACTCTCTAGCTTCATGGTGGCCCTTTCCACAAAATTGAGAGCTTACCTTGTTGTATCTTACCCTTGGTTGAGTTTGCATACAACAGTGCATGGCATGTGTGTATAAAAATGACTCTTTTTGAGGCTTACGGTTATAAATATTTGACTCCACCTTCCTTTTTGGGTTTTCCAAATAAAGTAGAAGTGTCTAAAGAAATGCCTGATAAGATGGATGAAGAACTTGGAAAAATTAAGAAACACATAAAAGAAGCTTAGAAAAGACAAAATAAATTCTACAATTTAAAGAGAAGACCACTTGAATTTCAAATTGATGGTATGGTATTTCTTAAAGTTAATCCTCACCCATCTAACTTGTTGCTAGGGAAGGATCATATACTTTCTCCTCCATACACAGGTCCTTTTAAAGTTTTGAAAAGATTGGATATGCTCCTTATTTGCTAGAATTACCTAAACATTTAAATGTGCATCATATATTTCATGTTAGCTTCCATAAAAGATATGTATCTAATGTTGCTCATGTTTTGCAAGACAAATATAAGGTGAAAGATGATAGCTCTTTTTAGCTTTAACCTCCAAAATTTTTAGATAGGAAGGAAATATTTCTTGGACATAGATCTACAATAGAAAATTTGCTGAAATGGTACTCGTACCCAGTAGAAGATTCAACTTGGGTGAACTTAGACGATTTCCTAACACATTAACCTTCTTTCCAACTCTGAGGATAGAGTTCGTTAAAGGTGGGAAGAATTGTAATAAGCCGCTTTTCTAGTGAAATAATTCATTTTGAACTTTCTAAATCTCATTGTGGGGATAATGCTAAGAATGAATAATTAAGGCATTTTATGCATGTAGCAAAATTTCTGGGATGGCAAGTTTCGTACTCTCTAGACCTTATTCGCATCATGTTTTCTAGTTGAAATTTGAAGGTGAAGATGAAAGAATTAAGAAAAACTCTGTATGACAGAAAGGTAGAGCAAGTATAAGAGAATAAAAGTGTTTGTCTGAAACTTTTTGTGAATCATTTTTAAGTACCTGGTTCAGGGCTCTACATTTAGTTCATTGTAAGAATGCCTTGATTATACTCTCTCTTTAGAATTTTGAAACTTCGAGGGCTCAAAAGTGGCATTTGGAGGTGGATTTGGACCTAGATTGTCTCTAACACTATTGTGCAGATTGAAAAACTGAATAACAGTGTCTCTCACAAGCTTAAGCTAATTCCTCACCATTTGTGAGTTACATAGCTTTGAGAAGTGCCATTTTCCAAAACTTAAAAGAAAAAGGGCTTCTCTAATTCTATTCAAATTTGTGATTTTGTTGCTTATGTCTCCCATGTCTAATGATGGATATTGTCAGAGATGTCCTTTTGGCATTTTTCTTCTATTTTTGATAGGTACACAAAAGAAATCACAATACAATCGCATTGCTTTTTGCGAAAGTTTTGGAAGGACTTGACGTTTTTGAAATTTAGTGGATCCCACACTTCTTTGGGGTGGCGATCAAACTCTCCTACAGGGAGACCTCCGCATCAGCAAAGAAGACACATAGAAATCACACAATTACCTTGTGATTGAGAGTGAGACTGAGAGTGAGAGTGTGAATAAAAGTGCGAGTCTGAATGAGATGGAGATAGCTCAGGGGTGGTCATGAGGTAGAGGGTTTGTCAAGAAGCTATTGTGACCATTGATTCTCATCTACAATATCAAAACTCCTCTTTCTCCAAGTCATATCTTTTCTACTCTTCTGCACTAGATTTTCTCTTATCTTGTGCAATCTCTGTATTTTTCTCTCCTCTGTTATTCTTGAGTGATCAAAAGATTGTGATTGAGGAAATGCTACACTACACACACATACACACACACACACACACACACACACACACACACACATATATATATATATATATATATATATATATATATATATATATATATATATATATATATATATATATATATATATATATATATATATATATATATATATATATATATATATATATATATATATATCAAATCATGATGGAAACAAGGAACAACAGGGGAGAGTTTAGAGAGTATAATACAAAACAAAACTAGCCGAGAATTTTCTAACATCTTCACAAATTAAATCCAAAATTTAGAACTCTCTTCATGATAAGATTGACAATGTCACTAAAACACGCAAGGAATGACCAAAATAGGTCCAATATGAGGGAGCTTTCATGCATGTATTGATTCTTTTGACACAACCTTTAGAATGAGTTTCTTCAAAAATGTGTTTTCTCTAGTTTGATTACGTGTTCCCTATGTTACGTTTTTTAGTAGAATGACCCTATACTCATAAAATTTTCATCGTGTACATTATCTCTTTGGACAGAATTTACTAAGGCATATACCAAAGAAGTGAAGACCAACATGGTAATAGAATGATTTAGCTTAACAAAAACAAAACCTTAATGGTAAACTAATGCGTAAAGCAAAACAAGACAAGACCAACATGGTATTCCCTTCTCAACTTTATGGTAATAGCTTAAGTGTAACTGTAAGCGTTTGAGCATATTGGTTAAGCTAATATCGTTAGGACCGATAGGTTTTCGACCTTATGGTAGGGAAAGCATGTTACATTTTGCTTAAGCATTCCAAGGCCAACATGGGTAGCTATACTCAACACAAACATGGTGTAGCTAAAGCAAGACCAACATCTTCTTGTTGTAGCAAGACCTTAATGGTCATCCCTCCGGGTGGCCCTTTACTTCATGGTTAAGAATAGCGCATGAGCAACATGGTCTTCCCTCCAGGCGTTTTAGGTTTTCTTTAGAACTTAGTGTATAACTCAATAAACTAACTTTGTAAACCTAAAGGTAAAGCTATTACGCTCACAATGATAACATGGTATAGCTTAAGATTCGAAGACCAGCATAGTGTAGCTATGCTCCTTTACTTCATTGTCTTCCCTTCTTGACTACATGGTCTTGTTTTGCACTAAAGTTTACCATGTAGGCTTGAGCTACAAAATGTTTGTCTTGTTTTTCTTAATAATACCATGAAGGGCTTAATAATACCATGAAGTGAATCTTAATAATACCATGTTGGTCTTAATAATACCATTTTAGGCCTAATAATGATATTACCATGAAGCGATTAATAATATCATGAAGGGCTTAATAATATCATATAAGGAATGCTTAAGTGAAAACAAGGCTTAAGCTACATGATGTAGGGCTTACACCTAAGCTAAACCACTTAAGCAAGACAAGACAAGACCATGTTGGTGTAGCTTTGGCAAGACCAATATGGTTAAGCTTAAGCCTTCATTGCTTCACCCCTTCATGACCTTTATGGTCTTCTTTAGCATGTACATGGTGTAGCATAAGCTTTACCTTAATGGTCTTGCATCAATAGAAGGTTCATGCATCACATTTGTGTCGCAAGTATCTGATATTTGGCCATAATAGTGTAATACAAACAATGAGAAACAATGCCTCCAAGAGAGACAAGTTACTGCCTTCACTAAGTATTCACGTAGAGAAATCTTCTCACTCATGGAATTGTTTATCTTAGAGTATGTAGATATTTAAGGGAAACTTTGAGAGAATTTTAGGAGACATGGATAACTTTCTAAGAAAATCAATTAAGAAATGAGTAATATTTCACAATAGAACTCTTCTTAACACATATAGCTATGTAGCTCATACACATGAAAATGTGTGAGCTAGATATGGCTACATATTTTCTTATTGAATCACATATTTTCTTATTGAACGTGATTTCTTTTGCTTAATGTCTTTCTCATTGTTTCTCGAGTGGCATCCATGCAATGGTCCCATCATGCACTAAGGTTGAAGCTTGACCTTCAAGATCAACTACATAACACGAAATAAAGTGTTATGTGAACAAACAATCGACACAATTCAAAAGGAACTAAATCATTTTCATGTTTTAAATGCTATATTTGTTACAATTATGTGTTGCTCGAGTAGATTTAATGTGAACCTTTTCCCTATACATGGGCACTTTTTACGCTATTGCTGGCTAGAGGTTTTTTCCCCATGTTACCACATACATGATTCACTCATATGTGGTGGTACTTTGTACTTAGGGATATTATTGAGCTCTTATTTCAGTTCAGTTCATAGTCAATAGAGAGAGCTATTCCAACCATCATCTTCTCTATGTGTCTTGTTGCATTTGTGCTCCTTGTGTATGCTTCTCCTGTGTCTCTCCAACTTATACACACATCGAACAGTGGTATCAGAGGCGGTTTAGCTCTTTGTGAAGTCAGAAATTGCCATCAGAGTGATGGTTTTTGAGCTCAAATTTCAGCATTCATTTGGGCTTTCGTCAAAGTGAAGATTTTATCACATTTATATTCTTTTGTGAAATGGCATGCAACAATGACTTGTTTGGCATGCTACAACTTTGTAACATAGTGGCAGATGTAGATCGAAGACCCACAAGTTCTTCTAGTTCATAGTCTACTATCACAGATGGAGCTTCTTCTTTGAGTACAGTGGTTTCTCCTTCTCCTCCTACATAGGAGCAGCTTAGATGGGATGGAAAATATGCTCAAGCTCATGCTTTGATTGTGCTTTTAGTGAAGTTTCATATAGCTTCTTCTTTGAGTACAGTGGTTTCTCCTTCTCCACCTACACAGGAGTAGCTTAGATGGGATGGAAAATATGCTCAAGCTCATGCTTTGATTGTGCTTTTAGTGAAGTGTCATATAGTTCCACATATTCGGTCATGTTCTACATTGAGAAAAGAATGGGACACTCTTGCCTTTTTGATTTTGAAGATAATACATTGAGCCAATTTGGAGTAAAGAGCATCAAAGCACTCAGTGGTCAAACTCTACAGAGGTCCTAAAATATCGCAGGTAATTATTTGATTGCTAAATTGATTGCTCTGTGTATAGTGCATCATTTTAAGTGATTCCACTTGGAATCATTAGCTCATTAAGCTAATTTGATATATCCAAAAGACATAACAAGCAGCAAGTGTGTCAACAAAAATAGATGGTTTTCATTGATCCTTCAACTTGGAAGTAGTCTATTTTGATTCAATCATTTCTCACATCATTCCCAAAGCACATAGGCACTTGTATAGTGTCATTGGAAAGCTAATAGGGCCCACAACTCAACTCAGAAGCTACAAGTGGTTGGTACAAAGAAAAATTTGGTAGTACCTACTCATTTCTTGGAGTCTCCATCCATCTTTCCCAAGAGTGGTATCAGAGCAAAGCTTAGGTAAAATGGGAGATGGTTTTCCTTCTTTCATTGATAAATTGAACAGGAACAACTATCAAGCATGGTCATTGAGGATGAAGGCATACTTACAAGGAAGGAGCCTTTATGGATACATCTCAGGAGATGAAGAGATGCCCATGTTCAGAAGCAAAGGACAACCTACAAGAGAGGATCATGAAAGTCTCAACACGGTGTGCCAAGAATGCATTAGCAAGGTCTTACTTAATTAACTCAATTCTGATTTTCTTCTTCCACATATCAAGAGCTTTAAGACATCCCAAGAGACTTGGGAAACATTGTCTTCATATTTCTCTTCCAACATGACTAGGAAAAACCAATTGTGGATTGAGTCAACCACTCAAAGAGAGCAACCGAAGCAAGGCATCTCAGAGTATGTGACCAAAGTCAAAGATGTAGCTGATCAATTGACAAGCATAGGAGAAAAACTTGAAGAGGAGCAGATTGTAAGACAACTAATCAATGGTATTAAAGCTGATGACAAATGGGAGAGCTTCACAATTGCCATGGACTTGTACATGGACATGCAGATTCCAGACTCTAACACAGAGTACTACTCATTAGTTTTGAGTAAGAAGTGTGAACCACCTTTTAGATACATTGAGTGGGATACTCACATGAGTGCCAAGTGGCACTCATGTGAGAGGCCACGAGAAATTTCACCTTGTCGATAATAAGTGAGAGTAGAGTATATGAGATGTGAAAACGCGACTAGGTGGCAAGAAATAGACTTGGAACTCCATGTATCACGGTGTATGATAGTGTTTGACCTCGGGATTTGGAGTAGAAGACTTAAAAATGGAGGACTTCATTGGGAGAGCTACCCAACACTACCTTACCGCTCTCATGGGGCAACTATTTACCCATGAAGCCAAGCTCAACAAGAATGGAGATTTATCAAGAGCTAATAGCTCTTCTACCCTATACACTGATAAAAGTAAGTCCAAAGAGAAAGGGAAGAACAAGATGATTGAGGATGAAGGAACTACCTCCCAAGCCAACTATGCAGGGAGAGGTAGAACCACAAGTAGAAGGGGCAAAGGAGGTAAGCAAGGTAGGGGGAGATCTTATAACTCCTCACCATGTAATATTCAGTGTGTGTGGATTGTCGAATCATACTACAGATGAGTGCTACAAGGACTTCAAGAATCAGAGAGGTAGAGGTTATCAAAGAGGTGGATACACACAATCAAGATGGAGGTTCAACCACCATCAAGGATACAATAAAAAATACAACAACAACTACAATAGAAACTACCAAGGAGGCTACAAATCAAGGATAGATTACAACATCTACACAAAGGATCAAGAAGATTCTCTTTTGATTATGAATATGACTTTAAAACCAGGTATAAATGATGACCATCTCTTCTACATTGACTCAGGATGCTCAAACTATGTGGCCGGCAATGTAGCTCTTCTCTCTCACCTTGAGGAACCAAAGGGTAAACATCAGGTACAAATAGGTGATGACACCAAGCACTCAGTGATTAAAGTAGGAAATGTTAAGACCTCTAACTGAAATAGAAATGTGTTGAGTAGGGTTCTATATGTACCAAGAATTACCAAGAATTTGATGAGTGTGGGACAAATTGTGGAAAAAGGTTTGCACGTCAAGTTCAACCAACATGGAGCATTTTTGGAGGATCCCCAACATGGATTCAAGAGAATTGCCAAAGGAGGAAAGATAGGTAGATTATTCACTTTTGAACTTGAGGATACAAAGAATATTGCACTTTATAGTTACAAAGATCGAACACTATGAGAGCTTGAAATTTGGCATAAGAGATTAGGGAATATTGTTGAGAGAACTTTAAAGAAAATATGTAGAGACCAATGTGTGCTTGGGATACCTAATGTATCCAAGCAACATATGATTTATAAATGTAGTGCTTGTCAGTTTGGAAAATCCCATAGGTTACTCTTCTCAAGGAAAGGCTACATGCATGAGGAGTACTTAGAGCTTCTCCATGGAGATGTATGGGGCCCAAGTAAGGATTCCTCAATTTCTAGATCAAGGTATTATGTATCTTTCATTGTTGAATTCACTAGGTGGACTCTAGTGTACTTTATGAAGCACAAAGATGAAGTATTTAGTTGCTTTAAAAAGTATATTTCACTTGTTGAGAACCAAACAGGGAGAAGCCTCAAGAGAATAAGGTCAGATGGAGGAGGTGAGTACTTCTCAAATGAGTTTGATGCATTCTTTTAGGATAGAGGAATCAAGAGAGAAATTACAACAAAGTGTACCCCTGAACAAAATAGGGTGGCAGAGAGAAGAAATAGACTAATTGTTGAAACAACTAGGTCAATGTTAAATGAAAAAAAAAATACCTAACTATTTGTGGGTAGAGAGCGTATCTACTACCACTTATCTTGTAAACAAGTTGCCATCCAAATCGCTTGATGGGATGACCCCATATGAAGCATGGCATGGTAGCTGACCCTCACGTGATCATTGCAGGATCATTGGATGTGTTTCTTATGTGCATATCCCTTCTCAAATAAGAGGTAAGCTAGACCCTAAGGCAGAAAAGTGCATCTTCATAGGGTATGAATTAAATCAGAAAGGTTACAGGTTCTACAATCCTTCCAACAAAGGATTTATGGTCAGTAGCGATGTTGTCTTTGACAAGAATGACTCTTGGTTTGAAAGTGAATGTAGGAAAGTAAAAATACCTTATGACTTGGAAGAAGGCTTTCCATGCCTCACTAAGGAGGAGCCTAATCAAATTGAAGACATCAACTTAGATGACCAGGACATCATCAAATTAGAAGAAGTCAAGTCATGGAAGTCGAAAGGGAAAGTCAAGATGAAGAAGTTGGAGGATATACCTGAATCATCCAACCATGCAATCAAAAGATCACAAAGGGAAAGACGTCCTATCATTTATAGAGTCTTTTCTTAGTCATACAAACACATAAGTACTTTGAATTGATAGGATCATCTGCGTCCTATAGCGTTTAGATTTTGAATAAGCTTCAATACCTCGTTCTAAGCAAGCCCGTGCTTGGTTAAGTATTTTCTCAAAAGTTTGACTAGCCATACCTCACGTTCTCTTTTGTTTGTCAAGGACATAGTTCGCTATCATTATTGAGTAGACTTCCCTTTTCATATTGTATTCATTTCTTATTATTTTTGGGTGGATTCAAAGCTAATCTAGTCGTCTAAATTTTGCTTGAAGGTTAACTCTAAACTCTACATATTATCAGAGAATTAAGTCTCAAGTGAGCACTAGTCTAAATGTCCATGTATATTGAAGGTAATGGGTAGCTTGTCTTGTGGGCATTGGTTCTGATAGTAGAAGCAATCATTTTGAGTGTGAAAACTTGAGCTATGCATGTACTATTGTCTATGTAGATTTCCAAAAAAGCAATATAGGTCATTCCATAAAAATGTAGAGAACCATTCATTTGATGCAACATAGCTATTGGTGAACATATATGTGGGGCAATTCATGACTCAAGATACATAGAAAACGTGTATATTCTCCCATAAATGGAATCAAAGACATTTGAACACACAGATACATTCGAAGATCATTGCAAGAAGCTATTAAAGGACTTTATCTAGTCTACATGTATCTCCAAGTTCGTAGTCAATATAAACAAATATCAATTGTTTCACGTCTATTTTTATCCGTTATGTGTGAAACGTTATATATATATATATATATATATATATATATATATATATATATATATATATATATATATATATATATATATATATATATATATATATGTATATTAGCTCGAACATTAATGTATTCTTGTAGTTATGTAGTTAAGATATATGTTTGTTTCTTACAAAGGAAGTGAACTTTATAGAATAGTACTCCATTACAACATCAATGTCGAGTGGTTCCTAAATAGGTTTTCTTGTAAGACTGACGGCAAAGCGCTCAAGTATACCTTGCATTATAAAGTTTCAATGTATGTCCCCGATTGGAAGTTGAATTCGCCTTTGAATATTGGAACATCTTTTTATACGTAAGTACTCAATGTTGTATGTATTTTCCTATGTATAGCCGCATGCGAGAAAAGGGAGTTCACGAGTAAGACACCCACGATTACGTACGAAGATGACAGTTAATGATGATATGATTTCTATACTAGCGTACGAGGAGCTTAAAAGGTTGGAAAGAGTAGATGAAGTAGAACGCGAGGTAAAACTACAACACAAAAAGAGCGAGGAAATCGATGTGCGATTGGAATTGTGTTGACCGCATTGATGATTTAAACGTAAACCACTATGGACTTTGTCATGTGTATTTTTGTTTGCATCTTACAAATCAAATGAACGTTAAGGATCAATGTGTAGTGGTCCCTAAATAATTTTCCATCGTACACTTATGGAAAAGCGTTCAAGTATACCTGGCGTTAAAGAGTTTCAACACACGTTCCGGTCTTAATGTGAAATTCGTCTTTGTATATGGTCACATGTATTGAAAGATGTTAGTATGTAGTCTGCTCACTTATGATTGCGCACCAAAGCGAGAGTCAATAAAGTTAGTTTCTATATTGGCATATGAGAAAACTAATGGAGATGGGCACGTGATTTCAAGTTAAAGACGAAAAAGGGCACGTGGGAGAGTCGGAGAGTTAATCACAGAATGGAAAATCATGAGACAACAGAAGATGAAATGCATGCTCACGTGAATGCGGGTTGTTTCGTTAACACTACGTTTAATTATGAGATAGCTTCTGTCTTCGGCTCCTTGTCCTCTACGTTCAATTTGAGAGTTTCTCTTTTTTATTTCTTTTCTTCTCTCAAAGTCAGCGAATCAGGTGGTATCATACTGCTCGCACAATCTACAAAGCCGGCATCCAATCTTCTCTTTCTTCCATAGCTTGTACTTTGGTACAAGTTTGATGGCCATGAGGCTCGTTCATACGCTTCTTTTGAAGGAACTCATCAATGGCGTCTCTCGGCTGTTCAACAGAATACGGCTGACAATGGTCGGCGGCCTATGGAATAACATTTTAACTAGATCGTTAATAACTCAAGGATCTACGATTATACAACCAAAAAGAGGGAGGGAAAGAAAAATCTTTGTGGAAATAAGGCAACAGAATAAATTGCTGAAAAATACAGGCTAAACACTAGTTTCGACCAAATCAGGACATTAAGGTGTTCCTTCTTCACAAAATTTTCAGGAAATCATACAGCTTCTTTAAAGAAAATCTGAGAAAACTCGTTTACATATGTATTATATATATATATATATATATATATATATATATATATATATATATATATATATATATATATATATATATATATATATATATATATAATGTGGATCCAATGATATTTTTCTATTCATATTAGTAGCCTTTTGGATATCATCATCGTTAACATGATAAGATTTCTTAATCAAATGTTATATTATACCCAAAGAACTCATTGTATAAAGGAAAGAAAAAAACTAATATGGATTGAGATCATTTCAAGTGGAATGATCATCACTATTTGCTTTTTAGAATCTAAAAATCAAAACTAAATCAATAAGGAAAACGGTACAACAGAGTTTCGAGAAGATATAAACGAAGCGAATAGATTGATTCTCCCCTTCTTGGTGGACCCATTATCTTTATAGTTTTTGCCCTTGATTTCTTCTTCTCTTATCAAGGAAAGGTATTCCTCAACGGGTAAGTCTTTATGGCAGTTTGTCAAGTTGATCATGCTTATCTCTTTCTAAATATTTTTTTAAAACTTGACCTAAAATAGCTTTCTAGAGCGATAATAGGCAGCCTATTGCATCAACTAGGATAGCGTAGTGCGAAGAAAATTAAACTTTCATCCGAGGAACTCTTTGTATCAAGTTACAAACCTTTTAAGTATTCGCATATGTGTTGAAGTTATGGATGATGTTCTTGCCCTTTGGTGAGAAATCTCTCACATCATGGACAGGATTTAATAAACCTTTCATCTCTAGCATTTCGCACATCATGGATAGGATTTAATTAACCTTTGATCTCTAGCATTTGTTTAGATAACTCTTTGTAGAATCAACCAAAGGCGAACAACCTTTTTCAAGGAAATGAACGTATATCCAATAAACTGAAACTTTGGATACCAACAAAGAAAAAAAACTAAAAACAGCAATCATGGTTAAGGGTGACATGGATATCACTTCTTATTTAATAAGGCTAGAGATATCTTCAACGTTGTTGTGGTTGATCTGCAAAACACCTTTTGTGCAGGGAACATTAATGTATGAAAGTAACCTTTGGTCCTCTATATCCTAGTTTTTCATTCTTCTTTTGAACAAGAACCAATATTCACTGTAAAATTTGAGTTTCTTATCTATCTCATACGCAATGAACCTTTTAGATAGATGATGTAATTAAATTCCTTACATGCAAATAGATACACCATATCGTCCACTTACACCATTAAAGACATTGAAGTTTATTACTCGACGAATTATGACATTCAAGATAATCACCAGTCTTATTCCCTTATCATGTAAAATTTCTGTGGAATCACAAATTTCTAAGGCTATATTACAATGCTAATTACGCCCTCACGGGTTCTGTGTAGAAAAATGTGTGCAAGTGAGATCCAAAGATTCCTTATACACTTTTATTCACAAGAATGGTACATATGCTTGAAAAGGGAAGTTTTTTGACACTCGCCCAGCGATTCCTTTAGAATTGCAAAAGTTTCTTGTTCAATGTGACCATTTATTTTTTTTCAAAGGGTTGAACTCTCCAATTATATTATTGCCAAATTTAAAGCTTGAAATCTAATACTGTAATGCACGTACCTCCATTTTGAACAACCATACTTGGTTCTTCCCATCATTCGTAACTTTATTTAACATGAGGACATCAAAATAATATAAATTTTTTGAGCCTTAGCTTTTATTTCAGTCGTTTACTATTCCTTGGAATAACAGTCAATTGAAATATACACTTTAAATGAAATACTCATTTCCCGTGACATTTCTTGCACATTGGAACCTATTCGTGCATGCACTTGTGTGGTTCGTTTGTCAAATTGGAAGACATACATTTATTGTAGGAAATGGAGATAATGCATTCAATATTAAAGTAAATAAACATGCTATTTCTTTGTGTATGTATGTGTGAGGTTTGTAGGTTTTTGGGCACGTGTGTGTACGTATAGTGGTATCATATAGATTATAATAAAGTGGGAATGTAACATAGAAATTGTGAGAGAGTCGTGATCGAATAGGGCATCAACGTGATCGAATAGGGCGGGCCCTTCATTGCGCTACTCTTTTTTTTTTCCTCTTTCCGGTTTGTCACGGGAAGCGTGCAAATGGAGGAAGACTAGCAAAGAATATGCTACAATAGTGAAAATGAATAACTCAGAAGAAATTGTAGGCTATTCTTCGGTCCATTGAATATTCCAACCTTTATTCCTTTCGAAGTGGCTCAGCACTTTATTCATGGTACGAGCTTAGAAAAGTGTAACATCGATCATTTTGTTTTTTCGCGGATCTTCTGTCTATACGAACACACCAACATAACTTACTGAGTGTAACTTTGCGTATCTAATTGCATGTTTTATATCACTGCAAGGAACCCACTCAAATAAAAATATTTTAGAAAGGTAGACTTTATGAGTAAGCTACGGACGCATATCCAAACTACAGAAATCCAGCTAAACATGGACGTGACATAACCAAACTAAACTGAATTGAACTATCATGCGTGCATATAGATAATAAGCGAAGATGTCAGTTATGGATCGTTTTCGTGAACGTAATCAACTGACGGCATTGCATGTGTAACAAAATTATATAGATGTTAATACTAACATGCGGAGAAAATCATCAATATTTATAATGCCAAGTTCTAAGTCATGATCTGTTAGATTAGGATGTCATCAAACCTATCTCATCCATCAAATATTAACATACGTTGAGAAAAACGGCGAAAATTAGAGGTCTACGCTTTTAGAAACGTTGCAAAAAGCACTTCCAAATAACATACTAATATACACATAAGATATGACATATACGATGACTTAGAGTGCAAGGACCGAAGAAAACATACAATGCACAATGCAAACCACGCGTTGAAGTTGTACTGCACTGCTATATCATTCAAAAGCTCGAATGTTTGGAGTACGCTGTAAAGATATATCTGAACTACATCAATATCTCCGGAAAAAGTCTGAACCAAAAGGACCATAGTTTCAAGATGCGTGCATTTATACCAATTCTGCTTCTCGAGTGATTGCATAATTCACGTACTCACGTCTAAAAGTAGGAACACTTCTAAGTGGCAGATTTCAAAATTCAAATTTATTTTATGACTATAAGAACACATGACTTTTAGTCGGAGGTAGAATGTAGAGTAACAGGATTCATTGTGCTTCATGTTTGTGGCTACACTATGTCCACATGTTTATGAGTAAGCCCACATCATCTCCCTTGTATCATACTTTCATAATGATGTACATTTGTTTCATTTAGTGCAAGTCATTCTTTGTGTATTGTTGTCTATTGCAAAGTCTTCATTTCAGTGACATTGATCAATCAAGTTCTCGATGTATACTTATCCTTTGGATATGATTCAACTTTCGATAGATAGCATGATAAGTATACTTTCTAATATCAATTGTTATATCTCGCTCATTAGATTGTGGGATAATTTCTCTCGACGCAACCTATGTCTACTAACTGTGATCTTCCTAAAAAGTCGAGATTACACACCCAACTTCTTAATATCATTTCTCATCATATGCTTATCGTAAATTAGTGAAATCACTTCTTATAGTGTGCTAAGGTCTTCATTTATTTATGCCTAAAGGCTCTCAAGTCAATTGTTATGAATGAGTGAGCACTGAGTATTTTATTGAGAGGAACCCAGTCCATAAATAGCAACTTTTTGGAGCCCTTCAAATAGGAAAGTTATCTGTTTTGCAATAAACAGTTTGGAGTGATGTTTGAGGGTACATGGTAAGTCCAATTGCATACTTGGGAATTTAAAGATGTCTACTAATGTACTCTAAAGCTACATTGGCGGGTGTAGATAGGATTTTTGCAACACCACCTCATCTTTGGAGTGTATCGAACCATGTCCTCACAATGGTATCAGAGCTATCATCAACGCAACATGGAAGATGGATTCCCATCATCTATTGACAAATTGGATCGAGGTAATTACTTTTTTGGGTCACTTAGAATGGAAGCATATATTCAACATAGAAATCTCTATGATTACATATCTGGAGATGAGAATATGTCAATAATTAGAAGCAAAGTTCAACCTACTCAAGAAGAACAAGACAAAGCAACAACATGGTGCTGAAAGGATTCTTTATCCAGGTCTTACATTCTCAACTCAGTTTCTAATTTCTTAATTGCACATATTAGAATTTTTAAGACATCACAAGAGACATGGAATGCTCTTGAAGCATTCTCCTCTTCAAGCACTAGAGCAAGGAAGAATCAACCCTGGATGGAATTCACCACACTCAAGAAGATGCCCAAGCAAAGTGTGACTGTCACCAAAACAAAGGACCTAACTCACGAACTTGGAAGAATTGGAGAATTCATTGATGAGGAGCAGGTTGTGAGACACTTGATCAATGGAATGAAGGTAGATGATAAATAGGAAGCCTTCACCAAAGAAATGGACCTATACATGGATATGCAAGTACTTGATTTCAACACTCTCATGTGGAAACTATTCACTCATCAAGCCAAGCCTATGAAGAATAATGAAAACTCAAAAGCTAACTGATCCTCTACCCTATACATTGATAGCAATAAGAGTAATGATAGCAAAGGCAAAGGCAAAAGATCTAATGCTGAAGCTAGTACGTCTGAAGAAAATTTTACAGGAAGAAGTAGAGTTACAAGAGGAAGAGGCAAAGGAGGTAGATAGGGCAAGGGGAGATTCGAAAGTTCTTCTCCCTTTGCCATATGTGGCTTGACTAACCATACAACTAAGAATTGTTTGAAGAATCCTACAAATCAAAGAGGAAGAGGCTTCAATAGAAGATGAAGATCAAATAACTTCAATGGATGAAACCTTAACTTCAACAAGACAAATAATGAAGGAGGATATAGATAAAGAAGCGATTACAACAATTACACTCAATAGTAGAAACAAGAGGGCTCGCTTCTATTAATGAACATGACCATGAAGCAAGGTAAAGGAGATGACATGTGTCCTATATTGATTCTGGTTGTTCCAATCATGTAGCACGGAATGTGGCTCTACTATAAGACTTGAAAGATCCAAGGAATAGACATGAATTTCAAACTAGAGATGACACTAGAAACGCAGTTGAAAAAATTGGAAATGTGAAGACTCCATATGGAAATATGAATCTACTCAATAAGGTATTATATGGACCCACTATAACTAAGAATTGGATAAGTTTTGGACTAATTTTACAGAAAGGATTGCATGTAAGATTCACAAGGAATGGAAAATTTGTTAAAGATCCTCAATAAGGATTCAAGAGAACTTCTAAGGGATAAAAGTCAAGTAGACTCTTTACATGTGAATTTAAAAATACTAGAAATATAGCGATATTCAAATATGGAGGAAAAACCTTATCAGAATAAGAGATGTGGCACAAAAGATTGGCTCACATTGGTGAAATAAGCTTGAAGAAAGTATGCAAGGATCAAAGTGTGCTTGGCCTACCTAGTAATCCAAGCAACATTTGATATACAAGTGTAGTGCTTTTCAATTTAGGAAGTGACATAGAAAATTCTTTATGAAGAAAGGCTACATCCATGGTGACCTATTGGAGCTATTCCACACATATGTTTGGGGACATAGCAAGGAGCCATTGATTTCACGATCTAGGTACTATGTATCTTTCATTGATGATTGTACTAGGTGGATCATAATATATTTTATGAAGCACAAGGATGAATTATTCAATTGATTCAAGAAATTTCTTGCTCTTATTGGAAATCAAACCACAAAAACATTAAGGAGCCTAAGGTCATATGGAGGGGGAGAATATTTCGCCCATGATTTTGATGCCTATCTAAAAGATAGATGCATTAAAGTAGAGATCACAACCAAGTACACTCAAGAGCAAAATGGAGTAGTAGAGAGAAGGGATAGGGCCATAGTTGAAGCTACAAGGTCCATGCTTAATGAGAAAAAAGTACCCAATTGAAATATCGGGCGCAACTTTTCTTCATTTCTGGAAAACTTTACATCTAAGTGATGAGAGAGATCTTACTCACTTCTAAAGTGTCTAATGACTCATAAAACTACTAATTTCTCTATTCACATACTCTCCCATATTTGAACCGACATTTTTACTTTTATATATAGGAAAATATGTACAAGCTCATAACCATACAAAGGTATAAGTGAGCTATCTTCTAAACTAATGTACATATGTATACACATCTTCAATCTCTGAACATATACCTTCTTCATGCTTCATATTTTGATCTTTTCTTCAATCCTTGACTTCAAAACTTCAATTGTTGATTGCCTTGCACCAACAACTCCCCCTCAATCATCAATTGAGGTTTTCTCTATCTTCTTTATACCTGCCATGTCTTTGAATCTCTGTAGCTTTGGTCCATACAAGCGTTCTGTTAGCATATGAGCTATCTAATCTTTTGTTGAAGTATGTATGACTTCAATATCTTTATCCATCATCTTCTCTCTTAGAAAGTGATACTGAATCTCAATATGTTTGGTCCTAGCATAAAAAACAGGATTAGCAACTAAATACAATGAACTCATGTTATCTCCATAAATAGTGGGTGTACTCTGAATAATGTCAAAACTCTTCATGAGAGTCTTTAGACATATGATTACCTTTGTAGATTCAACAATACCTTTATACTTTGCTTCTGTAGATGATAAAGCAACTATGTGTTGCTTCTTAGAACACCAAGAGATTAGCTTATCTCCCACATAACACAAGTATCCATAAGTTGATCTCCTATCATCACGATTACCTACCCAATCTGTATCACTATAAATCTTGATGTTTGTATCTGATGTAGACCATAATACAAATGTTCTTTGAGTGAACCCTTAATGTATCTCAACACCCTTTGTCCTACAACCCAATGTTCTTTCCTATGACAATGCATGAATTGAGATAATACTCCAACTGCATATGGCAAATCAGGCCTAGTTAATGTAGCATAGATCAGACTACCAACCAAACTTTTATATAGCTTCATGTCCTTGAATTCTTCTCCTCCATATCTGCTCAATTTGTGATTCAACTCCATTGGAGTAGGTGTTATCTTGCAATCATTCATCTTAAACTTGATCAACAAGATTTTCAAATACCTTTCTTGAGTTACATACACTCCATGTTGAGTGTATGAGATCTCCATGCCCAAGAAATATGACAAATCTCCCAAGCCACTAATCTTGAACTCTTTCTTCATTTTCTTCTTTAGGCTTTGAATGCCTTTCTCATCTGTACCTGTAAGAATTATATCATCAATATATATGCACATGCAAACAAACCCATCATCACTTGCTTTAACAAGCAAGCTACTATCTGCTTTAGATACTTGAAAACCAAGTTCCTTGAAGAACTTCACAAGACTATAATTCCATGCCCTTGGGGCCTGCTTCAAACCATAAAAAGCTCTCTTGAGCTTACATACATAATCTGGATACCTTCATCTCTGAATCCTTGTGGTTGCTCCATGAAAACATCATCTCAAATGTAACCATTTAGAAAATCATTCTTCACATCTAATTGACATAATTTCCAACCTTTACATGCAGCAATGGTTATGAGTGTTCAAATGGTTGTCATCTTTGCCATAGGACTATAGGTCTCATCATAATCTATTCCATATGTCTCAGCAAACCCTTTCACAACGAGTCTAGCTTTATATCTAAACACACTTCCATCTGCATACCTCTTTGTCTTGTAGACCCATTTGCATCCAATGATCTTCTGGCTATTTGGTTTAGGAACCAAATCCCAAGTCTCATTCTCCATCAATGCGTCATACTCTTCTTGCATAGCTTTCTCCCAATTTCCCTTACCTTTTGCCTCCTCATATGTAGAAGGATCTTCATCTGCCTTTATCATATAAGCATGATCTTTGGTAGCCAAAAAGGAAGTGTCATAGCTATACCTTGTAGGTTGCCATTTGTGTTTTGATGACATTCTGAGGTCTCCACTTCTTGAGCTTTATGGTTCATCACATTGTGGATCAAACCTTGGAAGTTCTTCAACTTCAACGTGTACTTCATTGTTCTCCTCTTCATCAAATATGTGAACCATTGATTTACCTTTCTTTTGATTCACTACTTCTTCATCACCTACATGAATGTTGATTGTACCTACATACCAAGTTTCTTGCTCATCAAATGTAACATCCTTTGATAGAAGGAATTGTTTTTTGGATGGACTCCACAACCTATATCCCATCTGCTTATCGTGATATCCAATGAACACATACTTTTCAGCTTTAGGTTCCAATTTGTGCCTCAATTGAGATGGCACATATGCATATTCCAAACATCCAAATACTTTGCAATGATCTAGAGTAGGTCTCTTACCCCACCGTGCCTCATATGGTGTCATACCCTACAAAGCTTTACATGGTAACCTATTGACCAAATATGTGGCTATATTTATAGCCTCAACCCACAAATAATTTCGGTAACTTTTCTCCTTCATCATGGATCTTGCAAACTCAACAAGAGTTCTATTCCTCCTTTCTGCTACACCATTTTGTTGAGGAGAGTATATGCAAGTAACTTCTGTTTATACCTGCATTCCACAAGTAATCACCAAACTCATTAGAAAAATACTCTCCCCCTCCATCTCACCTTAGTCTCTTCAATTTTCGACCTATAATTCTCTCTGCGTACATATGATAATGTTTGAATGTATTGAATACCTTTGACTTATCTTTGATCACATAGATAGTGATCCATCTGGTAGCATCATCAACATAAATCACATAATACCTTGAACCATTAATACTGAAATCCTTTGATGGTCCCCACACATCTGTGTGCACCAATTCAAGCTTCTCTGAATACATAAAACCATGCTTGGAATAAAATTTCTTATGAGCCTTACCTAATTGACATGCTTCACATCTGTATGTCATATGTTGACCTGCAACATTAGGCAATCCAAGCACTCAACCATTGTTAACCATATCTTTAATTCCTCTTTCATTAAAATGTCCAAGTCTTTTGTGCGAAAGATCTAACTCTAAGATCTTATGCCCTCCATAGGTCAAGAAGGCATGACGAATGTTACCTTGAATCTTCAATGTGAACAATCTTCCTTCTTTCTTCCCTGAAACAATTTTTTTATACCCATTTCTAGGGTCTTCCACAAAGACTCCTTCATTAGTGAACCTAATTTCATAACCTTCTTCAACAATTTGTCCTACCCTTAACAAATTCTTTGGAATTGTAGGAACATACAAAACCTTACTCAAGAGAGTACTTCCATCCTTGGCCTTCACTGATCCAATTGACTTCACATTATGCTTTGTATTATCACCTATCTGAACTACATGATTAGTAACCTTATTCTCCAAGTCACTCATCAAAACTATGTCGCCACTCAGGTGATTACTACACCTTGAGTCAATGTAGAAGACTCTTTGGTCTTCACTTTGCCTTTCATAAGTTGCATTCATTATCAATGTTGAATCCTCCTTCTAATATGAAGCATAATTGTAGTAGGTATTGTTGTATTGTTGGCTTTGGAATCCTCTACCTACATTTCTTCCAAAATAGCCTCTACTACCTCTACCTCTGATATTACCTCTTTGATTTCTACCACCCCTTCCTCTTGAATTAAAGTTCTAATTATATCCACCATTATTCTGAGTATTATGCCAACAATCATTTGCTAAATGATTTCTCTTACCACAAATCCAGCAAGTTTTGACTCCATCTTTATTGCTTCTACCTCTTCCTCTACCTTTGCCACCTCCTCTTCCTCTACCTTTGCCACCTCCTCTTCCTCTTAGGAAGTTAGCTTGGCTAGTTGTACCTTCATCTTCATTTCTTTGTTGCTTCCCTTTGCTATTCTTCTTGTTATCCTTTGAATACATGGCTTGACCTGCACTTTTATCACCATCACCTTTGACATCCTACTCAAAGGTTAGCATGTGTCCTAGCAACTGATTCAAATTAGAAGTAGAATGATCCAGTGATAATTCAGTAGACAAAATGAATGGCTTCCATTTGTCATCACCTCTCAAACCTATGAGAATTTGCCTTACCAATTTATCCTCCTCAATATCTTCATCAACTGCTCCTAATGCATCTGCAATGTCCTTCATCCTTGTTACATAATCTGAGATAGATTGAGAGGCCTTCTTCTTGAATGTGGTAAACTCTGCCCACAAGGATGCCTTCCTTCACTTTGTGGTGTTTTGGAAATGCTCCTCCAAAGCATTCCATATATCATTTGCACTTTCAAGAACTCTAATGTGAGGTAGCAAGTAGTCATTAACTCCCATGTAGATAATGCTCCTGGCTTGAGCATCTCTCTTCATCCAAATCTTCAAGTCTGATAGTTCTTCCCTAGTAGGAACACTAGGATCTCTGAACTGAGGCTTTTCTTCTTCACCTGTGATATATCCTATCAAGTCTTTGCTCATAAGATTAGCTTCCATCCTCATTGACCATGTTGGATAGTTCTCTCTATCCAATTTCTCTATCTGAAGAGAATCTCTCATCCTTTCTTCACCTGTGTATTACATCCTTCAATCTTTATGAGGAATAAGGTTACCTTTATTTTGAATCAAGTTCATTTTGTCTTCCTTGATATCGTCTGATCTCCTTCTCAAGCTTTACTTACAAGCTTTCACTTTTTGTATCTTCAAATGTTGAATTCTTTATGACTACAACAATCAGGGTCCTCCTTTCTTCAATCTTGATGCTTCCTACTCTCATACCACTGATGGAGAGTGTTAATCTCCAAAAGAACAAGCTACTCTTGAAGTTAGAGCACCTTTACCAATTTGAAGGATCAATGATCAATTATCAAAATCTTGAACAAACTGTGAAGAAGATGACTACATAGAAAGTCTGTTGCACATAACTCACTCATTGACTTATCAAATGTGTAAAGTTTTTTATAAACCTTTGCAGAAGGTGTTGCCTATACTTTTCACACCTCCTCCAAGATAAATCATCTCAAAAGAGTCAGTAGATCTTGAGAAATGATCTTAACAAGTCACCTATGTCTAAAACTATAGTTCTTTACAGTCGACTTTGACACACGCAATTTCTAAAGCTTGGTTCTCCCAAACTAGAGTGTTTGATCAAATGATTTTAGTCATACATAGCTCACCTTCCAACTTAAAGAATGAGTGCTTGCTTGCTCAGAACTTTACAATGTGGAAGGAGAACTGACCAAAACATTACCATCGAATTTTGCGCCTCCTACAACTTCACTTCTTTACATTTACACATGTAAATGTTCCTACACTGAATTCTCTCAGCCTCATCAAAATTAAAAGCTGAAAACTTGTATAGAGCTCAATCAACTCTAGACTTAGACTTGCACAAAAGCATTTCACAAAATATTCAACACAAAAGGAGAACTCTCAGAAATATCGAGCACAACTTTTCTTCATTTCTAGAAAACTTTACATGTGAGTGATGAAAGAGATCTTACTCACTTCTAAAGTTTCTAATGACTCATACAACTCCTAATTTCTCTATTCACATGCTCTCTCATATTTGCACCCACATTTTTACTTGTATATATAGGCAAATATGTACAAGCTCATAACCATACAAAAGTATAAGTGAGCTATCTTCTAAACTAATGTACATATGTATACACATCTTCATCCTCTGAACATATACTTTCTTCGTGCTTCATATTTTGATATTTTCTTCAATCCTTGACTTCAAAACTTCAATTCGTTATTCCCTTGCACCAAGAATCATGGTAGGATGTTTTGATGCATAGCGTATGTGTTGGTGCAAATACCAAGCCTACACGTTTCACTAGAAGTTCATGAACAATTGAAGCTCCATGGAAACCATTGCTCGGAAGTTTTTATCCTTTACCATTTGTGAAAGTCATTTTTTTTACTTGAGAGAATATTTGTAATCACCACCAAACTCATGAACTTGTTAATTGGAAAAGTCAGGACTCATTTGAGGGAATATCTCCTAGATTGGAGGACTACTTTTAGTGAGAACCAATGGAGGATTCACATTCAAATTTAAATATCACATCCATAAAAGATGTTTAAAAACACTCATGGGATAGTGACTCCATTTTGAGTTCTTCTTGACCACATTGTCAGAGAGTAAGGCTTACATCATAGCCAATACTACTCACAATCATTAGGCTATGATTATCGAGCATATGATATTGTACAAAATTGTGTTCTAATACAATAGATCTACATTTCTCATCTATGGTCTCTCTGTCATAGTCACTCATAAAATGCAACTTAAAGTACTCATATGTCAGTCAATTCTTTGCCATTTTCAATGCTCTATAGCTTGTTAGAATCAATCCATTCAGCCAATTATGAGATAAGCACATCAAAGCATGCAATCGTCAAACTCTAGTCTTAAAAAATCATGGGTAATGATTTGATTGCTAAATTAATTTCTCTGTGTATAGTGCATCATTTTAAGTGATTCCACATGGAATCCTTAGCTTAGTAGGCTACTTTGATATCTCCAAAAGTCATTTTTCTGATTCCTATTGTACCGGAAGCACTCAGCCTAACAAGTAGCAGGTGTGTGAACAAAAAATACAAGGTTTTCGTTGATCCTTTAACTTCAAAGTAGTTTGTTTTGATTCAATCATTTCTCACATCATTTCCAAAGTACATAGGCACTTGTATAGTGTCATTGGATAGCTAAGGAGGACCACAACTTAGCTCTTAAGCTACAAGGAGCCGATACAAAGCAAGATTTAGAAATACCTACTCATATTTTGGAGTGTCCATCCATCTTTTCAGACAGTGGTATCAGAGCAAAGCTAGAGTAAAATGGGAGATGTTTTTCCTTCTTTCATTGATAAACTGGACAAGAGCAACTATCAAGCATGGTCCTTTAGGATGAAGACATACTTGCAAGGAAGGAGCCTTTATGGATACCTCTCAGGAGATGAGGAGATGCGCATATTCAGAAGCAAAGGACAACCTACAAGAGAAGAGCATGAAAGACTCAACACATCGTGTGCCAAGGATGCATTAGCAAGGTCTTACTTACTTAACTCAATTTCTGATTTTCTTCTTCCACATATTAGGAACTTAAAGACATCCCAAGAAAGTTAGGAAACATCGTCTTCGTATTTCTCTTCCAACACAAGGGCTAGGAAGAACCAATTGTGGATTGAGTTTACCACTCAAAGAAAGCAACCCAAGCAAGGCATCTCAGAGTATGTGACCAAAGTCAAAGATGTAGCTGATCAAGTGGCAAGCATAGGAGAAGAAATTAAAGAGGACCAAAGCTCAATAAGAAAGGAGATTCATTACGAGGTAATAACTCTTCTTCCTTATACACTGATAAAAGTAAGTCCAAAGAGAAAGGGAAGAAGAAGAAGATTAAGGAGAAGGAACTACCTCCCAAGCCAACTATGCAGGGAGAGTTAGAACCACAAGAGGAAGAGGCATACGAGGTAAGATAGGTAGGGGGAGACCTTATAACGACTCACCATGTAATATTTGCGGATTTTCAAATCATACTACATATGAATTCTACAGGAACTTCAAGAATCAAAGAGGTAGGGGTTGTCAAAGAGGTGGATACACACAATCAAGAGGGAGATTCAACCACCATCAAGGATACAATAACAACTACAACAACAACTACAATAACAACTACCATGGAGGCTACAAATCAAGGAAAGATTACAAAAACTATTTAGAGGAGCAAGAAGAATCTCTTCTCATCATGAATATGACTTCAAAACCAGGTATAAATGATAACCATCTCTTCTACATTGACTAAGGATGTTCAAACCATCTCTCTAACCTTGAAGAACCAAAGGGTAAGCATCAGGTACAAACACGTGATAACACCAAGCACTTAGTGATTAAAGTAAGAAATGTTAAAACCTCTGATGGAAATAGAAATCCGTTGAGCACGGTTCTATGTGTACCTACAATTACCAATAATTTGATAAGTGTTGGACATATTGTGGAAAATGGTTTGCACATCAGGTTCAATCAATATGGAGCATTTATGGAGGGTCCCCAGCATGGATTCAAGAGAATTTCCAAAGGATAAAAGACACGTAGATTATTCACTTTTGAACTTGAAGATACAAGGAGTATTGCACTTTATAGTTAGAAAGATCAAACACTTTCAGAGCTTGAAATCCGGCTTAAGAGATTAGGGCATAGTGGTGAGAGAACTTTAAAGCAAATATCTAGAGATCAATGTGTGCTTTGGATACCTAATGTATCCAAGCAACACATGATTTATAAATGTGGTGCTTGTCAATTTGTAAAATCTCACAGCTTACCCTTCTCAAGGAAAGGCTACATGCAGCAGGATTACCTAGAGGTTGTCCATACAGATGTATGGGGACCAAGTATGGATCTCTCAATTTCTCGATCAAGGTCTTATGTATCTTTCATTGATGAATTCAATAGGTGCACTGTATTGTACTTTATGAAGCACAAATATGAAGTATCTAGCTGCTTCAAAAAGTATCTTGCACTTATTGAGAACCAAACACGAAGAAGCATTGAGAAACTCAGGTCAAATGGAGGAGGTGAGTACTTTCGAAATGAATTTGATGCGTTGTTGCAGGACAAAGGAATCAAGAGATAAATTACAACAAAGTATACCCCTAAGAAAAATGGGGTGGCAGAGAGGAGAAATAGAATAAGTTTTTAAATAGCAAGGTCAATGCTAAATGAGAAAGAAATACTTAATTACTTGTGGGTAGAGAGTGTATCTACTACGGCTTATCTTTTAAACAGGTTGCCATCCAAATCTCTTGATGGGATGACCCCATATGAATCATGGCATGGTAGAAGACCTTCAATTGATCATTGCAGGATCCTTAGATGTGTTGTTTATGTGCATATCCCTTCTCATATAAGAAGTAAGCTAGACCCTAAGGCAGAGAAGTGCATGTTTGTTGGGTATGACTTGAATAAAAAGTGATACAAGTTCTACAATCCTTCCAACAAAGGATTTATGGTCAGTAGAGATGTTGTCTTTGATGAGAATGACTCTTGGTTTCAAAGTGAATGGAGGAAAGTAAAGATACCTTATGACTTGGAAGAGGAGTTTCCAAGCCTCACTAAGGAGGAGCCTAGTCAGATTGAAGACATCAATTGAGATGATGAGGACATCATCAACTTAGAAGAATTCAAGGCATCAAAGTCCAATGGCAAAGTCAAGATGAAGAAGTTGGAGGATATACGTGAATCATCCAACCAAGAAATTAGAAGATCACAATGGGAGAGGAAGAAACCAATCAGATATAGGTATGACACTTTCTTAGTTACTAAGCACTCTATTTATCGTGCAAAAGAATTTTCATTTGAAGAACCATCATCATATGAAGAAGAAAAGATGAAAACAGAATGGAAGGAAGCTATGGATGAGGAAATTGAAGCACTCAAGGAGAATGATACTTGGGAACTCGTACCAAAGGAGGAATCTATGAAGGTAATTAGCTCTAGATGGATCTAGAAGGTCAAAAGGATTTCTGATGGATCAATAAGCACATACAAAGCTAGACTTGTAGCTAAGGGTATTGCACAAACTCAAGGAGTTGATTATGAAAAAACCTTCTCAGCTGTGGCAAAAATGCCAACCATCAGGGCATTGGTAAGTGGGGCTACACCAACAACTTGGAACATGTATCAATTGGATGTAAAAAGTGCATTTCTAAATGGCTCGATTTTAGAGGAGGTGTACATGTCTTAACCTCTCGACTATGAGATTGAACGTATGTATGTAAATTGAACAAAGGTCTTTATGGATTGAAGCAGGCACCTAGGGCACGGAACCATAGGTTGACAACTAATTTAGAGGTCATATGCCTATGTGTATATATTGATGATATCATACTCATAAGTAATGATGCTAATGGCATCAAGAAAATCAAGAATCGGATGATGCAAGAGTTCAAAATCAGTGACCTTGGATCACTGAGAAATTTTCTTGGACTTGATTTAGTCTATAATAACTCTGGAATTTATATTACTCAAAGAAAATATATACAGGACATGTTGAAGAAGTTTCATTTGCAGGATGCCAAAGTTGGAAGTACTCCAATGGAGGGAAAGCAAAAATTAAATGCTCATTAAGGTGATGTGCTTAAGAATATTACAAGTTACCAAAGCATAGTGGGAAGCTTGAACTATGCTACATTGACAAGGATTGATATTGCTTATGGAGTAAGTGTTCTAAGTCAGTTTATGCACAAACCTAGAGCACCTCATTTGGAAGCTGCCAAAAGGATTTTGAAGTACCTAAAGGGCACTCAAAATCAAGGATTACACTTTCCTTATACATAAGACTTGGACATCAAGATATATTCAGATGCACGTTGGGCAGGTTGCAAAGTTGATAGAAGGAGTACTTGAGATTACCTATCATTTGTAGCTGATAAACCTATATCATGGTCTTCAAAGAAGCAACCTATTGTTGCTTTATCTTCAACAGAGTCAAAGTACAGAGGATTGGCCAATGCTACTCAAGAGGCCATATGGATTAGATTATTATACATAGATTTAGGTTTGCATACTACATCTCCAATGATTTTTGGAGATAATACAAGCTCTTTACATCTTGCAACAAATCCTATTTATCATGCTAGGACCAAGCATATAGAGGTTTACTATCATTATGTGAGAGAGAATCTATTGAGTAAGGAAATTTAGTTGGCATATGTATCAACTAATATGCAATGTGCAAAGTTGTTGACAGAAGCATTAGATAATACAAAGCTTTGTAGGTTTAAGTCGTTGATTGGATTGCAAGACATTCAAGAAGATTGAAGAAGAAGACCAAGCCAAAATGGTTGGCTTGAGGGCGAGCTATTGGTGCAAATACCAAGCTTACACATTTGGCTAGAAGTTCATGAACAATTGAAGCTCCACCTCGTGGACTTGTTAGTTGGGGAAGTCATGACTTCATTTGAGGGAATATCTCCTAGATTGCTGGACTACTTTTAGTGAGAGCCAATGGAGGATTCAAATTCAAATTCAAATATCATGTTTATAAAAAAGTCCAAAAACACTCATGGGATAGTGACTCCATTCCGAGTTCTTCTTGACCACATTGTAAGTGAGTAAGGCTTACATCATAGCTAGTACTACTCACAATAATTAGGCTATGATTATCATGCCTATGATCTTGTAAAACATTTTGTTCTAATACAATAGATGTACATTTCTCATCTATGGTCTCTGTGTCATAGTCACTCATAACAATCAACTTATACTGCTCATATCTCAGTCAGTACTTTACCATTTTCAATGATCTATAGCTTGTTAGAATCAGCTCCAAGTTCTCTACATGCTCACAAATTTTGAAAATCCATCCAGTAAATTTGGAGAAAAGCGCATCAAAGCACTCACTGTTCAAACTCTGCAGAGGTCCCAAAAAATCGGGGGTAATGATTTGATTGCTAAATTGATTGCTCTGTGTATAGTGCATCATTTTAAGTGATTCCACTTGGAACAATTAGCTTACTAAGCTGATTTTATATCTCCAAAAGGAAGCTTTCTAAATCCTACTATAGTGGAAGCATTGAGCATAGCAAGGAGCAACTCTATGAACAAAAATAGAAGGTTTTCATTGATCCTTCAACTTGGAAGTAGTCTGTTTTGATTCAATCATTTCTCACATCATATTCAAAGTACATAGGCACTTGTATAGTGTCATTGGAAACCTAAGAGGGCCCACAATGCAACTTTGAAGCTACAAGGGGCTGGTACAAAGCATGAGTACCTACTCATTTCTTGGAGTGTCTATCCATTGTTCCCAAGACTATGCACATATTCCATTACAAATTAGAGGTAAATGGACCTTACGAAAGGGAAATGTGTGTTTATTGGATATGATCTTAATAGAAAAAGGTACAAATTGTATAATCCAAGTACTAAAAGCTTTATTATTAGCAGAGGTGTTGTCTTTGATCAAAACAACTCTTGTTTTGAAGATGATTGCACCAAGTTGTGGTCGTGATTTGAAGCCTAATCTTGCAATTCCTTTGGAACAAACACAATTAGATTTGGTACATCTAGAGGATGCACATGTCCACACAAGGTGGATGTAGTCACCAATTCCAAAACAATTTTGAAGCACGACTACCAAGCTAAATTTAAGCTATTTGAACAATATCAACAAAACAAATAAATTGATGATTTTTACCCTTTATATCTCTCCTCCATCATGTTTTGATAAAAGATATGATTGATAGTATGTGCCATTTATTTGTTATCAACATGCATTGTCTGTGCCCGTAAGAGGGTTAGTGAGAATGCAAGAGTATCGATAGATAATATATGCAAATATTGATGTGCATGTATATTTATGTCCATATTTATAGATACAAGTAAACATGAATGCATATTCTCAAAGAGAGTATGACTAAATATATATCATGTGCATCTACACATGCATGTGCATGAGCATCTATATATGCGCATATGTGCAAATATTTGTATATAATGTGTGTATGTGCACTCCATGTGCATAGAAATATATGAACGTATACAAGTATACATTTATTTGTGTTACGATTGTGTAAGTATCTCCTTATGTTTATTTTTGCATATATTTATATTTGATTACATATGGGTGTTATGAGATGTATGTGATTAATGCGTGCACTTATGTGCGCGAATATGTCGTAACATAACTAATGTGCATGCTTGTGGGAGTACTTCTTCTTCTTTTGGAATGGAAGATTGTTGGCAGATCGAAGGGCATTCACATGGATTTTGGGGGAAAGCACACTTGCACTTCCAGGAGAAAGGAATCGAAGGAAAAAGAAGGTCTAGAAAAAGAAGGAATCGAAGGGGATCTTCTTAGTGAGACTCAAACATGGATCTTGAGTTATAGGAGGTTGATCTTTTCAGAATTATCTATGCATATCAAGGGTAGGTTTATTCGTGAAATAAAAAAGTTAAGAACTTGAAGCGGAGGGGATAATTTGTGGATTCCGAGATTCCAAACCAGTTGGCTCAGAGGGAACTTCTTTGAGGAATAATATTGGCAAATTGAGTAGTTGGTGACTAGATCTAAGGCACTTTTGACAGGCCATTCAGTTGAGTTGGTGCAATAACCGTGGTCTTTGTAAAGCGGAGGCAAATTCTTGCGCATGGAAAGTTCAAGGAGAAGGTAGGGGATTAGGGGAAGATGACTGACATAGGAAAGCGGATTATGTTCAGGGTCCTCCTTTCTTCAATTTTGATGCTTCCTACTCTTATACCACTGATGGAGAGTGTTAATCTCCAAAAGAACAAGCTACTCTTGAAGTTAGAGCATCTCTATATCAAGAGTAACTCAAAACCTTTACCAATTTGGAGGATCAATGATCAATTATCAAAATCTTGATCAAACTGTGAAGAACATGACTACGCAGAAAGTCTGCTGCACATAACTCACTCATTGACTTATCAAATGTGTAATGTTTTTTATAAAATTCTCGAGAAGGTGTTGCCTATACTTTTCACACCTCCTGCAAGTTAAATCATCTCAAAAGACTCAATAGATCTTGAGAAATGATCTTAACAAGTCACCTATGTCTAAAACTATAGTTCTTTACAGTCGACTTTGACACCTGTAGTTTCTAGTGCTTGGTTCTCCCAAAATAGAACATCTTTGATCAAATGATTTTAGTCATAGGTAGCTTACCTTCCAACTTGAAGAATGAGTGCTTGCTTGCTCAGAACTTTACACTGTGGAAGGAGAACTGACCAAAACATTAGCATCAAATTTTGTGCCTCCTACATGTAAATGTTCCTACACTCAATTCTCTCAGCTTCATCAAAGTTAAAAGCTGAAAACTTGTACAGAGCTCAATCAACTCTAGACTTAGACTTGCACAAAAGCATTTCACAAAAGATTCAACACAAAAGGAGAACTCTCAGAAATATCGGGTGCAACTTTTCTTCATTTCTAGAAAACTTTACATGTGAGTGATGAGAGAGATCTTACTCACTTCTAAAGTGTCTAATGACTCATACAGCTCCTAATTTCTCTATTCACATGCTCTCTCATATTTTCACCCACATTGTTACTTGTATATATAGGTAAATATGTACAAGCTCATAACCATACATAAGTATAAGTGAGCTATCTTCTAAATTAATGTACATATGTATACACATCTTCATCCTCTGAACATATACTTTCTTCATGCTTCATATTTTGATCTTTTATTCAATCCTTGACTTCAAAACTTCAATTGTTGATTGCCTTGCACCAACAATCATTGTAGGAAATTTTGATGCATAGCCTATGTGTTGGTGCAAATACCAAGCCTACAAGTTTTGCTAGAAGTTCATGAACAATTGAAGCTCCATGGAAACCATGTTCGGAAGTTTGTATCCTTTACCATTTGTGAAAGTCATTTTTTTTACTTGAGAGAATATTTGTAATCACCACCAAACTCGTGGAATTGTTACTTGGAAAAGTCACGACTCATTTGAGGGAATATCTCCTAGATTGGAGGACTACTTTTAGTGAGAGCCAATGGAGGATTCACATTCAAATTCAAATATCACATCCATAAAAGATGTCCAAAAACACTCATGGGATAGTGACTCCATTCTAAGTTCTTCTTGACCACATTGTAAGAGAGTAAGGCTTACATCATAGCCAATACTACTCACAATCATTAGGCTATGATTATCATGCATATGATATTGTACAAAATTGTGTTCTAATACAATATATCTACATTTCTCATCTATGGTCTCTCTCTCATAGTCACTCATAAAAGTCAACTTATACTACTCATATCTCAGTCAATACTTTACCATTTTCAATGCTCTATAGCTTGTTAGAATCAATCCATTCAGCCAATTGTGAGATAAGCACATCAAAGCATGCACTCGTCAAACTCTGGTCCTAAAAAATCATGGGTAATGATTTGATTGCTAAATTGATTGCTCTGTGTATAGTCCATCATTTTAAGTGATTCCACTTGGAATCATTAGCTTAGTAAGCTACTTTGATATCTCCAAAAGGCATTTTTTCTATTTCCTATTGTAGTGGAAGCACTCAGCCTAACAAGTATCAAGTGTGTGAATAAGAAATAGAAGGTTTTCATTGATCCTTCAACTTCAAAGTAGTTTGGTTTGATTCAATCATTTCTCACATCATTTCCAAAGTACATAGGCACTTGTATAGTGTCATTGGATAGCTAAGGGAGACCATAACTTAGCTCTAAAGCTACAAGGGGCTGGTACAAAACAAGATTTAGTAGTACCTACTCATTTCTTGGCGTGTCCATCCATCTTTCCCAATAGTGGTATCAGAGCAAAGCTAAGGTAAAATACGAGATGTTTTTCCTTCTTTCATTGATAAATTGGATAGGAGCAACTATCAAGCATGGTCCTTCTAGATGAAGACATACTTGCAAGCAAGGAGCCTTTATGGATACATCTCAGGAGATGAGGAGATGCACATATTCAGAAGCAAAGGACAACCTACAAGAGAGGAGCATGAAAGACTCAACACATCGTGTGCCAAGGATGCATTAGCAAGGTCTTACTTACATAACTCAAGTTTTGATTTTCTTCTTCCACATATGAGGAACTTTAAGACATCCCAAGAAAGTTGGGAAACATCTTCTTCGTATTTCTCTTCCAACACAAGGGCTAGGAAGAACCAAGTGTGGACTGAGTTTACCACGCAAACAAAGAAACCCAAGCAAGGCATCTCAGAGTATGTGACCAAAGTCAAAGATGTAGCTGATCAATTGGCAAGCGTAGGAGAAGAAATTAAAGAGGAGCAGATTGTAAGACAAGTAATCAATGGTATTAAAGTTGATGACAAATGGGAGAGCTTCACAACTGCCATGGACATGTTGATTCCAGAACTTACCACTCTCATGGGGCAATTATTTATCCATGAAGCAAAGCTCAACAAGAATGGAGATTCATCAAGAGGTAATAACTCTTCTTCCCTATACACTGATAAAAGTAAGTCCAAAGAGAAAGGGAAGAACAAGAAGATTAAGGAGAAGGAACTACCTCCCAAGACAACTATGTAGGGAGAGGTAGAACCACAAGAGGAAGGGGCATACGAGGTAAGCAAGGTAGGGTGAGACCTTATAATGACTCACCATGTAATATTTGTGGATTGTCAAATCATAGTACATATGAATTCTATAGGAATTTCAAGAATCAAAGAGGTAGAGGTTATCAAAGAGATGGATACACACAATCAAGAGGGAGATTCAACCACCATCAAGGATACAATAAAAACTACAACAACAACTACAATAACAACTAACAAGGAGGCTACAAATCAAGGAAAGATTACAAAAACTATATAGAGGAGTAAGAAGAATCTCTTCTCATCATGAATATGACTTCAAAAACAGGTATAAATGATAACCATCTCTTCTACATTGACTGAGGATGTTCAAACCGTCTCTCTTACCTTGAAGAACCAAAGGGTAAGCATCACGTACAGACACGTGATAACACCAAGCACTTAGTGATTAAAGTAAGAAATTTTAACACCTCTCATGGAAATAGAAATCTGTTGAGCATGGTTCTATGTGTACCTACAATTACCAATAATTGTTGGACAGATTGTGGAAAAGAGTTTGCACGTCAGGTTCAATAAATATCGAGCATTTATGGAGGATCGCCAACATGGATTCAAGAGAATTTCCAAAGGATAAAAGACAAGTAGATTATTCACTTTTGAACTTGAAGATACAAGGAGTATTGCACTTTATAGTTAGAAAGATCAAACACTTTCAAAGCTTGAAATCTGGCTTAAGAGATTAGGTCTTATTGGTGAGAGAACTTTAAAGAAAATTTCTAGAGATCAATGTGTGCTTGGGATACCTAATGTATCCAAGCAACACATGAATTATAATTGTGGTGCTCGTCAATTTGTAAAATCTCACAGGTTACCCTTCTCAAGGAAAGGCTACATGCATGTGGATTACCTAGAGGTTGTCCATACAGATGTATGGGGACCAAGTATGGATCTCTCAATTTCTCGATCAAGGTCTTATTTATCTTTCATTCATGAATTCAATAGGTGCATTGTATTGTACTTTATGAAGCACAAATATGAAGTATTTAGTTGCTTTAAAAAGTATCTTGCACTTGTTGAGAACCAAACAGGAAGAAGCCTCGAGAAACTAAGGTCAAATGGAGGAGGTGTGTTGTTGCAAGACAGAGGAATCAAGAGATAAATTACAACAAAGTATACCCATGAGCAAGATGGGGTGGCAGAGAGGAGAAATAGACGAATTGTTTAAATAGCAAGGTCAATGTTAAATGAGAAAAAATTACCTAATTACTTGTGGGTAGAGAGTGTATCTACTACGGGTTATCTTTTAAACAGGTTGCCATCCAAATCTCTTGATGAGATGACCCCATATGAAGCATGGCATGGTAGAAGACCTTCAATTGATCATTGCAGGATCCTTAGATGTGTTGCTTATGTGCATATCCCTTCTCAAATAAGAGGTAAGCTAGATCCTAAGGCAGAGAAGTGCATGTTTGTTGGGTATGACTTGAATACAAAATGATACAAGTTCTACAATCCTTCCAACAAAGGATATATGGTCATTAGAGCTGTTGTCTTTGATGAGAATGACTCTTGGTTTCAAAGTGAATGCAGGAAAGTAAAGCTACCTTATGACTTGGAAGAGGAGTTTCCAAGCCTCACTAAGGAGGAGCCTAATCAGATTGAAGACATCAATTGAGATGATGAGGAAATCATCAACTTAGAAGAATTCAAGGCATCGAAGTTCAAAGGCAAAGTCAAGATGAAGAAGTTGGAGGATATACGTGACTCATCCAACCAAGAAATCAGAAGATCACAAAGGCTGAGGAAGAAACCAATCAGATATGGGTCTGACACTTCCTTAGTTACTAAGCACTCTATTTATCTTGCAAAAGACTTGTCATTTGAAGAAACATCATCATATGAAGAAGCAAAGATGAAAAAAAATGGAAGGAAGCTATGGATGAGGAAATTGAAGCACTCAAGGAGAATGATACTTGGGAACTAATGCCAAAGGAGGAATCTATGAAGGTAATTGGCTCTAGATGGATCTATAAGGTCAAAAGGAATTTTGATGGATCAATAAGCAGATACAAAGCTAGACTTTGTGGCTAAGGGTTTTGCACAAACTCAAGGAGTTGATTATGAAAAAACCTTCTCCGCTGTGGAAAGAATGCCAACCATCAGGGCATTCGTAAGTGGAGCTACACCAACGAATTGGAACATGTATCAATTGGAGGCAAAAATGCATTTCTAAATGGCTTGATTTTAGAGGAGGTGTACACGTCTCAACCTCCCGGCTATGAGATTTAACATATGTATGTAAATGGAACAAAGCTCTTTATGGATTGAAGCAGGCACCTAGGGCATGGAACCATAGGTTGACAACTAATTTAGAGCTCATATACCTATGTATATATATTGATGATATCATACTCACAAGTAATGATGCTAATGGCATCAAGAAAATCAAAGATTAGATGATGCAGGAGTTCAAAATTAGTGACCTTGGATCACTGAGATATTTTCTTGGACTTGAGTTAGTCTATAATAACTCTGGAATTTATATTACTGAAAGAAAATATATGCACGACATGTTGAAAAAGTTTCATTTGCAAGATGCCAAAATTGCAAGTACTCCAATGGAGGTAAACCAAAAATTAAATGCTCACTAAGGTGATGTGCTTAAGAATATTACAAGTTACCAAAGCATATTGGGAAGCTTGAACTATGCTACATTGACAAGGATTGATATTGCTTACGGAGTAAGTGTTCTAAGTGAGTTTATGCACAAACCTAGCGCACCTCATTTGGAAGCTGCCAAAAGGATTTTGAAGTACCTATAGGGCACTCAAAATCAAGGATTACACTTTCCTTATACATCACACTTGGACATCAAGATATATTCATATGCAGATTGGGCAAGTTGCAAAGATCATAGAAGGAGTACCTAAGATTACCTATCATTTGCAGGTGATAAACCTGTATCATGGTCTTCAAAGAAGCAACCTACTGTTGCTTTATCTTCAACAGAGTCAAAGTATAGAGGATTGGCCAATGCTACTCAAGAGGCCATATGGATTAGATTATTATACATAGATTTAGGTTTGCATACTACATCTCCAATGATTTTTGGAGATAACAAAAGCTCTTTACATAAGTTTGGGGCTAAACTTTTACATGAAACACAACAAAAGTATCCATAGATCAAACAAGAACAATAGGATATGGTAACAACTTTCAAAACAGACAAAGAATATTTCATTGGTGCAAATGTCAAAGTTGAGATTGATTGTTTGCCTCTCAATGGAATGATAGCCAATTGTTCATCTCTTGATATAGCCATGCTTAGATGGATCTCATATATTAAGTTCATAAATCTTGAGTAAGTTCATATTTTAGGTAAGTCAAGTTGAGTTGTTGATATGTTATCGATAGCTAGATTTGATAATGATCTTGAAAGTGATCTAATAAAGAATGTGAACTTAGTTGGCTATGTTCCACATATATATGAGTATGAGCGATTTCATGAGTCTGGGTATGAACTTGAATGGAGAGACATAGGAAAGTATCTCAATACATTGCAACCATTACCTAGCTAGACTAGCAATATATTCCATAGCATTAGGAAATTAGCTTACAATTTTTCCCTACATAATGGTTATCTTTGGAAGCATGCTATGGGTAATGTTAAGAATCCACAGAGTCCTAGGAAAGCAAGTTCTTTAGTTGCAAATAATAAAGAAAATGCATGAGACATTATGGGCACATCATGAAGGATTTTTTGGAACATATGAAAAAATTAGAAGTATTTGTTATTAAACTAGGACATTAGTATAGGCTATGTTTCTACATGTTCTACTTATCAACTTCATTCATCAAGAAAACATAGAGATCCTTTGCATCCTACTTATCCACCCTCTATTCACCAGAAGAGGGTAGTAGATCTTGTAACTATGCCTAAAGGTATTGAAAAAATGTGTTACATTGTACTTGCAAGAGAAGACTTAACTCATCATGTAGAGGGACATGCACTACGATATAAGAAGACCACATACAATGTCTGCAATTTCTTGCTTGAAGATGTCATAAGTTACTTTGGGTACATAGAGAAAGTAGTTTCTGATCGTGGAGAGTTAGATGCAAGAGAAGCTAAAGAATTCTTTGAACATTGTGGTATTTTCTTGTCTCTCACTAGTGCATCTAATCTAGAGGATAATGGTAAAATAAAGAAAGGACATCCACCTATTGTGAAAGCCATATCTAAAGCATGTAACGATGACATTAAAGAGTGGCCTAGATTCTTATGTTTTGCACTTTGGGTAGATGGAATGACGTGCATATGTACCATTGGGTATATGCCTGTTCAAGTTACTGTTAAGAATCGTTGTTTCCAATTTAGTCTCATATTTGTGCGCGGTCGAATTTTCCTTGGTATGAAAACATGTCTACTCATGATATTTTGAGTTTCCACATTAAGTAGTTAGAACAAGGTAAATTAACAGTTGATGATGCCATTGAAAAAATAAGAGAATATAGAATGAAGAGCAAGCAGTATTTTGACAAAACTGATCCATTGCATCCTAAGCTGATTGAAGTAGAAGATTGGATGCTCGTTTATGATAGTACATTTGACTCTCAGTACGATGCACATAAGAAACTCACTCAACGATGATTTGGGCCATACATTGTATCGAAATTCATCAACAACAATACATATGCTCTTTGTGAATTAAATGGTGTTGCATTAAAAACTTTGATTACAAGTAAAAGGATAAAGCTATTCAGGAAATGTGATAATGATGAGTATATTTTTGATGAGGACATTGAAGAAGATGAAGACAATGAGGCTGATTCATAAACAAGAGTATCCATGATTAAAAAAAGAAACTTTTCAAGTTCATGTTGCTTTGTTTTCTTTCAAGTTCATTCCACTTTCTTTTCCCATTCTTACTTGTTTGCAATTTCACTTCATGCATGTTTCTTTTCAATCTTTGCAGTACATTGCATATCCACAATGGAGGGGGAGAGTACTTGTTTGATGAATTTTCTAAATTCTTGCAGGTCAATGTCATAAAAAAAAAAAATTTATATGCAGGTATACCCCTCAACAAGTAGTAGAGGTGGCAAGGTGTATGCTGAATGAAATGAATATGCCGCATTGTTATTGGGGCGATGCTATATATATAGCCACATACATCATGAATAGATGTCCTACATCAGGTTTACATAATCTAACCCTGAGGAAGCATGGAGTGAAAGAAAACCTTGCATTTCAGATCTTAGAATCTTTGGTTGTATATGTTATGTACATGTACCTCAAGAGTTGAGGTCAAAGTTAGATGCCAAATCTGAAAGTTGTATTATTTTGGGATATTCTATGGAACAAAAGGGGTATAAATGCTATAATCCCATCACAAAGAAGTTGAAGGTAAGTAAGGATGTTTTATTTTATGAGTTGAAGCCTTGATATGCATGCACGAGTCCATTGCAAGTTGAAGAGATAAGTGAGATAACTAAAAGAATGATGATAGAGTTCAAGAAAGCATGGTTTTAAGTGGTCCAAGCAACTCTTGCAACACATGGACACCCTCACCATGGAGTGAAAGGCCTAGGGAAAGAGATTCAAGCTTTGAAGAAAGCAAAGTCAAAGGCAAAGAGAAGATTCTAGTTGAAGAAGTAAGCTATGTGGATGAGAGCATGTTGGATGATGAAGAGATATAAGAAATTCAAACTCTAGGAGTGGCAAAAAAAAAGAAAGAATATGGAAAACACACCTAATGGAAGTGAAAGAAGGTCTTCAAGAGTAAGATATCTAATTCAGAGGTTTACATATCATAATTTCATTGCAAAGCATTATGCATACATGACTCACGTAGTCAAGGACAAAGAACCAACTAGCTATGAAGAAGCTAAGGATTGGGAGGAATGGAAAGAGGCAATGAAGGAAGAGCCCAAATCACTTGATGAGAACCATACTTGGATCTTGGTATAAGCTCAAGAGGGCATGAAGGTTATATGTAATAAGTGGTTTTACAAAATTAAAAGAAATTCAGATGATTGCATTGCTAGGTACAAAGCCAGGTTGGTGGCAAAAGGCTTCTCCAAAAGATATGGGATAGATTATGATGAAACTTTCAGCCCCATAGCCAACGCCAACAATTAGGACTTTGATTGTAGTGGCCACATCAAGGAATTGGAGCTTATATCAGTTGGATGTGAAGGATGCTTTCCACAATGCAGAGCTTGAAAAAGTAGTCTACACAGAGCCAGCCTCAAGGATTTGCTAGTATGAGGTACCCAAATCATGTTTGCAAGTGAAGGAAAGCATTATATGGACTGAAGGAGACCCCAAGGACCTAGAATCAGACATTAGTGTATTATTTATCAAGTTGTGGATACAAAGAAAGTGTTCAGATCCATCACTTTACATGAAGAAGCAAGGAGACAAGACGATATACATATGCATCTATGTGGACGATTTGATCATCATAGGAAGTGATATTGCAGGTATTAAACATATCAAATCAAATATACAAAGGGATTTCAAAATATCTGATCTTGGAATAGTAAAGTATTTCTTGCGAACAGAGATGATCTATGCACACAGTGGCATCTTCTTGATTCAAAGAAAATACTTGTTGGATGTGCTATACTGGTTTGGTATGAGTGGTTGTAAACCACTTTGTTAGCCCATGGAGCACAATACAAAGCTAGTTGCAAGTCAAGGAGAGGCTATACAAGATATAACACCATATAGAAGAAAACTTTGTTCATTAATGTATGCTACATTCACTAGACGTGATCTTGCATATCTAGTAGGTGTTCTCTCCCAATTTTTGCATGCACTCACTCACGATCATCTTATCGCCGCAAGAAAGGTGCTTAGATACGTCAAGCACACCATCAACCAAGTTCAATTTTACTCATATAATATCAATCTAAGTGTCAAAGGATATAGTGTTGATTGGGCAGGAAGCAAGGATGATCGAAGGAGTACATCGGATTATGTTTTCATGATAGGTACAAAACTGTTCTCTTGGAGCTTTAAGAAGCAACTCACTATTTCTCTTTTATCCATAGAGGCTGAGTATAGAGGTTGAGCATTGGCGACATGTGGGCTATTATTGGTTAAGAAGCTACTTGAGGACTTTGAAGTGGAAGTGGAGGAGTTTCCTCTTTATGGAGACAACATTTCAAGCATCTACCTAGATAACAATCCCATGTTTCATGCATGGAGCAAGCACATAGAGTTTCATTACCACTTGATTAGAGAAAAGGTGATGGTGAAGGGGCTAGATATAAGGTATGTGAGAAATAAAGTGTAATTTGCTGACATGATGACATAAGATGAAGCAACGAAGGAAAAGACGTGAGCTTCAGAGAGAGTGTTGAAAGTTTTTCATGCTCAAGAGCATGGGAACATGCCCAAAATTGAACCTTCCACATCATCCACAATCAAAGGAGGTGGATTTCCATGATTTGGAGGCATCAAATCATGCCCATAATGGAAAGAAGCTGATTAGAGAAGATTTAGCTCACCTCTTGATGTGATAGGACCTCACTTTTGACATGTATATGCTTTTGATTGGTTAAAGAGGCTAATATGTGGTCTTTAAAATCTCTAATGAGTTGTATTATGACTTAGAGTCATGTATGTACCTAGGCTTCCCTCTTGCTTAAGCACACCCTCTACTAGCTCTTTTGTGCATATTGTATAGAGATCTCACTTTTTCATACTCTTTCTTTGTAGATGATCTTGGTAGACCCCCCCCCCCCCCCCGTCTTGTACGTCTTATTTCGCCTTCATCCGAAATCCAATTTCCATGATTTTTTTCTTTTTGGAAAGTTTATAATTTCTTATTTGAATGGCATAAGTCTTAGGTTCAGTTCCTGCTCATGTGGAGAGAAATGTCCAGAAGAGGTTTTGTCTAGTTAGCTCATACTCTGTGAATAGATCAAGTTATTGTTTTTCTTGCAGATGATTGAGGCATCATCCATTGTCCAAATGATATTATTTTAATTTAATTTGAAATTTTTGAAGGTCTAGTTTTAGCTTGCAAAGTCTCATTTTCATTCTGTGCATGTACGTAGAGAAAATTAGAAAATACAGAGAGTATGTCTGAAAACATGTAGGATCCTAGGAGGGTCATTTGCTTTTTTTGTGCACATAAGAGTGTTTATCATCCAACAATAAATGCATACACATACACATATTCATGTACTTAAACAATACATACATACCCACACATATACATACACACACATACAGGCATACACATACACATATACATTCACTTACACATACATGCATATACTTACACATACATACACACACATACATATACAAATACACATATGCATACAATCACATATACATACATACCCATAGATACACATACATACATTGATACACATACACATATACATACATTTATAGATACATACATAAATACATACATACACTTACACATACATACACACACATAGATGCATACACATACTCATATACATACACTTACAAATACATTCATACCCACACATACACACACACATGCACATATCAACACATGTACATACATGCATACACATACACATATAAATACACTTGCACATGCATACATACACATACATACATACACACACACATACACATATACATTCACCTACACATACATGTATATGTGGGTGTATGTATATGTGCATGTTTGTATACATGTGTGTATGTGTGTGTATTCATATGTATGTGTAGTTTGTGTATGTGTGTTGTGTATGCATTTGTGTGTTTATGTATGTGTAAGTATTCGTATGTGTATGTGTGTCTATGTGTGTGTATGTATGTGTAAGTATCTATATGTGTGTTTGGTTGTGTGTGTCTATTTGTGTTTGGTTGTGTGTGTCTATGTGTGTTTATGTATGTGTAAGTATCTATAGTATACATGTGTGTATGTATGTATGTAGATGTATGTGCATTGTGTATGTATATGCATTATGTATGTGTGTGTGTGTATGTGCATGTGTTTTTCTCTATGTGTATGTATGTTTATGTGTGTCTCTATGTGTGTGTATGTATATGTGGGTGTATGTATCTATACGTGTGTGTATTCATATGTATGCACACTGTGTGTATGTGTGTGTATACATGTATATGTCTGTGTATACGTGTATGTATGTGTATGTATACATGTGTATGTGTGTATGTATATGTATGTGTAGTGTATGTATGTGTGTAAATTTGTGTATATGTGTGTATCAATATGTGTGTATGTATATGTGTGTGTCTCTATGTGTTTTTATGTATATGTGGGTGTATGTATATGTGTGTGTATGCATGTATGTATAGTTTGTGTATGTGTGTGGTAGATGCATGTGTGTGTATGTATAGTGTGTGAATGTGTGTTGTGTATGTAAGTGTGTGTATGTATGCATGTGTGTATGTATGCATGTGAGTGTATATATGCATGTGAGTGTGTGTCTATGTCTGTGTATGTATGTGTAGGTATCTGTATGTGTATGTGTATTTGTATATGTTTGTCTATGTGTGTGTATGTATGTGTAAGTATCTATATGTGTATGTTTATGTGTGTGTCTATGTGTGTATATGTATAAGTATCTATATGTTTATGTGATGTGTTTATGTGTATGTATGCATGTAAGTGTATGTATGCATTTGAGTGTAAGTGTGTGTCTATGTGTGTGTATCTATGTGTAAGTGTTTGCATGTGTATGTGTATATGTGTTTGTGTGTGTATCATGTGTGTATGTGCTTGTGTGTATTTATGTAAACATATGCATGTATGCATGTATACGAATGCATATGATTATGTATGCACATGTGTGTATGTATGCACATGTGTGTATGTATGCACATGTGTGTATGTATGCACATGTGTGTATGTATGCACATGTGTGTATGTATGCACATTTGTGTATTTTTGTGTAGGTGTGTATGTATGCACATGTGTGTATGTATGCACATTTGTGTATTTTTGTGTAGGTGTGTATGTATGCACATGTGTGTGTACTTATATGTTTGTGTGTGTATGTGCATGTGTGTGTATGTGTGTGTATGTGTGTGTATGTGTGTGTATGCATGTGTTTATATCTGTGTGTATGCATGTGTGTGTATAGTGTGTTTGTGTGTGTATATGTGCATATGTCTGTATGTATGCATGTGTATGCATATGTGTGTATGTATGTGCATGTGTGTGTATGCATGGGTGTATGCATGTGTCTATCTATGTATGCATTTGCGTGTATGTGTGTGTGTGTCTATGTGTGTGTATGTATATGTGCAAGTATATGTATGTGTATGTGTATGTGTATGTGTATGTGTATATGTATATGTGTGTGTATGCATATGTGTGTATGTGTATGTGTGTATGTATGTGTGTCCATATATGTATATTTGCATATGGATGTGTGTATGCATATGTGTATATGTATGTGCATGTGTGTGTATTCATGCGTCTATGTATGTATGCATATGCATGTGTATGCATATGCATATTTATGCATGTGTGTGTATGTATGCATGTGGGTGTATGCGTGTGTATATGTGCATATGTGTGTGTATGTAGATATGTGTGTATGCATGTGTATGTAAGTATCCATATGCATGTGTATGGATGTGTGTGTATGCATGTGTGTATGTGTATGTGCATATATATGTGTATGTATGTGTGTTTTTATCTGTATATGTGTGCATGTATGTGTATTCATATGTGTGTATGTATCTAATGCTTTTTTTTCTCAACTCCTAGTGCATCGCTTATGTGATGCCAAAGCATAGCAATGAGTTTGGCACCATCGCTAGGAGCATTGCTAAGTTTTGATGCTCTTAGTGATGGTGATTATAAGCATCATATGAGTGATGCTATACATCACTTATGCATCATATAAGCATCATATAAGTGATGATTTATAAGCATCATATAAGTAATGCTTTACATCGCTTATGCGAGGCTCCCAATTTTTTCTTTTGGGGCATTCCTTATGCGACACTTTCTAACAGGAGTGTTGCATTAGCAACCAGCCCCACTTTTTTTTTGGGGTGTCACTATGGTATAATTGGTTTATTATATACAAGTATGAGAAAATTCAAGAGATCAATTCAGAAAGCCACAAAAGGAAACATGACACTAATAAGTTACAAACGTTTTTCGAAATATAGTAATATTGCTACTAGTGTATCCAACACAAAATGCCCTCTATTTGAAGGGATAATTGTTCGAGTTCAAAGTGGGTTGTCCTCTTCCATTAAACCTTGCACCTCTTACTCTATTTGTGGCTCTTCCACCTCTTTGACTTGCATTTTCTTGTTGTCCTTGACCTTCTTGATTGCTTTGATATCTTGCTCTTCCTCCTGTAGCACCTCAGTTGCATGTTCCTCTACCGCTACCTGCATACAACAATTGCCCTTGGCTATCTTTGGTATTATGACCACCAAGGTTCATCCCCTCTATAACCATAAGAGAGATTAGTTGATTAAAATTAGGAAGAGTGACTTACATGCACTGAAGTTGTGAGGGACCTCCATTTTTCCTCATCCCTAAGTCTATATTTTAGGGTGTGGGTGACAAGATCATCATCATCTAGCGCACCAGCAATTCACCCTAGTGCATCTGCAAGCTCTTTAACTTTTAATATGTAATCATTATCACCTTGAGAGGGGCTTTTCCTAAGATTATTTAACTCATTCTTGAACTGAATTTTTCTAGCTTTTGTGGAGGTTGAGTACAATCTCTCAAAGCACTCCTACACCTTCGATGTATCCAAATCTTGAATGTGCCCTATCATGAGTTGCTAATATGTTGAGATAAAATGAAAATGATTCTTTTGTCCCTTTTTTCCCACTCTCTTATTGCTCTTCTCTGGTCATTGGTTGGATCTACCTCATCTATGTAGGGTTTTGTCTCTTCACCACTCACAAGTCACCATAAACCTTTCCGCATGAAAAACTTTCTTATTCTAAATTGTCATGGTTGGTAGTTTCCCTTTTCGAGCTTCTCAATCTGAGCATTGAGATCAGGCATGGTCCCTCCTAGATCTTTTGAACCTCCCCCTTGATGGAATGAAGTTGAAAAAGATGGCTTTTAGTTAATAAATTAGAGCTACTCCTCTTAATGAAGTTTCATCTTTGATTTGATGATGTATTTGCTTCCCCTTGTCGTTGATGTGCCCGTTGTTTGCTTCCTTCCTTCAAACTTTGATGAAGTCTTTACTTCACTTCAGAAGCTCCTTCTTTCCAAATGAACCGGAATAAATATCTGTGGATACTGTAGATATATATCTATGAAAGAGCTGCGGCTACGCCTTCATAACTCCAGATACCTTCATCTGTGGCAGTCTCTCCCTGATACAAAATCTGATAAGCTAGTGATTTTTTGCATAGCTTTGATACCACTCTTGGCAGATAAACACTCCTATGTGCACAACAAAATTAAATGAACCCTCCTAGGATCTTGAAAGTTTTCATACATAAGCTCTGTATTTTTTGTGTTTCTTTGAGTACATGCAAAGAATAAAAATGAAACTTTGGAGGTTTAAACAAGACTTTGCAAATGAAAGTAAAATCACTTCATTTGAACACTAGATGATACCTCAATCAGCTACAACAAAAGAGATAACTTGATCTATTCACAAAGAATGAGCTAACTAAACAGACATTGTGCTGGAAATTTCTCTGCGCAAGTGTAGAAACTGAAATTGAGACTTATACCAAATGATTGCAAATTGATAGGGGGTGAAGGAGAAACAACAATACAAGACCGGGGGGTCTGCCAAGATCATCTAGAGAGAAAGAGTATGAAAAAGTGAAATCTCTGCAAAATATGCAGAGAAGAGCTAGGAGGGGGTGTTCTTAAGCAAGGGGGCAGCTTGGGCATGTATTTCCACAACTCCAAGTCATAATACAACTCATTAGAGGTTTTAAATACCACATACTAACCTCTTTAACCAATCAAAAGCATATACATGTCAAAGGTGATGTCCAATGACATCAAGAGGTGAGCTAAATATTCTCTTATGAACTTCATTCCATTATGGACATGATTTGATGGTTGCAACTCATGGAAACCAGCCTCCATTAATCGTGGATCATGTGGAAGGTTGGATTTGGGGCATGTTCCCACACTCTTGAGCTTGAAAAACTTTCAACACTCTCCCTGAAGCTCAAGCCTTTTAATTCGTTGCTTCATCCTATGTCTCTTATGTTGATTGCATCTTTGAATCCTTCAAGATTTGTTCCTTCAAGAAACGTTTTCATAATGTCTACAACGTGCACTTTAGTGTTCACATACCTTATATCTAGCTCCTTCGCCATTACCTTTTCTCAAATGAACTGGTAATGAACCTCTATGTGCTTTCTCCTTGCATGAAACATGGGATTGTTAGCTAGGTAGATGCTTGAAATGTTGTCTCCATAAAGAGGAAACTCCTGCACTTCCACTCCCAAGTCCTTAAGTAACTTCTTAAGTGATAATAGCTCACATGTAGCCAATGCTAAACCTTTATACTCCGCCTCAGTGGATGAAAGAGCAACAGTGGGTTGCTTCTTAGAGCTCCAAGTGATCATGCTTGTACCTATCATGAAAACATAACCCGATGTACTCCTTCGATTATCCTTGCTACCTACAGGTCATACATCAAACATGCCAAATCGGCCACCATTTTTTATAGCTACATTTTGTAAGTATATCTATTATTGAAACTATATTTTTTATTTTACTTAAAACATTAATCATGAATCTTTTTTACTTGTTTCAATGTAGCAAAAGGATTAAGGTCAATACCTTACAAAAAAAGGAAATAAAATTTTCCACATATTGTGTTTATCAATGTCTGAGTGAGTACATGCAAGATCATCTGAATGATTTTCTGAGTGTTATTAAATTTCATAGAATTTTTTTTATTGATGTTTTATATGCTTTATCCATTTATCACAAGTGGGACAATCTTGAACATCATAGAGTGCTCACACCTATACCCATGATGCCACAATAGATACATTTGTTCATGAGGATGATCATGATGATGAGGACTTACATGATGATATGGATGGTGATGATGAGGATGATTGATATGTTACATTGGATATAAATTTAACATTGGTTTCCTTTTCCTTTATATCTATCTATTTTCTCTTTCTAGTTCTATTTTGAATTGTTTCAATGATACTAATTAATGAAAAGACTTGTTTGAATGATTTTTATTACTATTTATATTTAACATGTGATTTATTAACTAAATTATATAATTCATTCATATTATATGTGTGTTTGTGTGTATATATGTATGTATGTGCATGTAGTTTTGTGTGTATATGTGTATGTATATTCATATATCTATATCTGTGTCAATGTGTCTATATGAATTTATATATCTGTATCTATGTGTGTATATATGTGCATGTAGATATGTTTTATGCATATGCATGTGTGTATGTGTATGTGTATGTGTATGTGTATGTGTATGTGTATGTGTATGTGTATGTGTATGTGTATGTGTATGCGTATGTGTATGTGTATGTGTATGAGTAAGTGTGTATGTGTGTATGGGTATGTGCATATGTGTGTATGTGCCTATGTATGTGTATGTGTGTGTATATGTGTGTATATGCATGCGTGTATGTGTATAAGTGTATGTATGTCTGTGTATATGCATATGTAGGTATATATGCATGTGTATGTGTGTATGTGTATGTGTATGAGAGTTTATTTGTATGTATGTGCATGTGTATGTGTAAGTGTATGTGCATATGTGTGTGTATATGCATGTGTATGTGAATGTGTATGTATATGTATGTATGTGCATGTGTATGTGTAATTCTATGTGCATGTTTGTGTGTATGTGCATGTGTGTGCATGTGTATATGTATATATATGTATGTGTGTATGTGTATGTGTATGTGTGTGTGTATATATATATATGTATGTCCATATGTATGTATATGTGCATAAGTATGTTGTGTGTATATGTGTATATGTGCATAAGTACATTGTGTGTATATGTGTATGTGTGTGTATATATATATGTATGTCCATATGTATGTATATGTGCATAAGTATGTTGTGTGTGGGTATGTGTGTGTAGGTGTGTGTATATGTATTTCTATATGTGTGTGTATATATACATAAACATATATATATGTGTGTGTGTGTATGTTGGAATATGCAAGTCCACACCATCTCTTCCAATTATTATTATAGGTTGAACTCTTTATTAAAGTTCATTATATTCTTAGAGTGATTATTTATGTTTTCCAAATCAGCCATAGTCATGAATAAAGCATATTTGAAGTCAATGCCAAGTTGAAAAAGTGTTCCTATAATTTAGGAAAAATTTCAGGACAAGAACACACCTTTTTTGAAGGTAGTTTTGCACAGATCATCTCTCACTAACGGTGCATCCTTTTTGGTTGATCAAAAAGTTGAAATGTTCTCATAATGTGAGGTATTAGCTCACCAGAAATCTCCTGCAAAATCATCTCTAAACTCAAGTTATGTTGGCCGCAAGTTGGTAGGTAGAGAATTGGCAGATTGCTGAAAAAGACTAGTAGGCTAACTTTGGAAGCTTGTATCTTGAGCTACGTACGTCATCTCAAAATGGTTTCTTCATAAAAATTGTTCCACATATCATGCTGAATCTCCATCAAGAACAATTTCACCAAACTCCCATGCATTAGAGATTTATGCATATTTAAACAGAAGCTTCTGAGCATTTTTAGAAGACAAACAGAGGGCTGGAGTTGAGAGACAGTTGAATAATTTCTTGTAGTTGTTGAGTGCATCCTAGGGAGTGAAGTGGAGTGGTGTATACCACACACTCTGGAACATTATACATTGTCTTCATTTGTATCATTGAGCTCGTTTAATAATGTTATTAGCTTTGTTCTTTTCAAGTAGTTTGAGGTTGAATTACCTTCTACTACTGAACTTTGTATTCTTGTTGGTTTAAGGATTGCTCACTTATTTGTCTCTCATATCTCATCTCATATATTCTTTGAGAGTGTGTTTAATCTTACCTCCTCATTTTTCACATGTTATCAGAGCACCTAGGTTAGAAGTGCCTAGTGTGAGCATATTTGAGTAAAGGGAAGAGTCTCAATTCAACTTGTTGCAGCTGAAGATGGCACCAAGTATCCATAACCTACACTTAGAAGGATTTGAGAAGCTCAATGGCAACAACTATGCTATATGGAAGGAAGAGATGGAGTCCTTACTTTTCTTTCAAGATTGTTGGGATTTAATTTTGATAGATAGACCGTCTAGAAGTGAAAAAGAATTGTCCAAATGGGATGAGAAAGCCATGTTTGTAGTTCATATGATAAGGTTGAGTGTCAAAGATGACATTCTCAGCCATGTCCTTGATGTGAAGAATCCCAAGAAGGCATGGGAGACATTGAAGAACATCTATGAGTCCAAGAGCACCTCGAGGCAAGTGGCATGAGGGATGAACTTACCAATTGTACAAGGAAGCAAGGAGAGCATGCTTAAAGCTTCATCAAGAGAGTCAAGGATCTACATCAACAACTAGTGGTTGTTGGAGATAAGATGTCTGACAATGAGCTCTCTACAATCATCATCCATGGATATGAAGGCTTAGTTCAAGGCCTCATCATCTTGAGGGAGAAGCCATCTCTTGAGGAGATGGAACAAATTTTCAGAGATGAAGATCAAAGGCAAGCTACAATGAAGTCAATAGATGATGGAGGAAAGGCATGAACATCAAATGACAAAGCACTCTTCTCATCAAGGGGAAGAGGAAGATTCAACACACAAAGAGGAAGAGGGCAGCATCAGCCCACTCACAACCAAGATTGACAAGATCATGAAGGTAATCAATCTTTCCAAGAAAGAGTACATCCTTCCTCAAGAGGTAGAGGAAGAAGAGAAGATAGAGGTAGATATTATTGTATCCAATGTTACAATTGCTCTAAGTATGGCCATTTTTCTAAAGATTGCAAGAGTAATCAAGATAATGGGAGAGAAAGATCAGCCCCCTACATGGATGGAGAAGGTGGAAATGAGTCCACTCATTTTGAAGAAGATTCTTCACTTGTATCATTAGAAGAGATAGCAACCCATACACATGATCCCAAAGAGGAACCATGGTGGATAGATAGAGGAGCAAGTTCTCATATGACTTCTCATGCTCAATACTTTTCTGATATTGATGATTCTCATAATGGTATTTACAACAGATAGTACTCCAAATTCTATTGCAGAGAAAGGTGACATACCCATTTGATTGGGAACAGGAGACAAAAAGACACTCGGCAATGTTCTCTTGGTACCATCGCTTACCAAGAATCTACTTTCAGTTGGAGCTATGATTGAGAAGGGACTCAAAATAGAGTTTGAAGGCCTGCAGTGCCTCATTAAAGGTCCAAAGAACTCCTACAAAGGGGTTGCTAGAGAAAGAAAGCAAGGAAAGCTTTTGAAGTTAGAAGGAGAAGCCTCACCATTTTTAGCAATGGGAAGTGACAAAGCAGCCCCCATTATGCCTACCGAGTTATGGGACAAGAGGTATGGTCACTTGAACTTCAATAGTATGTGTATGCTGAAGGAGAAAGGCATGGTGATTGGAATTACAGCCTTACAAAGGATTGGAAAAGTGTGTGAAGTATGCTGCCTTGGAAAGCATGCTAGGAGTAAGTTCTCAAAGAGCAGCTCAAGGGCACGTGATATACTTGATGTGGTGCATGCTGATGTATGTGATTCAACCCACACTCCCTCACTTGGAGGGAATATTTATTTTCTTACCTTCAACGATGATTTATCTAGATATACTTGGGTTTATTTTATGAAGTCCAAGGCTGATGTATTTCATATTTTCAAACACTTTCATGCTATGGTGGAAAAGATGACAGGACGAAGACTAAAGAATCTACGGTCTGACAATGGAGGAGAATTCTTGTCGAAGGATTTCAGCCATTATCTCTTTGAGAATGGCATTCAAAGGCAACTTACTTGCAGCTATACTCCAGAACAAAATGGAGTGGCAGAGAGAAAGAATAAGACATTATTTGAAGTAGCAAGAAGCATCAATTTCAGATTTGGATAAAGACTCTTCAACAACAGTTAAAGTTGAAGTTCCATCTTCTACACATGAGGAAACCATTGAAGAATTAGAGGAAGAAAATGAAGATCACCGTGCAACTCTTAGAAGGTCTTCAAGGATCACAACACAACCTCAAAGACTTACATATCAACGAGGTAATTCCTCAAGTTTTGATCAAAGTAATGTTGCTTTGCTTAGATCTATTTTACAACATGACAAACCGTCAACATACAAGGCTGTTAGTACTCAAAAGAAATGGCAAGAAGCTATGGACAAAGAGATGGCTGCTCTTCATCAAAATGGATGCAAATGGATCTACAAGCTGAAATTCAACAAGGAAGGGAAGATAGATAGACACAAAGCAAGGTTAGTAGCTAAAGGATATTTGCAACAATATGGATTAGATTATGATGAAACATATGCTTGAGTAGAAAAGATGAGTTCAATTAGGTTATTACTTTCCCTTGCCTCCATATTTAAGTGGAAGGTGAAGCAAATGGATGTCAACAATGCCTTCCTCAATGGCATACTTGAGGAAGAACTCTACATGCAACAACTAGAAGGATACATTGTTAAAGGTAAAGAGCACATGGTATGCAAACTTCTCAAAAGTTTGTATGGTTTGAAACAAGCTCCGTGAGCTTGGTATGGAAGGATTGATGAGCATCTTTGCTCTCAAGGATTTCAAAGAAGTAATGCTGATCATAGTTTGTATTATAAAGTCAAGGGAAAAAATATTGTTATTGTTCTTCTATATATGGATGATCTCATGTTGATAGGAAGCAGTGAAGAAATGATTGAAGATGTTTAAAGAAAACTCTCTAAAGAGTTTGAAATGAAGGATCTTGTTGATTTACATTACATTCTTGGCATCGAAGTCTCTCGACTAGAGAAGGGAGATATATTTATCTCTCAACAACGTACCTTTTTTCCATTTCTGATGGGTTTGAGATGTCTCACTCTAATCCAATCTCTACACCTATGGACTCAACTCTCAAACTCACGAAGGATGAGAATGGTGTTCCATACGATGAAACACTATATAGACAGCTCATAGGATCTCTCCTCTATTTGACCATCACAAGACCTGATATTTGTTTTGTAGTGAACTCTCTCTCCCAATATCTACAAGCTCCCAAAGTATCTCATTGGAATATAGCCAAGAGGATACTAAGATATTTGAAGGGTACTGCTTCACTTGGAATTCTCTATGGAGGAGATACATTGAATCTTGATGGATTTAGTGATTCAGATTATGTAGAAAACTTGGTTGATAGAAAGAGCATAAGTGGAAATGCCTTCTTTGTAGGCAATGGAGCTATTTCGTGGAGTTCCAAAAAGCAAATTATGATCAGCTTATCCTCTACAGAAGCTGACTACAAAGCTCTCACAACCTTAGCTTGTGAAGCTATTTGGCAGAGAAGATACCTGGATGAGATTTGTTTCGGTGAAAACCAACCTACCACCATTCATTATGATAATGTCTCAGCTGAATCTTTGGCAAAGAATCCAGTCATGCATCAATGAGCCAAGCACATTTAAGTGAGGGAGCACTTCATCAAAAAGAAAATACAAAGTGGTGACATCATCTTACACCATTGCAACACAAAGGAAAATGTGGCTAACCTCTGCACTAAAGCTCTCGGCAAGGAGTTTTTCATCAAGCATAGATATCACTTGGCATGATGGAGCTCCCCTTTAGGGAAGGAAGTCATGAGTAAGGGAAGGCTCATCATGCATGTTCCACATATAAGGGAAGGCTGATCTTCATATGCCTTCGGCAAGCATTTTATTTCAGGTTCTTATTATTTTAATGATGTTGGACTTGAGGGAAGGTGTTGGAATATGCAAGTCCACAACATCTCTTCAAAGTATTATTATAGATTGAACTATTTATTAAAGTTCATTATATTCTTAGAATGATTTATTATGTTTTCCACATCATCCATAGTCATGACTAAAGCATATTTGAATTCAATGCAAAGTTGGAAAAGTGTTCCTATAATTTAGGAAAAATTTTAGGATAGCAGCATACCTTATCAAAAGGTAGTTTTGCACGGATCTTATCTCCCTAACCGTGCATCCTTTTTTGGTTCATCTAAAAGGTGAAATTTTCTTCATAATATTAGGTATCATATCACCAAAATTCTCCCACAAACTCATCTCCAAACTCAAGTTATGCTAGCTCTACATTGGTAGGTAGAGAAATGGTAGATTGCTAAAAGTGGCTAGTAGGCCAACTTTGGAAGCTTGTATCTTGAACTACATGCGTCAAATCAAAATGGTTTATTCAGGAAAGTTGTTAGTCATGTCAGACAAAATCTCCATCTAAAACAGTTTCACCAAAATCCCACACATTAGAGAGTTATGCCTATTTAAACAAAAGATTCTCAGCA